>RXPK01000038.1:0-146606 GCA_004143645.1 Protaetia brevitarsis | reverse complement strand
CCTGGTCCGTTTTGACTGACATATGGTAGCGCTCTCGCTCCTAAACATTTTATATGATAAAACTTACGAGCACGTGCGTGATAATCATTTTCATGCGTGACATTAACATTTCGTTTTGTATTATTTAACGAGTTAGGGCCTCTTTTTGCGTCATTAAGTTGTTAAGACGGAAAAAGCGCTAAGCGAACTTTTTCGTTACCGTGCACAGCCTCCCTACCCATTAATTTGCATGGATATTTAACCAAGAAGCGAACATTTTAATTTTATATCGCATAGTCATGAATTCGAAAACAGGTTAATGAATTAATTCGGAACATGCCGCATTTACACGGTTATTTATTATATGTACATGAGCCGGCATTTATAGGGTAATTTTTTAGACTTGTAATACAGAATAAAAATAATTTTCCACATGGATAAAATACAGCTTCGGGCAGATACTTATATTACTGTCAATGTACCCACAAATACCGATATTTTCAATTAACACATCCAAAAAAAGACCAGAAATCTATAGAAAAAATTAAATCCATCTTAACTAAATAATGGATACCCAAAACCTTTCTAGTACTTTTCACACAACCCTTGCAAACTATATACATTACACATAAGCTGTTACAGTAGAAAGCAGACACTACCCTAGTATGTAGCTATTCCGTACATAAGAAACCTACAGAAAAAAATTGACCACTGGCCCGTATAATACAACGTAGCTTGACACTTTAAACAATTTAAAGCGTTTCACCAATTAAAGTTAAAACACCATAGGAAAAAAATCGCATTAGTTTATAAATTCATTCAAAATTGTTGAAGTTATCAGGGTGCGTTTTGAGACAACGAATACTATCTCTTAAACACTGACAAATCAAAAAAGTGCTTAAAGATTTTATACTTGGGGGGCTCCTGAATGGTGCCGAAACTCCGATCCCACACCTTACCGCCCTCCCCCAGAGTGGGCGAGGACACTTTGAAATACTTAAAATTGGGAACCCCCTTTGGTTTGCAGATTCGGATTCTACGCCATCAAGTATGTAGGTTTTTTTGAAACTTTTTTTCGTTTCTAACAGCTGTTAATCGTCTCCAAAAACACTGAATTGTGTTCTCTAAGATGTTTCGATATTTTAAACAATCAAACTGATTATGTGTGAAATATGATCAATAAGCTTATCTAATATTCCACACCAAACATTTAGTTTCCAAGGATGTTGATTTTTGGTGCAACCAATGGAGATTTTCGATTCTCCAGTAATGCTTTGTGCGATTTACCGTCCGTGATTTGTGAATGTCCTCGTCAGAAATAATACTTGAGGCAAAATTGGGATTATGTTGCGTTGAAACGCCATTGACAAACCTCACCTCTATTTTGAAAACCTCGCATGAAGTTCTTGATGATGGAACTTAATGGATGATATTCACCTTCAATACTGGCAATAGTGGACTGAGGAATTCTGATCCGCGCGCTATTTCTCGTGTACTAATTGCGCTTATTAGCTACTGCAGCTATACGCGTTTCATTATTTTCTCCCGCAATGTTTTTTCTGCGTTACGTTTTCTTGGCTGTACAGTTTCTTCGCTAGAGATTGTTGAACGACTCGGTAAACCAGCGATCGCACCTGTTGGGAAACGTTGTGAATAAAGATTAACAGCATCATGAATCCTACACTTTCTCATAGATGCAATCATTTCAATTCTCTCTTGTAATGTATAGCCCCTTACTGTCAAATATTCAACACTAACTAATTTGTATTGGCTTAATATTAATATCTAAATGGGATCGGACAATGTTTTAGTTATTACAGCTTGTCAAGTACTGATAAAGTACGGTTTTGTATCGTTGAATAGCAATAGTTCAATTGCGAATCAATAAATGTATCGAAGTAAAGGAAACAGTTTCGAAACATGGCTTTTGAAATGTTAGTTCTGTTAAATAAAAAACACAAAATCATGTTGCTTGCTTCTCTTTGTGTATTTTTTCTCGACTTTACAATCATGTTTTTTTTTGCGATACAGCCAATCTGTACGAATGAAAAAAAAGTTTCTCCCAAAACTACATACTTGATGGTGTAGAATCCGAATCTTAATACATAATAGGGGTTCCATTTAAGATTTCAAGTTGTCCCTCTCCCACTCTGGGTGAGGGGCTGAGGTGGGGGATCGAGTCGGCCCCTTTCCGTTAGCCCCTACATTATAACAAATCTTATTAATATCTTTTTTGTCCTTTGATGCATGTTTTAGAAATCTTCATTGTTTCAAGATAAAACTCACCCTTGTTATAGTAAATAAACAAACTTAAGAACGTATCCTACAGAAATGTAACCACTCTTTTGATTTTACTATACAAGGATAATAGCCAAAAGAAAACAT
This sequence comes from Protaetia brevitarsis, assembly GCA_004143645.1. Classification (NCBI taxonomy): domain Eukaryota; kingdom Metazoa; phylum Arthropoda; class Insecta; order Coleoptera; family Scarabaeidae; genus Protaetia; species Protaetia brevitarsis. The sequence goes on along the minus strand of RXPK01000038.1, from coordinate 144,242 downwards.
TACCATACAAGAAGTATTTTAGAAATGATATACTTAAAAAAAGAAAAAGGAGTATGTACAAACACTGCCAACCTATCCCAAATTACTCAATATAATTTTAGAAACTTTAACTTTCAGATTGTATTATTTTGACAAACATAACAATGCTGTTATTTAGCATAATTTTTAAAACAAAAAAGGTAACTTAGTAATTATAACTATGGAGCAACATTAAGGTAACTTATAAAAATAGCCTTAAACATAATAGTTAATAATCAATTATAATACAATATTTAGTATTCTCAAAAGACAAATATATTGTCGAAACTGCTTGCTACAGGAATTAATTCGTTTCTTTAAGCAATACAATACACAAGCTAACCTTCAGTAGCATAGTGAAATGGCTTTGTCACTCTGCAATGATCGATAAGATCATGTTCGCTAGTTGTAACTTTGCTCAAACATTTTGGTTTTTATTTATTGTTAGTGTTAAATCCAGTTTTTTTTTTCTTGCGTCTCTTGATTTTTTTAGGGCGATGCCCAACATTCTTTTTTTTCATATCGTTCGTTATTTTGCAAATCTTGTAAATTTTTCTTAGATTGTTATTTGTATATTAAATTGTCGTCTTATTTGGACTGGGGAACTTGGTACTATGGTTCATTACTGTGATATTAAAGTACCTCGTTCGAGATTTTGTTTTTTTACCTTCTTTCAGCATTCATTCTTATACATACTTGCCATAAAAATGTGATATAGTTTTGACAAAAGGGGAAAATAAGTTGACATACACAGCATCCTCTTTATTAAGAGTTAAATAGTTTTTGAGAAATAGCGAAATAACATTGACACTAAAGATGGAAAAACCAAAGAAAAAGCTATGATGTACGCCAAAATTTATTTTGATTTATCCTTCGCTTACCTTGTTGTTTTCATCATTCCTACGTCAACTCCAACCGGAACGCCCACTATATTTACAATATTTGTAAATAGCTCAGACTACCTAGTATTTAGGAATAAACAGTACATACAACACATCGTAAACGACATTTCTGTAATCACTCATTTCAAACGATTCGTATAGCACCATAGAACACTCTAAAGTTATTAAGCATGTCTTTATCTTAAAATAGTGAAACTGTGAACCTTTATCTATGGCCATAGTACGGCCGTTATTGTTGATCATCCGTAGTAGTTTTCGCAACAATTAACTCTCCGGTCCCCAGTTTAGTTTGATTTTACACAGCGAAACTCGGAAGCAAAATTTTTGCCTAATCTGTCCCTCTTACAGTAAACATTCCGGATATACGTGCCGTGAATAATTTAAATACGGAACCGACGACGTGATGCGATAGGTCGTTCATGGCTACGCATTTCAGAAGTACGTATTTAAGTGAGGCTGTGTTCCGTTTCAACGCAGCGATATACATTCGCAATTTACCCCGGACAATAAAAAGCATTATATCATATCAGCCATTTATCTCGCCGTGACGTCGGAGATTCACGAAACGAAGAAACCTTGGAAATTATTAGGATCAGAAGCGTGCTTTGAGACGGGCATGAACGTGCGTTACGAACCGGAGCACTCTCTCCCTTAGAACACACCCAAATTAGCAGATTGTGCTGGTATCCCGACGTTATAATCGGGAAAGTTCTCAAGATTTGGTTCCGTTCTCGTCGTTAAACATGTTAGGTTAATGCCATTTTATTCCGGAAAAATCGCTCCCAAAAGTTCATATCTACATTTTTGGGCGAAGGTGGCAATTCGGGAACAAGATCCTATATACCGCTCAAAAAATACTGGGTGATTTTTTATCTTGAGACAAACGAATACCTCCCAAAACACTGATCAAATCAAAAAAAGATTCTTAATAAGATTTGTTATAATAGGGGCTTCACTGAATGTGCCGAACTCGATGTGCTCGAAAATGTGCGCTTCACTTTGATACTTTATTTATTCGCCAAAATGATTGACACTACTAGAATGTTTCGGGTAATCCTTGAACAGCGTTGGTGACGCTCAAATCATGTTTCCCTGTACTTCTGTATAAATTTAGTTCAACTTTAAGTGACTCACAAAAAGGAAGTCATGGGTATAGATCTGGCATTTGCAGGCAAGCACTGACCACCTCTTCCATAGCGACGATTTTAGGCTCATCTAATACTGCTCGGTTTTTTGATTAAGTGCTGGACAACCGTCATGTTGGAACCACATTGTTGTGTACGTCCAAGGAAGTCTCAATACACTGGAAGTTCTTCTGCAAGAACTCGATATTTTCACATTTAATTTGATGTGAAATATGGACGATAACTTATTGCAATGTTCATACCAAACATTACGTTCCAAGATTTGATGTTTCAACTTGGCGCAACTAATGGGGTTTTTGATACTCCAGTCTGCATGTTGTGTGTTTACGTACGGTGATTGCGACTGCGCCTCGGAGAGAATATACTCGGCAAAAAAATGGGATTATCTTGTATCCGTTGAACGCTCATTGAAAAATCGCACTCAATTTTGAAAATCATCGCCATGATTTTTAATGCCATGGCATCCTAAATGGATGATATTTCCTACGCTTCATATGGCATAGTGGGATTGAGAATTCCTGATCGCACTATTTCTCGAGTACTATGTGCGCTTGAGCTAATACGATTTAATATTTTTTCCAGCAATTGTTTTTCGGTGATTACGTTTCTTGGGTGTCATTCCTTCGCTAGAGAACGTTGAACGATCGGTAAAGACGGCGCGATCGCACCTTTGGCAAACGTTTGAATATGATAACGGCATCATCGATATTCCTACCACTTTCTCATAGATGCTAATCATTTCATTTCTCTCTGTTTTATAGCCTTCCATTATTTTCAAATATTCAACTAACTAATTTGTTATGGATTAATAATAATTCTAACTGGGATCGACTAATCTGTGGGTTTCACAGCTGGTTAAGTCTGATAAGGTACGTTTGTAACGTTGAATAGCATTCCATTGCGATAAATAATGTATCGAAGTGAAGGTCAGTTTCGACACATGTTTTGACAGTTAGTTATGTTAAAATAAAAAAAAAACACAATCATGTTTTTTGTTCTCTTTTTGTTTTTTTAGACGTTCACAATAATGTTTTTGCGATTACAGCCCAATCGTTACGCATCGAAAAAACTCTGGGGGAGTGAGGTGGGGGATCGATTCGGCACATTCCGTGGGCTCCTACATTATAAAATCTTATTAAAGACCTTTTTTTGATTTCATCAGTGTTTAGAGATATTCGTGTCTCAAGATAAAAAACCGCCTGATATGGCAGCCCTCGAATTACGTTACAACTCCTACTAATGAATGTCTAGTCTAGACAATGATTCTTCTCATTATGTTTGTTGGGTTTCTGTTAATTCTCTTATTGAGTAAAGAAATAAAATCACATACAAAGTAGATTGTATCGTTAGGCACTGATCAAGTTTTTTTTTTATGATTCAATGCTAAAATTTACTATTTAGTTAATGTTTTACGACCACTAATTGTGCCCCTAAACTGGGACAGGCACTTCACTCTTTTAGTTCGAAAATGATGAGCCGTAAATTATACACGATTCCTAGTAGTTGATTCCTTCTGAGAAACGATCCGTCAGAGTTTATAGACGATGATGACGGGTTTAATGTCGCAGACCGCAAGCCGTACATTAGGTTCTCGTTATTACAGGAGAAATTCCACTACTTCCGATCATCAACGCACCGCCAGTTTTAGGGAACTCTAAAGACAGACCACTTCAATTTTCGTGAGCTATCTTAGTGCGTCTTAGAGCGAAACGCGTTACAAATTGCGAACCTGGAGACACGAAAACGTATATCTTCGTTATAACTTTAGTTAATTTTCGCCGTCCGCAAACTCAAGTGCTGCTATATTACGGAGAAATCAATTCCACAGTCATGAGATAATTGGTTAACTTAGAAATTAATTTCAGAGGCTTCCAGTTTTGTGAAGTGATACCGTTTCGAGTATCTTTTGCCTAAAATCTGGTTTCGGAATACAGTATTTTTTTATTCTTAGTCCTCATTTATAATGATAATCACTAACTATATAATATGCGGAGATTTTAGACTTTTAACAAGGATAACAAGATGTATCTTTTTATTTACAAGGTAGTGACCAAGAAAATCAATAGAGGAAAGTAAATCAGGGAGGTCAAAACAACGCCGCGAGTAATCTTGTCAAACACATCTTGCGTCCAGCACCATCCGACGTATTGCCAATAATCGCAGACCATGCTTTCCAACAGGGATTCGTAGTCTATACTCTAGCAGGATATGGTTATCTTTTATAACGATATATTATAAAGAAATTGGCGTTTGAACATTTTTTCAATGGTCAGTTGGAGGTGGATGTAATGTGGTGACCAAACCATAGATGCATATTCTAATTTACTCACAACAAAGTTCAAGTATAATCAAATCGGGAATCAAATAAAACTTCCAGGTCGCTAACCGTGTTCGCTTTCTTGAGACAATTATCACGTATTGAGTACATTGAGCTCTTGTAATTAATTTTTCTCACCTAGGTCACAAATAAACATTGACATTTAATCTTAATTTATGTAAGAAGCATTAGCTGGAAATATGATCTAAATTATGCTGAAGATGAGCCACATCGTCTAAACTTCTAATAGGAGCATACATTTTTACGTCGTCTGCATAAGCGAGTACTGGACAGGAGAGGGACATCAGTAAATCGTTTATGAATAATACAAATAAAAGGGGGCCTAAATGCGATCCCTGTTGTACTCCGGAAATGGGCATGAAATCAAATGATTTATAACCATTGTAAATAACGTAAATAAGAGGAGACTATATTTATATTTATGTAAAAACATGTAAATTACCTTAAACCATATTTCTAGAAGGTGAGAAACAAAAGATTCCTTACATTGCTAAAATAGAAACCGAATTTTTTAGAAAATTAAACTTTAAATGGGAATTCAGTTAATATTGGTTAAGAATTTTTCGCTTTAAATTTATATGCCATTCTATTTTATGGTTTTCCCTGCTGTGCATTCAATTTATGCTAGATATACGTTGCTACTGTTTGAAAATAGGTCATATCTACGGCAATTTCTGCACTCTTGTTGAATGTATTTTCTACTAGAGGAGTAGAAAATTTTGTGGTAATAGTGTTTAGATTAGAAAGTAAAGATTAGATTTGCGATTTGATTTTAACATTATGATTGTACTAAATTACCTGGAATGTTACTTAGCCTAATGGCGGGATTCTATCCACATCTGTAGCGCCTATAAGGTTGTGATAAGATTAAGATATTATTATTTGTATTATATTTACATTTTATATTACACGGTATTATGTATTCCTTTGACATTGTGGAAGTTTATAATTTACGACAATAACCTTATTATTATCATTATTATACTTTAGATACTTACAAACATTCAGATAACTTTACAGAACCCCATTGTAAGCTTTATTTCTTAATAAACCCCACTTTATCAATTGAATAATCTTCTTGTTTAAGTGAATTTGTTGAGTTTGCTAAATTAATAAAAGTAACAAAAATAGTATTATTATCTTCATCACTTTTTCATTTTAAATTATAATTTTAGATGGATCAACAATATTTATTAAAAAAAAAACCTGTTTTGTTCATTTAACACCTGTTTAATGCGTAACTTTACAGAATACGAATTGCTTTTCCGAACTTTATAGATAACAGTGTTGGTGGATTGAGCCACTGATGAAGTAGTCCCAAAGTATAAAAAAAAAAGAATCAGGTTTACTATTTCTAGGTACATATGCATAAAGCTTCCAATTTCTTCTGGAAGTTGAATGTTATTAATATATCGCTTATAAAATATCATTATATATAACTATGTATTTCTATGCGTATTGTAACGCGCCCCTATTTTTAAATTTTGAATTTGAAATTGCCAACTGCCACAGCATGGCGCCACTTCTTTAAAGCGAAGATCACATTGATCATGAAGCTGCTCATAAAGGGCGCTAATGTATACCGCTTAGATTCCCAATGGAAATTTCTAGCGAGAATTCGCTCGAAACATCAGAAAAGATTGTTCCAGAACCAAACGCGCCAAATATAAATACGAACGGAAACTAGTTAGTTTGTACTGGAGAGTGCTATTGAAAAAGCCGGAGCGAGAGTTGCAAGAAAAACAAGCGAACGGTAGAAATAAATAAACCCGTGAAAATAAGTAGTGAATATAAATAAGTAGTATTTAAGTGAATTTAGCTTGATAAGTGTTCTTAGTATTGTTAATTTATTTTAATTAGACCTTTAATGTAGAAATAAATATTTTTTTATTAGATATATCGCTTGTGTTAATAATTATAATCTTGAAAACGTTATACTACGTATATTTATAAAGGTGGTAAAAATTACATCACCATATATTACTCCAAACGACACCCAAGAGAAAGAATAACAGAAATATGAGCTAAGTTCGTTATCTGAAGGACATGAAACCAACACAGTATAAAATAAAATTAAGGAAGAAAATTTTCTAATAGCTGAATCCATAGCGATCAAAGCCGAAGATTTACTGTACTGACTTTGTATAAAAAAAATAATTTTCTGTATAAACAAATTAGAATTGATATCGCCTATGATGGTGGAACCACGCTGAATAATAATTTATTAATAACGACGCATTTAATATCGGTGTCCGTTACACATCTTGCTTTGTTGACTCAACCAATTTTGATTTACAGTGTAGAAGGCAAAGCCTATGTATGTATGTATGTATGTATGTATGTAACATACATATGTGGTAATAATATACATCAATCAGATAACCAATGATTGATGTATATTATTACCACATATGTTACATCATCACAAATTTAAGTCACATATACATATTGCTGTGAACTGATTGTCCAAGCATACAAGTTTAAAGAAATAAAAAATGACAAAATTAATTTAGCTAGCTCAGCAAAAATGAATTTAAAAGGGCGCCAGAGATTCTTATATCTCAGAGTAATTTTTTAAAAAATTAATAGTGGGCGTTTGCAAAATTGACTTTCTTTAAAATCCCCAAAAATTGAAATGGCAGATTCAAAAATAAAAGAACTATTTAAGATGATATTTAAAATCATTAACTTTTATTGAGAAGAAAAAAAAAAAAAACATTTAATTAACAACAATAGGGGAAAAAACCGCAATACAGAATGTATTGGATTAAAATAACCCCTTCGTGAATTTACATTTAAAAAGGACAATGCAAATCCTTTAGCAAACAAAATGGTGAATTCGTTCTAGAAGGAATTTCATATACCACAAAAAAAATCCACGTGGTTTCAAAAATTCAAAGCAACTAAAATTAATTCATCAACGTGGAGAAACAAGCAAAATCAAAAATGAAATTTAAAACAAGCTCACAGCTTCACTTCACCTACCCCGAGGTGATAAAATAAAATTAATTTGATAACTAATAAAAAAAAAACGGAAAATTTAAACTCTAAACGCGATTACTTCTAAAACGAAAATTATTAAAAAGCCTTACATGTATATTGTGCACAACTATCTAACACTATTTAACAAATGAATTACTAGATGGACGATTTTAAATTCAAACTAACGAACTACATCTTAAACTTAAAAGGAATTACCAGAAACGGTATCCAAGACAACGAAACAAGACTATACACGCGCTCGTCTATCTGGTAACTCCTGGCCTCTAAGGTAACATTCGCATATATATGAAATTTACATTTTCGTGCGAAGAACGCACAGCGCAACGCAAAGGAAAAACTAGCATATAAACTATATACAGGAGGACGCAAAATGTACAAATAAATGAAATTAACTATACACAACTGAACAAATAAAATGATACTAACAATTAAATCAAAATTCTTAGCAAAATAAACAACTATAAGAATAGTGGAAACTCTAACATTGTTTTGACAAGGCTGATTTGGAATAAACAAAAATACACATTTAAATTTCCGAAACCCGGGGTGCCAGACTATAGCAATATGTATTTTTTTTTGGTTTCTTCTTAAGTTCACCATAAATCAGAACACTCTAAAATTGTTATTTGATATAATTTTTCTGCATTAAATATAAGGATCGGCATTAAAAAGTAATTGTTTAAGTGGAAACGATATACTTTTTTGACTCAAAATAATTATTAATAGCTTGCTGAATTTCACATTAATAAATATTTGTTTGATTCAACTATTTTTTTGCTGACAAAATATCATAATAAATAAATAAATATCATTTGCTTTAAATAAATACCTACAACAAAATATATTTTGTTTCTTTCACAAATCTTTTTTCTACGTGAACAGTATACGAATATAATAATAATAATATGAGCTTCCAGCTTCATTGAGTGTATAAAATATATACGGCTCCTGCAGCACCTTGGGTACATATTGTAATCCTAATATTAGTCCTGGGAAAATAATATCGGTGGAAGAAACTCCATAGAGGTAAAGTGTGCCGCTTTGAAACTCGATATATATAACTTCCAGAAATCTGAGTTAAACTTCATATTAGCTTCCTTTGTGTAGTGTAGAACTTCGTTTGTCCTGAAAATCTCCTTACGAGTTTACACCAACTGAGCTGGGGGATTACTAATGCGGGTCAAATATTAGAACCTCTTCCATAAGGATTTAAAAGTATTGTTATAATACACCTGTTGTTGTAATTGGGCTTGGATTAAGTAACTTATTTTCTAGAAGCTTTTATTATAAGTTTGTATGTATCTAACAATAACATCTGTTATGGAGAGAGTATTTAATATTCTACTATTATTTAAAAAGGGAATGTCACTATTTTACTTAATTATATTTTAAAACTTATTAGATATAATAAAAAAAGATATAATATGTAGCAGCAGACAGCTAGACGATGTCCAAGTGATGTAGGTAATCTCTGCATTTGGCTGGTCCTTCAAGGATTTTTCCTTTAGAATTTTCCCTTCAGGAAGCAAGATGATCAGCAGTGATACACCTACACATCGAAAAAGAATATTAGAATTTGTATAGTATATTATTACAATAGCTACTGACAGATCAAATTTGGATCCACCTTTAATTCAAGTGAACAGTCTTATTCCTTTTACAGAGTATTTATTTCTATAAATTTTTGTTTAGTAATGTTTTTATATGCATTGGCAGTCCATTTGCTTTGATATGTCAACAGACAGACATGGGAATTGCTGGAAATTGGATTCTGTAACAATTCTATGTGTATAAATGGTTGCCTACCTTTTGGGGGCATAGTAATGAATTTTAAGATTGTTGTTTTTTTATAGTAATAAGCGTTTAAAAATTTAAAATGTATTTTTCTCATAATTCAGAGACTCATACCTTTGTTATATAAAAGTGTAAGGTGATTCCAGTTTTTGTAATTTTATTTATTTTCACATCGTTGAAGATCTGACAATCCTGTCGATCACATGGCCATTCTCATATGTAAAACAAATGGAGGCTTCTCATTTTTGGTTACATTAACGGACTCTCACGAAAAGACAGTTGGACTCCTTGCTTGGAGACAATCGCTGCAAGTCAGTTAAAAACATTTTCAATTCGAACCATTCACTAATCGAACTCAGTTCGAGGCAGACATATTTCTGTTTGTTCTCTTGAAATTTAACGGCTTTTTCGATAAAATCCAATTTTATCCCAAATTTCAATCTAAAAATAATTGTTAATTGTTAAACAAAGTTTTTCACATAAATCTTATTCCAAATTACACACGATTTTGGTAATTTTCTTCAACGACGACTTTTCCGAGTAATGTTCCTGTCTGAGCGACCCATCCTCTCTGATCTGAAGTACCTATCTTCGATGTACCCGAACAGGGCCCATATACGACTTGAACAGTCCTGACCACCGATGATCGCAGAATTCGGCTCTGTAAAAAGTACTCCTCGTTAAATCTACCTAAAAATAAATGTGTTATTTCAATTCTAATCTAAATTGAACTGTACTTATAAGAAATTTTATTTTAATCCGTTCTGAAAAATTGAGGTTAGAAAATCGTTTGTAACATAGCTAAACGATCTCCAGTCACTATGGGGAAATTTGTGTAATTAGGTTTATAAGGATTTGTTATGTTTTTACGTTACGAACCAATATCCAGTGATTTACCATCAAGGTTGGCTACTCTGTTTCAACGTTTATTCAAATCTAATATAACTCCATTTGAACGGTCAGAAAACGCGGGATTTTTAAAATTTATTTCAAACGTATTTAAGTAAGAAACTATGAATTTGAATCGCAAAAGGTGGAATCACTTAATGAAACTTTAGTGTATTAATTAAACGAACTCTCGAACTTACCTGAGATTATTATCCATAGATTTATGTCTGATATTAGACAGTCACATTTTGAATTTGATTTAAGTTAATAAAAATCACTTTTATCCACTATTGAATGTTTTAATTTTACTTAATGGTTTAAAGCTATTGAAGGCATAACATATATGCCTATGAGAACACTTAAACTGCTCTTAAACATTAAACTTGAGGGAGAGCACAATTGACAAATCATCCACCACATCTCTATGCGTACTGAGTTAAATATAAGAGAGTTAACGAGCATTCAATATTTTTTTTATGTCACCGCCTCGATCGGAATTTCATGCCTTGCATGCCATCTGGCTGGTGAGATAGAACACTTCTAAATCAAAGTTATAAAAAATAGATGACACTGGCATATATAAAACTTGATTTTTTTTAATTCAATTAATGTATTTCTTTTAAAATTTATTTTTTTAATCCGGGCTGTATGCTACTGTGTAGCGTAACACATCATATCCAAAAAAGAATACGCAATCTTTGGATTTTGTTGGTCTTCTTGTCCGTTTGACCCGTTTCTACCCTAATCGTTTGCCTTTTATTTTGTATTCTTTGTTAACGAAATTGTTTTCTTCCTGTTCCATTTCTGGTATTTCCAATTTTTGTTTACACTCTTTTTCTCGACCTGTATATTTGTTTGAGTAATTCTAATATCTGTAAATGCAAGCTTTACACCTTGAATAGTGGGTAGTATCAAGTGCTTCACTTACCGTAGTTTTGTTTGGGTTAATGCTAGGTTTGCTCTGCTGCACCAACTACAAATGGAGTTAATAGAGACCTTAGGAAAATCTCTCCCCCAATCCTTGTAATAGTATTACGATATCGTCCGCATAGGCCTGTACCTCGGCGGGGCGATCCAGTCTGCTATTATCGGTTCTACGCCTCGCGTTTTAACCGTTTTTGACAGGAATGAGGTGTGACACGACAGCAGTTTTCTTCGCTCCTTTAAGACTATGGATCGCCCTTCGGGTGTGACACGACAATCTTCTTCCGACATTACTTGATTATATGTTGTAGTCACCCCATAGGCGTGACACAGCGTAATATTCCGTCTCGTGTTTGGTCTTCGTATTGGACAGCTGTCTCTGCGTATTCACGTGAATTATACTACGTTATTTCGCCTTATTTTATTGTTTTTATGAAAAAAATTATTTACTAAATGTCGTAGTTAAGGAACACTAAAGCTATAGATTGTACTATTACACCACTGTGAGTGGTTAAAAAGATGATTATTAAATAAATTATTATTTTTGTTCACACTGCTCTTTCCATAGCAGCCCACAGATCATGTTATACAAATACAGTGGTACCTCGATATACGAGTGCCCTAATATACGAGTGTTTTGAGATACGAGCCGCCGAGCGAGCGATTTTTTGCTTTGAGATGAGAGCAAGATTTGAGATACGAGGAATCGCACACTACACCGCTGCACACGACCCCAACATGCGCCCCGCATGTTGGAGTCGTGTGCAGCGTCTAACAGTTTCTCCCACCTCAGACTAGACCTTAGTCTGTGTGCTTGTTTCCCTCGTTTTCGAAGCATTTTTGATAAGTTGGGTTCGCGTTTTTTGCTTTTTGTACATTTACAAAACATTATCACATTTATTTTTATAACCATGGGTCCGAAGAAGAAGATGATGTCTATTGAATTAAAGCGTGAAATCATAGAAAAACATGAGCAAGGTGTGCGAGTAATTGACTTGGCGAGGATGTGCGGGCGTAGCACATCAATGATATGTACTCTGCTTAAACAGAAAGAGTTGATAAAGGGTATAACGCCAGCTAAGGGCGTCACAATAATTTCTAAGCTCCGGACCTCTCTCCATGAAAAGATGGAGAAACTACTGATGGTGTGGGTGACAGAGAAGCAGCTTCAAGGAGGAACCTTAACACAAAGCATCATATGTGAGAAGGCACGAGCGATTTACGGTGATTTGCTGAAGCAGATCCCACACACTTCCACAAACAAGGAATCGGAAGACTCGTTTAAAGCCAGTCGGGGATAGTTTGACAACTTTAGGAAAAGGACCGGCATTCACTCCGTCGTCAGGCATGGTGAGGCAGCAAGTTCGGATGTGAAGGCAGCTGAGGTTTACATCAAAACGTTTTCCGAACTGATAGAAGCCAAAGGATACATTCCCCAGCAAGTCTTCAACTGTGACGAGACAGGGCTTTTCTGGAAAAGGATGCCGAATAGGACTTACATAACGGCAGAGGAGAAGACGATGCCAGGTCACAAACCCATGAAGGATAGATTAACTCTAGCACTTTGCGCCAATGCGAGTGGCGACTGCAAAATCAAGCCTCTGCTAGTATACCATTCGGAAAATCCCAGAGCCTTTAAGTCACATAAGATTTTAAAAGAAAAACTGCAAGTTATGTGGAGGGCAAATCCGAAGGCGTGGGTCACCAGGAAATTCTTTGTGGAGTGGATAAACCTGATGTTTGGCCCTTCTGTTAAAAAATATTTACAGGAAAACAACCTACCCATGCAAGCCCTTCTCGTCCTCGACAATGCCCCTGCTCACCCACCAAATCTCGAAGATGATTTACTCGAAGAGTTCAAGTTTATAAAGGTTCTCTACCTACTACCCAACACCACTCCTATCCTGAAGCCCATGCATCAGCAGGTGATTTCTAATTTTAAGAAGTTGTACACCAAGCACATTTTTCGGCGCTGCTTTGAGGTGACGGAGAACACAAACCTTACCCTTCGAGAGTTCTGGAAGGACCACTTTAACATCGTGATATGCCTAAGAATTATTGATCAGGCGTGGCTGGGTGCTACAACGAGGACCTTAACATCTGCATGGAAGAAGCTGTGGCCTGAGGCTGTAGCTGAAAGAGCCTTCGAAGGATTGGAACCCGAAGTGTCAGTGGTAGAGGAGATTGTTTCTCTGGAAAAATCCATGAGTCTGGAGGTTGATGAGAGAGATGTGAACGAACTCGTCGAGGAACAGTCTCAGGAGCTGACAACCGAGGAATTACATGATCTACATTCGCAGCAGCATACGGTGATTCAACGAAAAAATAGTTTTGAAGAGGAGCCAGAGGAGGTTATCTCTATCAGAGATATAAAGCAGATCTTGGGAATGTGGGAGAAAGTTGTAGAGTTCGTGGATAAAAATCACCCCGAAAAAGTTGCAACTGGTCGTGCATCGGAGTTGTTCAACGAAAATTGCTTTGAGATACGAGCAATTTGACATACGAGTACGGTTACGGAACGAATTAAACTCGTATGTCGAGGTACCACTGTACATGGAATGTAGCGCGTATTACACAGCAAAAGCATGCATTTTTAATGAAAGAGCATTCATTATTTTTAAAACAGGAAGCATCTATTTGTTTAAAAATATGTATTTTCTTTTCTGAAGAATTGTCTGTGTTTTAGAGATCATTCATCTCTGTTAGTTATATCAGTTTTTTCTTATCATTTTCTTCTAGATCTGCAGAAATTCTCACTCCGACTTTCTCGTTTCCCGCTCGAAGAAGAACACCAGTAAAACAGAAACGGCCATTAAAACTTTTCGAATTATTTTTATTCGTACCGCCCGTCCGCGTTCACCGATTTCAAATTTCCGTGAAAAATCTAATAGGAATCGAATTATAAACCGCCCGTCGACTTTAGCAGCGGTAGAACGTAACTGAGGATCAGTTTAATAAAACTTCGTTCTCATTTTCTAAAATCGTATCCCAGACTGACCCTTTCTCCATCGGCGAATTCTCCTATAATCTTTCGGAATTCTGAAAATGGAAACTTTTCCGCCATGTTCCGCTTAACAATTATTTTTAATTAACGTCTTAAATTTTTTTCCACCGACAAGGAATTTCTCGTTCCTCAGCGTCACGACATGCTTAATGGCGAAGTAAAAAGAAAACACCGGTAAGAAGAAGAAGAATAACGAAAAAATGGAAACCTTGGAGGCTTTAACTCTTGACCTGACAGTGTAACGTATTAGCTAAAGGAACGAAAATAACTAAGGAAAGTCTGAAACCAACAAAGAAAGAGGGTACCTTAATGGACGATATAGGAGGACGATGATTAGAATTCGCAATGTGGAAAATGTCACCGGGATAAGTAAGAGTTGACGGGGAATAAGAAGTTTAATCTTGGAGCGCTCGCGTTCGGTCACGCGGTTAATCTTTATAATCTATAACTCGGACTAACAATCGAATTCCCGTTCCTTTGTGTTTATTTACGTTGCTGCTACTTTCGTTTGGCACACAAATAATATATTAGATGCTATTCGCATCGCATCGGAAATTGTATACGTTCGGCGCTGCCGTTTTATGATAAATCCAATTTATTTCGTATCCCTTCGGGACGAATTCAGTGTGTGTGCGCGTTTATCCTCGAAGAAAGGAGATGGTCGTCGACAAACTTTGATTTAACGTTTTATCTTTATGATTTGCGTCGTGTTCTTCGGATTTTTTTTTTGCTCATTGAAATGATTTAAGGATAAATTTCCTCGACATGTTTTTATAGAGAAAAACTGTGCGAATTTTATATTCACTGACAAAAATATTTTCACCGGAATAAATGTCTTTTGCTGCTCTTCGCAAATTATTTATAACATTAAACTAAAAGCCTATTACTACCGACGATTTAAATAAACAAGACGCGCATTTATATTGGATCAATATAAACGATTAAGAGCAGTGGTGAAAGAACAATTAAAGATTGCTTATCAAGATTATGTGTCACGTTCAGAAGCTTCAATCATTAAAGATCCTCAGATTTTGGACACTTTTTCATGGTAGAATGGGGAAGTCTCGAATTCCATCGGCAGTGATCTATAACGAATCCTCGTACGATGCCCCACAGGATGTTGTAGATGCATTTGCACATTATTTTAGCAGTGTTTACACTAGGGATACAACTGATAATAAATCTGTATTTGTACATACTAATACATCATGCATACACATACCAATCATTATCGAGGCAGAGACCACTACTGGCATCAAAAAGCTTAAAGATAAGATGACAGCTGACGTTTCAATAACCATCTAGGAAATGGGTGCGGCAAGGAATACACTGCGAAAATAAGTATGCTAAGTCGACATATAACTGTGTGAATGTTAGGATCTTCATTTCAACAACTTCCAGCATTTCCAAAACTGTTGTCATTCCCAAAAGTAAGCTTGACGTATTATCTTTGCCCTGGTATAAATCAAAATTGTAACAAAAGCCGTGTGTCTCACAAAAGACCCATGGCTTACACCCAAATTTTGTAGGTATATTTGCTTTTATAAATATCTTCACATTGTTATGACTGTAGTACCTAACTGTCATTTCACCTACTGCCAAATTATTTTCGAAAACACCGAACTGTTGAAATAATAAAAAGTATCCTCAACCTCTGATGCATACGTACAATTTTTAAGATGAATTAGACATTCTAGAAACTGTAGTAAATACCCTTACTTTTGTGATAGTCTGTAAAACCAAAAGGTTTTTAAGTTATGCAACACTGAATTTTATAGAACTTATGTGGAAAATATTTTTTCAAAAATGAAAAATAAAGCTGATTAAACATCCAGTTTTTTTGTAACACCCCCACCAATTAAAATACGTAATGTGTATTTTAGAGGGACCCTAATAGCTTAATGGATAAATAATTTCCATATAAGCGCTATTTTCAGACAATTCTTTTCATTTGTACTCGTAAATTCAAAGCAGTACAAGCTAGATAAATGAGGGGTACTTGTTAAATTCCCGTTATTTAAGTACAAATAGAAGCTGTTTTTGCTAGTATAATCAAAAGCTTAAAGCTCCCATTTGCACGGTATTTACTTAGTACAAACGCCTGTTGTTTTGTTATTCAAAGCAATTAGTGGAGAGAGATACTTCTGTTAGTGGTTAAATCTACGGTTGCCTTGGAATATCATTAATTCCAGTATAAATTAAATTGAAATAATTATTATACGAAATTGTTATCATTGGGGATTATTTTATTTAAATTGCTATTACTTTTTTTAAATCAAAAAATTGCTCAAATAATTGGCGCTTGTTACTGGCCCAATTAATTGCTTGAACTGGCACCATTAAATTACTTGGTCATTTCCATTGTCGATTAACAAAAGCTTTGTCTGCGTTACTATAATAGGACCCACAATTTTAACAATGCATGTGCGGATTACACGAAACTAAGTATGTTGAAAGGCACACAGAAGGTATGTTATGTAGTACCTACATCCTACATACGTTATGTGTAATACACGCAGCGCTCAGTATTTGTAAACCGTACCCTCGATGGACAACTGCGTTATTTAGCGAGATTGATTCGCGCAAAACGTATCACCTCTGCATATATATACACGACTAGGATCGTACTGCTGGTGGAACAATACGCCTAGGCCACAAATATTTCAATTTTAACTGCTCGAAAACTGACAGAAACTGGACGTAGGTGATTCGATCTAAAATCAATTTACATGCGTATGGATGGCTCTGGTTTCATAAGCTACACGCCCTTGCTGGAATAATGCCATGTTTGTTGGTGGAACTATAGAAGCTGTAGAATTTCGGTTAGTGTATGCATACGTTATATCGCAGTGTTGCTTTCTGGCACAAAGCTAAAATGATGCGTATGTACGTAGAATTTATGTGTATGAGCGGAGACTTTTATGTCATCTGTCTATCTATGGAAAAAAAAAATAAGTCACCTCTGTTTTTCGCTGTCAAAACGCAAAGTGAATGCCAACAATTATCGTAATAATTGTACCTACCTCGTAACCCATCGTAGTAAAGCTTATAAAAATCATGCGACACCTCACCACTGTACCTGAAGCTTTAGTGATTTTCTTTTATTTGTCTGATTTTATCGATTTGTGTACTGTTTTAAATTTATCTATTTCTAAAATTTTATAGATAGTTATTTATATTTTCATTTACATAATGCTTTATGTTTGCTTTTTAATAAATTGGCTATAAAATTTAAATGAAAAACACGCAGCAAACGCTTCTATTTAAGCTTTCTAGATCCATCGAGATTAGAGTGGATCAGTCACCATTTTCTCCCTTTAAATTGCTTTACTTATTTCTCCCCACAAATTTCTGTCCTCTACCTTCTTTTTCCATTTACAAATTCCAGTCCTGTTTAGGTCTTCTTCTACTTTCAATAATCTCGATTTTGGTCTTCCTCGAGTTCTTCTACTTCCTGGTTCCCATTCTAATATTGTGTATATTGTTGCATCTGGTCCTGCTCTCCACACATGTCCCAACCATTTTACTCTCTGTCTTTTAATTCTCCTCACTATGTCCTCCCCTCCTAATTCTTGTGCTGCTTCATCATTCCTTTTCATTCCATTATCCATTATCTTCTATCTTCACCGGTCCTAGAATTGTTCTCACTATTTTTATTTCCCAGTTTCTTAGGCCTTCTCCGTCTAGTTTTGTTAGTGTCGCTGTTTCTGCTGCATACTTCATCGTTGGTCTTGTGCAATGTTTTGTAAGTAGTGTTGGTTTGGTTTGGTTTTCCTGGTAAGTAGCTTACTTCTTTTGCGTGATAGGCCGTATCTGCTACAACTTTTCTCTTTTTATCTTCTGTTTCGCTATCTCTGTCTTTTGTTATCATGACTCCGAGGTATTTAGACCTACCTACCTACTAGTTCAAATTCATAGTTTTCTATCCCTGTTTTTCCATGCTTTGATTCTGGCCAATTTTCATTATTTTTGTTTTATTTTAGTTTATCTTTAGCCCAATCTTTCCTCCTTCCGTCACTATTTCCTTTAACATTTTAACCATCATTTCTCCCAGCTTAGAAACGCTAACTATGTCATCAGCGTAGGCGAGTATTTGCCCTCCACACGTTCTCAGGTTCCCTTTGTTTATGTTCGTCGTCACATATTCCAGCGCCAGAATAAAGAATGTTGCCGACAGTAGACAGATCCTCTTAGAAAAAAAAATGTCTGGTACAACCTGTTCCAAGATTTTGGTGCACTATTGCTAACTTTATTGTTACTGAAGCTACGTATTACATTGAATTAGGAAAAGTACACTGCTTTTAATGCTAATGGAATCTAGAAAAAACAAATGTAAGCGTTTTAATAAATAACTAGAACACTAACTATTTCTAATCTGTAGTTTATGATATAGTAGTATATTATTCAACGGGTGTATGATGGCCGGATCGTTATTATTTGCGAGGCCGCTAGCCAGGCCAGTGACATAAATCACCGAGAAAATAATAACCATTACGCGCAAGTTGAATACTATATACTGTCCACGACATTTATGTATTTTTAATCAAAATAAAATACTTAAATAATTGGTACAATGGATAGAGCGAACCCAAAATGAAAAGTACATATGTTATCAAGTCATCATATTCGTTTTGAGCACTGGAATCATAGGACAAATCTATTATATTAGCTTTGGGGGTGTATACCAGGTATATACATCTTGAGTTCAGGAGATGGTGGAAAGCATTAGATCTGTCAAAATTGTTGTCTCTGAATTTGCGCGAATCGGTTAAATTTTTATTTTGTTGTTGTGCCGTATTTACTACACCTGTTACCTAATTTAGTTATTTTTCCTTTTTTCTTGGGAATATTGGTCACGTTAAATTAAAATTTCTTTATCAAAACATTTTAATTTTATTCTTCCATATACGTTTTATTGCCTGTTGGCAACGTTTTCGAGCACCTTAAAACAGTAATTTACTTTAGAGCTTTTTGAAACAAACAATTCTAATAATCTCTAAAGGTCATAAAGATACAAAAAAAAACAAAATGCCTTTTACTTTTTCCTTTTGCATTGTGTTTCTCGCGTCAATTATTATTTATTTATGTACCTAGTAAATAAAACAGTGAATAAAATAATTTAGTAAATTAGCGTTGTGGTATGGAAAAGGGGCGCAAAATTTCAAATTGCGGGGGGAAGGAAGGGTGAAACCATAATAAGCTCCGCCTCTGTCGCTTGAAACATTTTGAAATCTGGTATTTTCATTTTATTTTCAAAAGAACAACAAAATGCAAAACTGAAGACGCAGGTTCCTGTCAGACAGACGTATTCATTGTAATTCCTATCATAATAATTATGTTGACATTACAGCGACGACATATTTATGTACTTCTCATTTTGAGTGTGCTCTACATTATAACAAAAATACCGGTAACGTCAAATACGTAGCTCAATTGCTTAAAGCTTAATCAATGTTGTCATCGTTGAGAGATTGCTTCCAGGTGTAGCTTGTTTTATCGAAGATTCTTTTTGTTTTTCGTGTATTCATAGTTGACTTGAAAATATTCAACGTTCTACCAAGTTTTGCTAGATAAAATTATAACAATAAATTATGTTAAATACAAAATTGTCACATTACAACTTATATATTACAGAAGTAGATATCTCCTAATAGACAGAGAGAGTAATACTAACTCGTCTATAAAAAAGGCACATTCTTCTGGTAACTACTTCGGCGATAAACATTGATAATAACGCCACTGTACCTAAGATAAGCCCACTACATGATGGGCACATAAATGGCTGGATCTGCCGGCGGTGTGTAAAATTTATATTCGATCGCATTAGCGTGTGCACTGAATTAAACAAAAACTCCGGTCGAATCCTACGTGCCCCCCACTACGTAAATCGTAAATTCGTTATTCATGGACAATTTATATGCGAGCCTCGTGACAATATGACGGCATAGAACGCCCTGTGGCGCTGCAATCGCATAACGTGACCTAGGTCTTCGTTACGCTCTTGTCGTTGAAAACTGAAAATTCGCCGGCTTCCTATTGTGCTGTAAGCTATTATTCTATGTGGACATTTTTATCGACTACGCTTGATAATAGCGTGTACAATAGACACAAAACAGAAAATACAAGAAAGAAGCAATTAAAGCAAATAGATACACGAGAAATATCTTCTATGATATTTTACAAATTTAGGAATGGTAATTTTATAAAAATGAAGGTGTATATGATTGTAATACTAATGTTGAAACAATTTCCAACTTTTAACAATACTGAATAATAAAGACTAATACATTTAGCAACATTCAATACGATTTCGCTTTACGACAGAAAACGAAAATAAATCCGCAATATACTTTTTTGGTGCCATGTCACATAAAAATGTCAAAATTTATACCAACTGGTACATGCAACTCACAAATTCCGGAAGATATTATATTATAGAAATATTATAGATATTATAGATATTATATTATATTATAACGTTTCAATAAAACATAAAACAAGCACAATTAATTTATTTAGGCACCTGATCGTTGCATTGTGTTTTTAGAAGGATACAGATTAGATTACGTATATTATGAATATCTATTTCACTGCTACTCTTGCACAATTATTGTGATCACCTTTGTCTTAGAATATCTAATCCTAATTTAATCCTGCCTTCTTAATTGCGCAACCTACTTTCCTTAAGAGCGGCTTCTTTATGTAATAATTTGCTTTGGGGTTCTCTGAGTCCAGTACTAAAAACCATGCAATGCACAAAAAATGGCAGAATTTGCAAATAGACAACTCGCATAAATAGCATATGTTATATACAGGTGTCTCACGACGAACTGCAACAATCGATATATGAAAGAGAAAAAATTGCAAAATTCTGAAAATTTTGCAGTATACTAAAGCCCACCTGCGCTATTGAACTAAAATATTTTTAATAATCTGGCGCATCCAGTTGTACCGGAAGTGGCTGTCAACTTTGTTATTTTAAATAGAACACCCTATTGTTACATTTTTTAATTCCTTGTTCAAATCTTTCAAGTAAGTTTGTTAAAACAACTATGTTGTTATTTTCAACCATATTTGAAATATTTGCATTTTTTTTTAAATTTTTGACAGATAGACGAGTGCATCTGAACTTCTATAACTGCAAAGGTATTTAACTTGGAAAATTGAAAATTTGTAGAATTGTTGACCGTATAGGGTAGCATTCGAAACCGAATGAATTTTTCGAAAACTTTATACAGCGTGTCCGAAAATTACAGTTAAACTTTCGAATTGAAAAAGTGACAAATCTTTTTTTTTAAATACAACCATTTACTTTACTCTTTCTCATCAAACTGCCCTTTATTTTTAATTTTTCAATTATAAACAATGCCGGCACGGTTAAATTATACAAACGAAGATTATTTAAATTTGTTTATTATTTATGGAGAATGCAATAAAGTGATAAGAAGAACATGTGATACCTTTGCTGGTCGGTATCCTCAAAAGCAGAAGTCGTCACCAAATCCAGTTAAGCGAATAATATAGAATTTTAAAAACTTCGGATCGGTCAAGGCAAAAATTCAAAAACATAAACCTATTGTTAATAATGCAAACATGGAAATCGTTACTTCACAGCGTATCCAACAATATCTTTAAGACAAGCTGCACTAGAATCAGGATCATCTAGGTGCTCAATACACAGAATACTGCGCCAACATAAGTTTCGCCCATACCTGTTTTCCATAGTTCAACAACTTGAAGACATTTACTTTCCAAGAAGAGCGAATTTTTGCGAATTTATTTTCACATGGTGTCAATAGAATTCATTGTTCTTGAACAACATTATCTGGACGGACGAAGCTAAAGTTACAAAAAAATTGTATATTTAACCAGCACAATTCGCATTACTTGAGTGATTCGAATCCTCGCGTATTTAGAATTTCTAGAATTTTTGTCAGGAACGTACCAACATAAAAAAAAAATTCCTAGTCAAAGTGGCAGTTCACCGCGAATACCAACGCATACTTTTTTTTGACGAAAATAATGCATGAAATGGTGTTACTTCGAGAAGATAAGTTAATTGAAACAGTTTAGTACTCATTATAACGATTATTGGTTGATAAATGTGTTCATTTTCAATGTTTTCGCCATGTTTTCTGTAGTGACATGTGGAAGACGTGGTCTCCGACGAAAAATAAACACTCTAACGTGATTCTGGAGGCATTCCACACCCATACAGCCCAACATTACGATCTTCAGGGCACCCGGGCTATTCTTCATATTACCCTATATGAAGTAGTGAGCGTTGAACACTAAGATGCTTCGCTCAAACAAAGTGATATTGTAGTTATAGTTCTTTACGAAGTAATTTGGTGTAGATGATTAAACTTTTTGACTAAATATTTTCATTGCTGTAACTTTAGGTTTCGTCTTAGTTTAATGACAACGAAATACCTTGTTGAATTAACAAAGTTTTTCTTGATAAAATATTTTTTTTGCCGCAAATAAATCAGTTTTTCAGTGTATAAGTAATTTATAATCATTACTTTCACACTTCCTTGAAATACTAATACCTCTTAGTGCCCAACTGCCCTCGGATATTTGACGTAAATATATGATTTGGTTAATTCCACAAATTATATATTGTCTGAGATTTAAATTGAAATATCCAGAGAAATATCAGCTTATTTCCATTACATAATAGTGTCGTGCATGCAAAGTCAAAAAGGAACAAATTGTTTGTTTCAAATAACCTTCTGATGTACTTAAAACAGAATTGTAGGTATACTTAGTTTAAGGGAATAAACTTTTTCATTAGAAAGATTGGATATGTTTGGATTAAATAAATTTGCTTAAAAATACGATAAGTTTTAAACAGATAATACTGTTACTGTAACCATTCAGCTTTATTTCTATTGATTTTAGATTTTTTAACTTAAGAATACTTAATTGAAACATACACGGTTAACAATACTCTAAAGCAAGTATGGGCAACCTTTGACATGTTGTGGGCCAAACTTTAGTGTGCAAATACGTTCGCGGGCCGCGTTTAAAAGTAATACATTTTAAAGTAGTGTTTTAAAGTAGTGTTCATAATTTTTAGCGATAGATATCAGGCATGAAATAATACGACAATGTTATTATAATGCGATTTATTAAAATAAAATTTGGAGTGAATATGAGTAAGCAGTGTAATATTTTTTTTTAATTGGGTTTTTCAAAATGTCTCGCGGGCCAATCTTACAGCGGGCCGGTTGTTGCCCACATATGCTCTAAAGGTTAAATTGCGTATAGACATTTTTCAATGTACTCCTTGACGAATGCTGGGAGATAGATAAAGTCGTCCCATGGGCGCAAATATAATAGCAACTAATAGCTGACCGATTTATTATATTTTTTGTTATTATTATTAATAGTCACTAGGAAATTATTTACGATAGTTAGACTAGGAACATTTCAATTGTGGAATCCATACAGTTTATATATATATATAATTATAGTAGGTAGTTTTGTGTAGTACCTTTAGGTGGTGCACTGACTTTAGGATGAATTGTAATTATTTAGCTTTTCATAAATAAAGTGCAGTAATAATTCCAAAGTGCATAAATTACACAGCTTTAACTGGCGCGGATATTATGTCATGCCTGTTTCAGCAGATTCTTTTCATTAGATGAAAACTTCCTCAAGCGTACGCCATTGAATTTCCAATTGAAAAGGCATTCGTCTTTCGTCAAGTGAGAAAGTTCTGTTTTTCAAGGAAGAAAGGATTATAAGACCCGACTTAATAACCGTTAAATCGGCAGTCTATAGCGTTGCTTGTCTCAGCAAATTGCTAGCGGCGTGATGGTTTATCTTTTCATCGATGTCGCGAATTCCCGAACAAGGGTTAATTAAACGTAATCGCTCAAGCCAAGGTTCCTTCAGGGTCGTCTCCAAAACATCAAGAAGAATAATTTACTTGTTTCCTACTTTTCATTAATTATTCTATTGTGTTGGAGTTTAATTCGCCGAAAACAATCCGACGCGGCGACGGCGCCCCCAGCGAATTATTGCAGCTAATTGCTGAACTTTCGCTATCAATTAGTCGGTTCAATCCGCAGTATGGAGTTTAATTGCGTCTTAAATTCGCTGTTGTGTCGGTCGCTGCAAATTAATTGTGGTATAAATTGAGAAAATATGTAGATATGTACCTATTTAGGCCCAAATATTTTTGAATTTTTAAATAAAGGGAACTTTACATTTTGTAAATCATTGCTCTAAAGATTTCTACAATTCATCTTGCATATTAGACCAACAAATAATTCTCGGTCTAATATATTCACCGTTATTACTCATTTCGCATAAATGTCTTCAAGGCCACTTATATCGATTAGTTTACATTCACTATCTAATTCCCTTTGCTCCTGCATCAACTTTGAAGATCTGCACCATCTACTTGAAATGTTGTGTAACAACTTTATACCCCTTCAATTAGTTACACTTAGACCAATTTCTGGAGCGTAGGTTAAATGGAAGGTTTAACTAGAAGCACATACATAGACATACGAAGTAGTAAATTCGAATAATTTCACATTACATTGTGTAACTTTGACACGCATTGCGACATACCAGTTGACGATAATAAAAAGGGCTCGCAGATATTACGATAATCGTGATACATGATATTCGTTTTTGCACTTTTAATTGAGACTTAGTTTATCTCAGCAATTTAGTTACTTCATTAGTTGTTCGTTTTACCACTAATAAGATTATTCGAACTAAGGTAGACTGAAATTATTTTTAACCTCACCTCGCTTCACTTTGGTGAGCTTGCCTTTTTCTGAAATAACTTACAATTAATCCCATTCATATTATTGTTTTTACGTTCTTTTCAACACAGAAAAAGAGCAAACAAGATAAAAATTTAAATACCTTAGTCAAATGTTGTCTTACAAGGGCAGACTTGCGAATCCTGCCAAAGGATATGCGGGAAACCTTGGAGATTATCTTCAAAGCTGGTAGTCAACACTTAGAGCATTAATTCCGCAAGTTTTGACTATTGACTCTAAGTTGGTTTGGAATTGTGTGAGCGCCCTAAATAAAAAGGGCATTCAAAGGAAATTAACATTTGGCTGGGTTGCCAACCGCTCCAACGCGAAGGGAAGCGGTGAACGATCAAAATCATTTGTTGAAGCTGACTCTTCCTGTGGCATTTACTAAATCGCAAATTATACATTGGATCAATGGATGGATATAGGTATACTGAATCCCTTGAGTGATGACAAAAATCATCAGGACAAGGACAGATAAAGAGGAACAGAGACATCAATTTGCTAAAGACCTACTGAGTAAAGATAGGAAGACTGCTAAACGATAGTAGGTCTGTTGACTGGTCGCTGTAGACTACATAGACAACTGGATAAGATAAGTCTGGCAAATGACGTTATTTGCTGGCGGCCAAGAGAAGAAATAGGCACCAGTTCACGTGCTGTGTCAATGCCGCGGCTCGACGAGAACAAGGTTCCTACAATTGGGCGTGGAGAAAATGATAAATCTAATTAAGAGGGCAAAATCAGGAGCGCCTTCTACGATAAAAGGAATAACAAGAGATCTGAAAAGGTCGCGATAAAACAGGTTCGTGTGGCCACTCCAACCCTAATCTCATCTTTAAAAGATACCTCACTAGTTTCACGTGACGGTTGTACGTCTGATCGTAGTCCATGAAGCTTGGCGACAGAAACCCGCACAAGTTAGAGCCACACATTATTTATGAAGAAACTAAGTAATTACAAATCATCCTAACTCCGTGCTCCACCTAAAGGTATTACACGAGGCTACCTATTCTAAGTACTATATGGATTCTATAACAATTGAAATGTTCTTACTCTAATTAAATAATTTCCCTATGATTGTTAATAACAAAAATATAATACAGTAGACATTATGTGAATACTACTTTATGTAAAATGCTGAAATATGTGAAGTGTGATTAGTGGATGGAGTGACTTTCAATATCTCCCAAGGGACACTGATTATAAGTAATATACTTATCAATGGCCAAGGAGTAGGGGAAAACCATGGTAAAAAAAACTCTGGGAGGATCTTGGAAGAGGTCCTAGACCTTAGAACCTAAAAGAGTTGCGTTTCCTCTCACTGCGTCGTTCCACATGCGTCACGGAAATCACAGAAGGTGTACCTTGTCCCTTTTGCTTAGTAGATAGATAGATAGAGTTTATTTGTATTGCCAACGTACAGGAAAAAAAAAATAACGTATAAAAGGTAAACATGGCAAAATTTATTTATTCAGTGTGTAGCAGCATTTGACAATTAACATATCTTTTAATTTACATTTAATTTGCTTAATAGTGCTTGCAGATTTTATCTCGTCGGAAAGCGCATTGTAGAGTCTACTGCCAACACTAAAAAATGATTTTTTCATATTTTGTGTTCTATATGAGCCAGGATGTAAAATGTGTTTAAAACGTGTAGGGCATTCATTAGAATAATTCAAATTTTTCAAAAAACGATTTGTATTTATAAATGTAAGAACATAATTGTAAAATATATATTGAAGGCAAAGTAAATATTTTCAATTTTTTAAACGCATCTCTACACAATTCTCGAAAAGCAATGTCTGACAACTCCCTGACAGCACACTTTTACAGCACAAAAATGCGCTGCCAGTTGCCACTGCCCTATATTATAACACCGTAACGCAATTACGAATAAAAATTGGCATTATATAAAGTTAAAAGTATATGTTGACTGTAATGTTTAGACATAATTCGAAGAGCTTAACAGACTCCCCGCAGACGTTCACAAACCAAGTTAATATCAGCTTCAAAAGTCAAAGTAGTATCGAACAAGACGCCCAACATCTAACATCGCTTGTACAACCAATATCAACTCAACCTGCACAGTCTTCTTCTTTTAATTGAAAGATTTTATAGAATGTTTTTGTTTCATTTAAACATAATTTATTTTTATCAGACCAGATTTTAATCTTTTGATAAACATTATTGATTTCATGCTATAAGTCTTTTTAATCTTTTTCAGTAATAATAAAATTCGGTAATAATAATATTAGTATCATCCGCATAAATACATATATGTGTATTATTGTAGTTACTGAAATAATAACAAAGATCATTAATGTATATGGCAAACAAAAGTGGCCCCAAAACTGAGCTTGTTTAATTTGTTTAATTCCCCACTGAAACTATCTTTCGACTGATTCCGTATGAGTTCAGCGCTTTCATAAGCGCTTTGATTATCAGACACAATGATAATCGCATACTTTCAGTAATTTCTATCAATATTAAATTAGACGCATCTTCCAACAGCCTGAAAGACACTCCACTAGTTCACCAAGGTTCCGAAATACTTGGCTTTAGATCCTTATATTCCTATTCCATCCGTGTACCATTTGCTGGCATTTTTATTTAATTTTAAGATGGTGCTTTGATCCTACTTTATCTTGTTGCTAAACTTTGTGGTAAATTCTTTCACAAAGCTCAATGTTGTTGACATTTTGTCAAGGGGCAAAATCCCATTTGATTGCCATTAGAGGATTGAGGTCTAAGCCTAATCGTTATTTCTTTAGCCACTTTGAGTGTGTGTTTTTTTTTACCATACGCTCCACCACATTGGCTATGGTAACTTTGGCAACAACATGGACAATAACTTGATTAATAATTCTAAGATTCAGATATTAATCAGGATTGATAAACGAATGGTGAAACCATAAACATAGTGTTAGTAATGATAAAGTGTGATAAGCTTCATGTTGTCTACACAAGATTTCTGAAAAATATTTTTTGTCTGAATCTGTGTGACTTGCAATGTTTTGATGTTTCGCAAAAATAAATAAGCATCAAACGTTCAAGGGCACCGTAAGAATTTCGATGTAACTTTGTTACTTTGCAATAAAATTCCAAACATGAAAAGAGAAGTCAGAGACCGTCTCTACGCGTTTGCTCACACTCAGAAAACTGGTACGTGTGAAGCTTTTAAGCTCCCAAGAACTTCTTAGAATGTACAAGCAACGAGAATGATTTACTCCCCATGCACAACATATCCATTCTACGTACACATTTGCAATCTGCATACATTAAGTTCGAGCATCTACTGTACCGCGTTCCCTAGATGTTACAATTCCCAACCCGAACACGAATTCGTATTATGCGTTTACATTTTTCCCTTTTCTTTCTTGCCTCGCCCGTACAACTTTCGCTACAGAAGAAACTCAGAGTTTTTCAGGACTGTTTGTTATGTTTGACTTAAAAATAACGTGTCCCGTATACAAAACGAAAATCTATCGCTTATAAAAAATATTGACTTTAGTAATCTAATACTTTTTCCATTTTGGCTAAGGAATCTCTCAGAAATCCGGCTACCGATGATTTATATTTCGGTGAAGTTGAAATTGGAAAAAAGCTGTTTTTATTGAATGGCGGCCGGATATATTTACTCGAAAATCTACGAACAAAGGAGACGTAAACTTTCCGTGTCATTCGCGAAGTTTTGCCAAGGAAATCGAAGAACTTTCGGCGCAGTAGCTGTTACGATAACAGCAAATAATATGGGCAAATAATCTTACCCAATTGCAGGGTATATTGGTTATTTTATTCGCTATATGTCTGACGTGCAGAAGTAGCTTTCCATTTCTTTTAATAATTCGCATTATTGGCTAAATGGACGTTCAGAGTAACATTTATTTTTAGAACCAAACGTTGTGTAAATAGAAAGGATTTTTAATCAAACGCGTTGGACGGGCTTTACAAGTATAGCACATGTAGAGTTGTCACATCGTACGCGTGTACACAAATGTAATATATTGGCTCCCTCGATAGTTGCGGCATCTAAACGAAGAGTTGCCGGCATGTATTCTAATCTACTTATTTTCAATATGTTGAAAAGGCGTATTTTTTTTTTTGGTTCATACAACCGAAAGAATGTCACTATGCTGAAGCTCATAGACATTGAAGAAAGGTCCTACCACTCAAGATGAGTTACTTCAAATACTTCTCCAGCTTAGACTATGCAATGTAGTGCTAACCGCGCACATTGCCAAGGTGTACCATCTAGTGTAAGTTGACAGTCAACATGCAAACTACCAAATGATATTTTGGCGTCAAGATCTATCCCACAAGCTACAAAAAAATTAAGTTGAATTCTGTGACATACACTACAACAGCAACACCATTTGTGGCCGTAAGATGTTTCAAGTAACTCGCCATAGGAGAACAAAATATTACTCAGATGCATTTGACACGCTGAAGCCAAACTTCTACACAGAAAAATCCGCATAGTAATATTTACACTTCACTGTTGGACGAAAGTTGTAGTAAGAGTTTTTACTATTGTGAGAAATTTTTAAACAACGTCGCTACAGTTTTGTATACCACAGTTATAAAAAAAGCAATAAAATTGTTAGAAAATATTGTGATATATTTTACAATATTTTACAACTAGTAATATAAGTAAATATAATAAATTGCATATGATAAAATGGGAAAAAGTTATAAACGAGAATTTTTATACTGGGAAACTTTATAATACCTGAACACTAGTTCACGGATCGATTAATAATATAATTACAATATCCTGATTTCCGCTATTGTTAAGAAGGACATCGGTCCGCCAAGATCTTGGACATCACTCAAAATTTATGAATTGCCGTTTCTGAAGTAGTAAAGCTAATGTTAAGACTGGCACCGACCTGTCGACATAGCAGTAATAATTATATCCACCAACTGCCAACATCTCTCGAGATTTACATATTGTCGTTAATGAAATCAACAAACAAACCTTCAAACTAATAATCGTTTATTTTAGACATATTGGGAAAATTAAGAAAATAATTGGTATAAAAAGCGATCATATTATTTTCTTACTTCTAGTTTATTAATTTAACAAACCCATTAATTTCACTTAAACAATAAGTACTCTTCAATTAACAAAGTGAATATTATTAAAAAATAAGGGTTAGGCTAACCACAATTGTAGTTAATTTAATGTAATTATTATGTTCAAATTACTTTAAAACAGCTTCTATGATCTAAGAATATTATCATGGCGAAGTTTTCTACCCATATAGTTATGTTCAATAGGTATATATGATGCCATGATAGCCATCGTAAAGATGGCGCTTCTCCTATTTCACTCAAACACAGTTATAAAAAGTTGATTTGTGCATTTACCGGAAAGATTTGTATATCGACGAAGGAGAATTCGCAAACGTCACATACAGTACGAAATAAATTAATAAGATCAAAACTTCTTAAACTAAAATTCACTATTGCATTTGCGCGGCAAGCAATATGCAATTTATGCTCCTTTTATAGGAAGGTTACGTTGCAACAAAACACATTAAACAGTGCCAAAATTATTCATTATTTACTGTTTAATTATTATATTAATTATAGCAAAAGCCTAGTTAATCTATATGCAAAATCTCAATGTCGGTTCACTACACAAATTTGTAATAGTAGCAAAAATACTGTAAATATTTTATTGACGATTAGTTGCAACTATATAACCACTGGCCTAAAGGAATTATTTGCAACAAGTGATCTGCACTTAATGCTACTGTGATATATATAGGTTTTATCAATATAAATTGTAACATATAACAAAAGTGTGCATTTAGTTGCAAAAAATGCGATAACTTTCGTCAACAATTTTGTGGGAAATTTTAATACAAGTTATGCTAGTCCCTATATGTTCAACAACTGTTGTGCGAAACTTTATAACATTATAACTGTTTGAATTTTTTTTTTCTGTGTATGTTAATCGTCTGTTAAATTGTTGCGACACAGACCAAAAAGCATTACAAATGGCAATGAGTTTAATTATAATATTGAAAAAAGGACATTTTCGAACTTGGAAAATGGGGTAGCAACCCTCAAATCATTGTCGGAGAAATAACTGAGTCAACGCTTAACACCAAATAATTAGATTGCATGGTAATAACAGATTCAGACTCTATTAAACGTTAAGCCTGCAATGGAAAGGTAAACAAGAAAATGTTGAGTACACAATGAAAAAGGAAACGTTGAATTAATTTTATTGAAAAGAATAAATTGATTATTCCAACGAATAACTTCTTGAGATGAGTCACTGTCAACAGAGGTATCAAGTAAATGGACGACATTTACAAATGATTTACACCATATAAGGTAATTACACACACCATGCAGAATTACGGATTTTGATTTATACTGAAACATGGGTTTTGTGAGGCTTCAGAATTAGAATATGCTGCTTGTGTTTACATCCGTACAACTAACGGCATTGTTGCACATTCAATACGATGAATGTGCAACAATGCCGTTTGCTACAATAGTAGCACTGAAAAAAATTAGCATGCCAAGGTTAGAGTTGCATGGATTCAGATGTGTAAATGTGTTTGTAAAACCTTTGTTACCGACCGAATTAGCACTGTACAAAGGTTAATTAATTAGGTATACCGCAGAAGCCGTCAAACTCCAAACAGCTAGATACGTTGTTATATGCATGAAGCGCACGCTTCTGTTCGTAGTTGTTGATGTGGCTCGTGCAGTAGAGGACATTCAAGGCAAAAATAATAATATCTCGAGGAGAACTGTCAAATCCAGACAGGGTCCTTTGGTGGCCCCTAGTCCGTCATTTCTTTCAGACAAATGTGATAATTGGCTACGCGGTGATATTAAACAATGTGTAACAAAATCCAAAGCCACACCCGAAATCAAACAAATTTTAGCGTACTTCATCGTAGGAACCCGCAACATCCTACGCACTTCGAAAGCCACACCATTTCTTTTAACATTTAGCATGTATCAACCAGTTACCATTAAAAACCGGTGCTGTATTATTACACATAAGTTATTTCTTTAAAAAGAATTCTTTTATGTATTATTTTTGTTTAAAAAAATACATTTATATTAACAGCAAATTAAAGGAAAGTTTTTTTTTTCAGAAAACAAGTTACTCTTCATAATTTCGCTTTTTAATGGCTATTAACAGGCGATCGGGAGGTAATACACTAACAAGTTACAGTGGAAAATTATCTGTATTGTGTTAAATACATATTTCCATAATACAGATTTAAAAAGAATCTCTTATAATAAGAGTGTTTTGTGGCCAAACAACGTCACACATCATCAACACATCATCAACACATCATCAACGTTTTTTTTTTTCATGGGCGGGTTTAACTCGAAGAAGGCAACTCAACCAGAAAGACCTATGGTGCCCCCATGTCAATTTTAGTCCTCTCAGTCAGGTTGCACCCTATCAAAAAAGTTCGCAATCTGACTGACAGTTAACCTACCGACTCTGGGTTCGTCCAACCGATCGACCACAAAGTGCGTCTGCCTCTCAAACGTTTTGATGCTGCCATATGAGCTACCACATGTCGGTTCTGGTCCTAAGAATGGCAGCTAGCTGGCACCTATTGCTAACGTGTCAGCTATTTCATTGCCTCTGATCCCAGAGTGACCTGGCACCCATCTCAATGTAACATTTAGATATTCCACCAGCTGTTTAAGTTTTTTGTGGCACCCCAATACTATCTCAGAGTCAAATCTGACAGCCCGCAAAGCTTTAAGGGCGGCTGATTTCTACTCTACCACTCCTGCACAGGCAGTTCGAGATGCCCTCAGCACAAGTTCGGATGGCGATAATTTCGACTTGGAAAATGGTGGGCGAGGTTCCTAGGCTAAGAGCTTTGCCGTACCGCTCTCCATTTCTCCAGATTCCAATGCCCGTGCCATTACGCGTTTTCGAAATATCGACAAACCAGCGGGATAGACTCCGCTTTGGTTTGTAGATGTACGCTGTCGCAGTTTCCTTGCTAGAGATATGTACGTCGGCGTCGAGGACATGGCTCACCTCAAGGCAACACCTAGATCTTCAACGTTAAAACACTGTCCAGTAGTATTAAAATGTTAACATTTGAAGACCTCTACAAAATTTTGTGTGCCGAAAGAAGAACTAGAAAGAAATACCTTTCCGCTTAAAGATAACTGTACCATCCTGATTATGGAATTATGCTAAATTATTAATATTACCATAATCAGAGCTGCTGTATTAATTAACTTATTCTAGTAGTATAGTGTCGAACTCGTTTGTTTAGTGGCCTCTGGTCCATCTCGACTGGCAACTCTCAAACTCGTTTGATAAGGTATTATTTTCCCGCATTGGTACTGTGCATAAATTCAACAAAACACTGCTATAGTCAGCATCCTGGGGGTTGGGAGTAGGTACCAGGCGCGTCCAGGTGGTGGATAGGGGAAAGACCATCTTGTTAGGGTTCACTCAAGACGAAATGGTTAGTGGCGGCTATAAGTTTGTCATTTCTGCTTAAAACCGGAACAGGGTGAATGAAAACCGTTGTCGTGAACCACTCCCACCTCGCCCGAGCTGTCGTGTCGTGGTCAAAGGCTTGCACAGGGTTCTACAACGATGCCGAAAGCCCAACTGTTAAACCAGGTCCCGAAAGGGGTTGGGGGTCTTGGCTTAACTGCACGGACCGAGAGGAGACAACCTCAACAAAAACCTAAATCCTAAGGTGGCGGACCAGTCTACTAGTTCAACCTTGGGGCACTTAGAACACTCCATTGTATCCTTACCTCTGCATGCGAGGCTCTGTGGAGGTGGACCTTTTCTTCCTCAGCTACTCATGGGATCAACCATGGAGGAAAGACGTTTATTAGAGGGACGACACCGCTAATAAACAAGAATTGGAGCAGGACCCCCATAAGAAGCCTTCCACTTCCAAAGTGAGAGTACCTCACAAGAAAGGAACAAGGGAGAAGCAAAACAACTGGAGCAGATTTGGGAACAGGATAGCATCCATCCCCTCTCAAATTGCGTAGCACTGTACAACTCAAGGGCGTTGCATCTGGGAGCACGTGAAATCGAGGAGGAAGACTTACCTAACACTTTCTGAAAGGAATAGGATTGAAAGGCCAGCTGTAAAACAGCAAGAACAGGGGACACAATAGATCTTTTAGGTCGCAGTGCGATATCACCCTTGCAATATATACATATATTACATACATACATATAGTCAGCATGTTCCTTACTTATGATAGCTAAATCGCCTGCATCGTAGTTACAATATCTATTTTTACCTTGAAGAATGTTTTGCGCACATGAGTAAGTAGCGCTAGATAAAAGCGATAATAAATGGACTGTGTACACGATTACATCTTTTTATTGTACAGCTAGCGATTACCTTAAGCGTTTCCAATGATGCTCTATTTGGATCCTGATAAACAAGAAAAATTAAATATCCTGAGAAACAGAAGAAGCACCACATACAGGAAACTAAAAATAAACTTCGTAGAAAGGGCAATTGAGGCGATTTTATTTTATTTTATCTTTGCTAATGCACAGCACTTATAAAAGAAAAATAAGTAATCCTTTAAAAACGTCAATTTCATTGTTTCTTTCGATGTACAATAAAATTAGCTCAGGTCTTCCAGATTACATGTTATTAAAAATAACTAATTATATTTACAATCAAGGTAATATTAATAAAAGCGCAGACATATTTTAACAAATTATCAATAGTTAAATGCGGAAATTTACGGTGGTGCTAATTCCAATCCTTGGCTGTCCCTCGAACAGATGGATAAGCTCACAAAACTTCCAGCAGTAAAATACGTACATACAACGTCGTCAATTCCCTAGCCAAGGTTGCCGCGTTAATGAGGTCACACGGTGACGGAACGATCATTCATCAATTTCCACTTCAGAACGTGGATTCGCCAATAATTTATAGGCCAGGGAAAACAATAGCGCTTCTTGTATGTCAGAACACACTCGTAAGCTTTAGAAGCTTTTTTCCGAAAGTAGGTCAATACGTTTTAATGAACGTTTCTTTATACATTCTTCGGCGTTCTGCCGTAAATAGCTGAATAATAAGGCTGATAGAGTTCGCGTTAATCGAATTTCAGTTTTAAAAAGATGTCTTTGATGTTATATTGTTCATTCTAAGCGCTTTGTTTTGTCACGATCCGGTAATCTCAAACACTCAATTTTGCATAAGGTTCTTTTATAATTAAAGCCCTTAATTTTTTTTGTTAATTGTTTTAACCGAATAAAGAGTCAACAGTAGAATTGGGTTTTACACTACGTAAATGTTCTTTTATTCTAATGTCAAAATTTCTAAAAGCCCTATTCGGTAAACATTTGAAAGAAAATGAATACAGTTTTAACACTGATCACAATTTGGTAATATTACATGCTGCCAGAAGAGGTATCTACCTTAACAACCTCGAGGCATTGGAGATACTGAGGCAGCAGCTCACTGGTAGGGGCGTCCACGCCTCTTTTTCAAGTTCTACCCGAGAGATGACACCCTGACATGTATGGTTTTCAATTATTCTACCATATCTTCAGTAGTAGTTACTATTTTAAGTTCAGATTTTCAATAATAGATGGCACTATTGTATTGCAATTTCTGGAAAAAAATTCTCTAACTAATTCAAGTTCATTCTAGAATCATTTTATATTAGGAGTGCGAAGTTTTAAAACCGCTTTTAAATTATTTTAAAGTGTTTTTTGTTTTAATGGGTGTTTTATTGTCCTTTTTATTGTCTATTATTTACATATTTTACTTATTTCAACTGTTTACATTGCACTTTCCAATTTTAATTATATTTTTTAAATCTTGACTAATTTTAAACTGATTTGGAATTGCAAGTATATTTTTAAATAATTTTTAATCTTTTACTTTACTAATCTATCTTATTTATATACGAAATATGTAAACTCTATACAGTACTAATTGTTATTAATTTACTCATTAATTGATGCTTCAGTAGCTGGCCTGAGGATGCTCGGCTAGAGCGAAACCGGTCGTGTTATATTAAACAATTTTGTGAGAATCAAGACCTTGTTTTCTTGCTTTCCCTTTAAATATATTCAAATAGTTTTATAATTAGTTTTACAATTTACCCTTTAATATGTCTAGTCATCTTCTGGTTGATATGACGAAACTACTTGCTTTTTAATAAAGATTTGCAGGAAGAAGTCTCTAGTTTGTATTTACTTGACATGCTTCACACCCAGTCCTTGAAATATATTATTAATTATGTGCCTGTATAAATGGTTAAAATTATCAAAACAATATTATTCCTCGCTTTTGTTTGTTGTATACTCATCTAAAATACTCTACTATTTGGGTACACTTGGGTACTTTTGGGTGTCACCGCAAGCGTAATGTCTGCATATAGGATTCCTAACAAACTCACTTTAA
This sequence comes from Protaetia brevitarsis, assembly GCA_004143645.1. Lineage (NCBI taxonomy): Eukaryota > Metazoa > Arthropoda > Insecta > Coleoptera > Scarabaeidae > Protaetia > Protaetia brevitarsis. The sequence continues at coordinate 108,019 of RXPK01000038.1, read as the reverse complement.
TATTTATACACAAAACATAAATTGCACCTTTTTCTAGAATGGCGGTAATTAACCATTAGTGAATAACAGAATTACGCCACGTCAACCGATTTGGGCTTATTAGCTCTGGTTTTAAGTCTTCAACCCGGCGGCAGTGTTTGCGAACGTGCCAGGAAAAAAATGTGAGGGTGATAGCAACTTCCGGCGCGGTATCGCCTCCAACGAGCGGAAAAGGAGAACTGAATTCGGCAAATATAAATTGCATCCTTCTCACTCCCGACACGCCGGGTTTCTTTTTTTTCCTTTGGCGTTGGAGTCTAGAGAAGATATTCGCAAATTACTGTGTAGCACCCGTGGCTTTACTGCTATTTTATCGGGAATGGAAAATTATGGCTGTCTAGCGATGTTTGCTAGCGTACCTAAAGAATTTATTGTAGAGTATTTTACGGCATTTATGAAAATACAATACCTACGAGTATTATTCATAATAGAGTTTTAAAAACAAATTAATGAATTTCTGCTTTTAACTGTAATAATTGGGAAGAATTTTTCCCAAGAAAAAAATTTCTCCTCACGCAGGATTCCAACCTACATACCCTCGTTTGCCGGACGAGCGCTTTACCAATTAAGCTAGTAGAGGATGAGAATTCGAGCGTTTAACCGAACATACGTCGATATTAGATCTTGAAAAGGCCGGCAGGATGCAAAGATTGCAAGCTTTTTACAGCAATAAATTAACAAATGAATGAATTTCTGCTTTTAACTGTAATAATTATTTTAATATTTATAATAATAATTATACAGTCTGAGTCTGTAATCTGGAATAAATTCCGTAAAGCGAAGACAGTATTTTTTCCGGAAATATGTTCGGATGCGTCGATTAGTATTTTAAATTGCCCACTTTTTCATCTGGGAAAATTTTATATAGCGTGTCCCAAATTTGAGATATGACGTTATCGACAATTTTTTTAAATGACAGCCCTAATTTTTTAATACTATTTATAAGGGCTAGTTATCAAATACACATGTGTACCAATTTCAAGATTTTATCCTTGTCATATAAAGATATTTAACATAACTAATTCCGAAAAAATAAAGAAATCTGATTCACCTCAATCATATCACTTCTACAATAAATGTTCAAAATGTTGTCCATGTACTTCCTGACAATACCCTAAACGGAACCGAAACTCAACTAGTTCCTACAAGAATTCTAAATATCTCGCTCCATTGAGATTTTTTTGGAAGAAAATTTGTCCTATTACTCGATCACCAACAATGCCTGCCCAAACATTGACTTTTTCTGAATGTTGAGTGTGGCCTTCCCTCATCCATCGTGGGTTGTTGTCTACCCAATAACGACAGTTTTGACGATTTACCTCACCGTTTAACACAAACGTTGATTCGTCAGAAAATAGAACGTTTTCTATGTTCACAATACTTCTGTCTAGTAGATCCATCATTTGTTCGCAAAACTGAAGTCTTCGATCCGAATCAACTCTTCGGTGATACCTGGAGGATTGTCAATTCATAGGGATAAAATTGTGCGCTTAAGAGTTCTTGCCACCGCTAATTCCGAGTCCCTACCTATCAGCTCAACTGGAGATATAAGGATTTCTTGAACAGAAAGAAGTACATTAGGTTTTAGTGGTTCATTGAGCGCACTCTGGCGATGATTATTGGTTTTCCTTAAATACCACGTTTTCCCGAAACTGTTTTCTCAATTTGCTTACCGGATACCTTGAGATATGCCTGTAAATTCAGGATACTTCTCTCTGAATAACATAGTAACTTCAACATTTTGTGTCTTGTCCTATCTCCGTAGCCAATCATCATTAAAATTTTCAATTTTGTGAGGTTTCAGATTAAATACGGCATATGGTCGATTTTCAACAAACGCGTTCTCACGAAAACACAAAACTAATAAGTGTCCTCGCTCCATACGAGACGAATACTAAGCTCACTTCTTACTTATGTTATAATGTTTTTTGACATCTGAATAAGACGTCACCTGGTTTGACAAAAAAGATAAACAAAGCCCTTGACGTGCCATTTTAAACTTCATAGAAAAAATTTGAAACAGCTTTCTTCATTTTATCGAATGTTATTGTTAAAATCTTTTTAATGCAAAAAATAAAACTGGATTTGGTACGCATGTGTAATTTGATAGACCCTTTAAGAAAGTTATAAAAAAAATAGGGCGACCATTTAAAAATTGTCGATACGTCATAACTCAAATTTGGACACGCTGTATAAAACTCTCAGATGAAAAAGTGGCAATTAAAAAAAATACGTTCCGAGCATACTGAATTTATTTCCAGATTATAGACTCACATTGTATATACTTTTTAGCAATTTTCAAAAAACAAAAGAAAATAACAATAATAAAATAATGTATTCCTCGTTGCGACTTCTCGATTAATTGCTATCACACGAGATGACATCAACGTCAAAGTCCCTCCAGGTTAATTTACACTTTATTAACTGCGTGCACACACATTTAATTCCAGACAACTGTTTAGCAGCTTAATTACACAAATCGTCAGCGTTTGCCTCTTCGCTTCCATTAAACAAAGGGGTATGTATCCTACATATTTATTACAGAGGGAGAGAGCCCACGCGGTTAATTGAGGAGAACGACGCCTCACACTCACATACTCACACACGGCAAAATCGAAATTACCTCCCCCGGCTGACAGTGAAACGGAGCGAATACGTATCTACAGACAAATATATGTAGAGAAATAGTGCGTCACGTCTCCTCGATTCCCAGTTATCTTGGGAGAGTTTCCGTTTTATTACTATAGGTTGAACGTGGAAGTAGATTAATCGATTTGGGAACGTCGAATTTTTGCACTGTTGGCAATAAATTGTTGCTAAATTTCGGAGTTGCATAAAATGCTTGGACATAGGTGAGCGTGAGTCTAAGAACTGCACGTAGTTTATTAACTAAACTAAAAACTTTTAGAACGTACAGTTTTGCAACAAATTTCGTATATTCTTATGAGATACGTGTCTCGCATTCCTATAATGTTTGCACTGTATCAATCTGTTGGAATATTTTATTAATCAAACGTAAAGTATACAGTAAACATAAACATAGTAAAGAAAGCATTCCATAACCTTTAAATAAGGGATGCAAATGTATTCCTTCGCAAAACATATTTTGCAACAAACACTATCAAATCGCAAACAATTAGTTGTCTTGGTTTGGCGAGTTTGTTTGGAGAATAGATAACAAGACTTAAAAAAAAAAGCATACACCTTTAGGACAAAATCCCATAAAATTTACATAGAAGCTCTAAAGTCTAAATTAACTTTACTTCGTTTTTTCCCGAAGATCTATAGTTTTCACTGCGCTGCTCATAAAACAATAAACCTTCCCAAATGATCTACAGGTGGCAATATCTATCTATTAAGAACAGTGCCAACAATTCTATTAATAACTAAAACGCCTTAAATGACTCTTGGAACACATCAAACAGTTGCTGGAACAGGTAAATGTTTCATGAAACGCTTAAAATAATAAATAATATAATAATAATAATCTTTATTTGAGATGTGGACACAAACAGCACATAAGAAAATAACGTCAGAGGGAAATAAATAATAAAAATAACAATAATAATAAAAAAAACAGAATAAACAAAGCAGTGTCAGTACTAAGAGCATTTGATAACAGAATCATTAGGGAATACAACTAAGTTACATAAGTATTTTTTTACATTACAACGAATATTTATAACTAATATGATCTTAAGTGTTAGGTAAAACCATTATAAAGTTTGCTGCTAGAAGCTTAAATTTTTTTTGAAACGAGCGTTTGTGTGTGATGTAAAGAAAATCCTATTATCAAGTATCACATCGTGGCTATCAGCACAAAATCCCTGCTATACTTGCGTAGAAACAGAACACATCGAGAATGTAAAGCATCATAAAAGTTAACATCTATGAGACTATATATCGTTTTAAGTTGACGCCATTGAGACTAAATAATTCTTAAACCCTCTTTATAAAAAAATTTCGATAGGTGCCGAGCCACAAACCAGTGAAAATCCCAAAGGTCACCTTGAAGTAAAGTTAGATAATAATAATTTTGAATACTTCTAAGTACATGATCTTTAAATTAATAAGAGGAAACATACTCGAGACAATCTCCACACAGATTATCAATATGAGACCTCCAATGGAGGTTTCCTCAATGATCATTCCCAGTAGTTAAAGTTCTAAACAAATGGATTATTATATTGTGTAAGTTGAAACTTTGAAACTGATGTTGTGTTTTATTCTGGAAAGAAATGTATCTTTCTGTCAGTGTTTATAATTAAACCATTTTGGGAGCCATTGACAAAACGATTGTAAACTATGTTGCAATCGCGGAAAAGTCGTAAATATTATGGACTCCAGAGTGAGGTAATATCATCAGCATATAATATCACGTGATCATTTTTAAATAAGAGGAACTCGTTATAAAGATAGAAAAGGATAATCCCAGAACGAACCTGGGGAATGCTTTCGTTATTACCCTAAATTGATTGAAATCTCAAATAACTACCTCTGGCTCGTTCGGCAGTACTTTGGACCATTGAAGAACACTTGATACCATATCTTTCACTGTGGGAGCAGTAGATTGGATCGACAATTCGGCGAATATAAATTAAAGCGCTGTATTAATAGAACGTTTGGCAAGAACCATGTGATGCTTAAAATAGTTAATTTGGTAAATATTTAATAGTTTGTCTTTTAAACCCTCATATATCACAAACAGTATATTAATACGCCCTGGAAAAATACGTCAAATATAAATACAAAAATATTTTAATGTTTTAGTTGTACGTAAAAAACCATGATTCAAACATGTTCATTCCAAAATCAAATTGTTATTGAATGGTGAAAATATAGTCACCCATAAAAATATTATCCAGGACTATGTGCAATAATTTCTTTAAATAAGAACGCTAATTTGCTTCACTAATTAATCTTGTTATTAGGTAATCAAAAATTGTGAATGAAAATTATTTCATTCTAACAATGACACATTAGGTTCCGTCGAAGAAAATTCACTCAATATAAATGTGGATTATTGATGTTTCCAACAGTATTTTTCTCAGTGAAAGTACCAGGATATCGGAATAGCTGGTATAATTTAGCTTGGATAAAAAAAAAGATGCTGAGGGACTCCAGATAGTTTCCACAATAGAAAAAGGCAAAATCGAAATAAAGCTACTATTTACTTATCTTTTAGAATTTTATTTCATTTTTCCTACAACAGTAATTCTAATCGTAAGTTAATTTAAGACTAGAGCGAAACTTTAACATGAGTCGCAAACTTTAAATATTAGAATACCACCGTATAACTATGTAATCTTAGTTTGTGTACTCACGGGATCCTACTTAATAGGAAACCTTACCTTCCCTTCAAGTAAAGTTCGTTTTGAAGAATAGAATTGCAACACAGTGGAGCCGCGATCGCTTTCCACTAATCTTCCCAGTTGATCCGACCCTGACTGATAGTAGCGATTCCGAGATCGAAGAGTCTTGGGGAGCGAAAATGTGCGGAGATAGCTCTCCCGCGTCCCGGCTCAATTCGTGTGTAGACCGGGCTATTGCTTCCTTCCTTCCGAAGGAAACTATGAATTGTGATTGGATGATTTTCACGGCCGCCTCCGTCCGCAACAGCGGCAGAACGAATGGTGGATCCGGTGGACGATTCACGGGAAAAAACTTCATTAAAATTCGGCCTGGATGTGCAGCTGATACTATAGGTGGATACAACGATATTATCATTGAACTGAAAATATGGCGATGCGAGTGGTGTCAGATAGATCATATCAAAAATGCAGACCAGTTAACTTTTGGTACACGGAATAATTTATAGATAATAACGGAATAGTAATTAAAAGTCGATTTTAATTAGTCAAATGGAGTGTTGATACTTAAATTCAGGTATGAATGATGAAGTATGTTAACTCTATGGGTACTGGAACTAATAAGCTTTAATAATTGAACTCCGCATAAATTTATTTATACGCAGATGCCTTAATTAATTTATTCTTGCGGATTCTTTGTGTAATAAAAGTGATAAATTTAAACAAAGTGGCTTTGGTCTTTATAAAAATGTCCTGTTTTTGCTCTTCAATTTATCAAACATTCGTCAAAAGTATTTTGATGTGTTACTTAATTTTAAATAAATTTCTCTATTGTTGCAGTTACGTTTTCCAGACGTTTCTTACTTTTTTGTTTGTTTCATATAAAGACTCTTTCACAGTAGGTACACGCTTTTAATGCACTACACGCTTTCCTTCTTTAACGATAATCGATGGATAAGAAGATTCAAAATATCTTGCAAACTGTATCTTGCCAAATTCAGTTATAGCAGTTTGCTGCTGCACTGTTGAAAATTTTAACACTTTTGACTAATTTAATAGTCAGGAGAGCCACACACTCTTTCGTGTTTATTGTCAGAGAACTATAGACAGTTAAATTCACGAGCCAAAAGATAGTCAAGTATTGTTCTATTGCTAAAGAGTTATTTTGTCTAACGAGACGTGGAATTATAAAATACGTCTAGTCACATTTTATTTGATCTAGACTAGATAAATTTACTAGCTGGTTTAACTAAAGAATGCGATATATTGGTGTTTTAACACCATGTTTTATAACACAAACGTCTTTTTAATATGCAACTCCTATTTCTTAGTGCATATAATATTCTCTCTTTAAGACGTTTTCTCAAATTATAAAATATGCAAAACCACTCATTCACAAGTTTTGGTTTCAACTAACGTAACCAATTTTAAAATAATTTTTTGAGAACCATTATAAAATTAAGTGAATGTTTATGCTATTTGATTTCAAGTCTCAAACTAATTGCGTAAATAGATGGTTCCCACAACATCTTTAAGATGGTTGAAATTCTTGATGCCCACTGGAATAACGTTTAATAACACGAGTTACACTTCGCAAGTCAGTCACATTTGGATGGATTTCGTGGGATATGCTCAATACGGAGAATCAAACACGAAAACAGATACACGTGCAATGCAGGTGGGCGTATAATGCAATACTGTATTAGAAAGGTGGGGTTTCTATCTTCTATCGAGGAAAATTCTGATTGGTTGACGCTTTGACTGTCTCGAAAAATAGTCAATCCTCAATATCTGAACAACCATTCACACTGAATTCTAGGTAATTTCTGTTCTAACTTAAATCCGTAGTCAACCGTCTGGCAAAGTTTGGAAAAATCAAACTAAAATATTTGACTGCGAAAAATAAGCAACAGTAAGTGTCGATTATCCTGCTTCATACAAGAAGCATAAGTGTATAGTCTGAATGTGTCAGTGTGCCTTTGCACGCTTTACTTGAATTAATTAACTCAATTATATATGCTCAGACTGTCCAGCAAATTGCTTCCATGACTCTGTTTGCACACTCATCTTCCCTTAATACGGTTAGCCATTAATTCCAATTCCTCTTAAAGCTTCGTTCTCTTGTATCAAAACATAGCTGAGCTATTATTTGCCTCTCGGCGTTAGATGCTGTTCATCGATCCATCGACTAAGATCATTTTGGGTAGGAGTTTCGGAATTTGAGCCTTAAGTTCTTATGTCGAACTATGATTAGAATTTCTTTCGTCCTGTCAGTTTGCAATTTCGCTTTCTTTCTGTGTTAATTTTTAATGGTAATTAACTTATGATTCGTACCTGCTTTGCATGCTTGACGGAGTAGTATGTAGTTAGTTAAGAAATATAACGTCACCCACGTACTTTGATTTTTTCAACAATCTTGAATTAATATTTTCTTATATACATTTAAATTGTGTTCAATTCAATTTAACTAACTTAAATACATATATAGTCGGAAACTTAAAGCTTAAGTTATTATCATTTTGCCAAGGCTAAATTACTATCGTTGTCCGACGTTAATTTTTAGCTTAGGAAGACTTTCCTCACTGAACATCTATATCGTCTATTCCCTGTACTGTTAATATATTTATAATTAGTGACCTTAAACTTGATTTTGGAGAAACAGATAAAATCCACATCTCTCTCAAATTTAGCACTGTATAAAATTTATTGTGACGCAACAGGTGATTTATCTCGCGGTACCACTCACTGACTTTTTTGTTGGTTCCTCATTCATTGATTCAGTTAGGGTGGGACTGATGTCGGCACTTGAGCTAGGGTGCTCATGTACTATTGTATTGATTCTCTTTTCACTCGAGAGCTTGGTTTTTCTATAAAGCCCCTATCTTGCGTGGAACTTGAGGACCGTTCGAGGCTCCATGATCTCTCCGAAATACTTCTGCCAAGCTACATTCAGTACCTCACATGTAGAGTTAATGTAAACTCGTTTCCTCCGTATTCGCATCTTTACATCACGGGTTCGCTTACCGGTCTGTGATAAGTAGATGCTAGGGGACAATGTCCGTTACCCAACCCGTAATGGTTTTAATTCTTTCTTCTGGCGCCTGAGTAGGTTATCAGAGAACAACATCCCACCCTATCAGCGTTTTGGTATGGAGTTGACCTTCAGTCGACCTCCATTTCTTATCATTTAGTAACAATTACTTGAAATTTAAAGCAAATAAGTTTATTGTGCATGTAAACAGTGTGATTTAAACTCGTTAGGCACCACTCACTGACTTTTTGTTGGTTTGTTTAGTCACGAAATTAAATACCACTGGCAACTCCCAGGGTCACAACATATTTATTTAAAAATAAAACACAATGAAAACCAAATGTTGCGCCGTTATTCGCCTGGGTTCCTAGCCAATCGAGCTGACTAAGCGAGATTCGTCAAGGTATTTTTTTCAGTCGCAAATTAAGAAATCCATCAATGAATGGATATATAATCAGTCTAGTAGTCTAGTAGTAGCAAAAACCACCAGAACAGGGAGGGGCAAAAGAGTTTCTAAGGTAACAGAGCCCTGAAGTTACTATGGATCTACTGAACAGGTCTGTAAGCCACCCAATCCTAATGTAATCTAATCTAATGTATTGACCCATCTGGTACCTTTGTTTACACCGTTTTCCCTAATATGTTGGTAGTGTATATAGTGTACAATGCATGTCTACAATTTCTAGAAACAAGTCAAAGTATAAATTACAAATATAATTTTTTTGTCACTGTCAAGTTTGCCCGTTCTTGTTTATATAGTTTCTGTATTTATACCAAAACTGTAGTGTATTAACAGAACAACTGTTATTTTAATGTTGCTCAATTATGATATCTTAGAAAATAAACTAAAAGTGTTTTTAAAGTTTGTTTACCACTCTAAAAAATCACTGCTTTTGCAATTTTGCGTTAATCACCCAGATATAATTTTTATTTAATTTTCCAATCCCTGCCACTAGGTATTATGTTCAAGATAACTTACTGTAATTCGACATTAATAATTCAGACACGGAGAACATTCACATATATACAGTCGCATTAATTATTTCCTTCCATAAATACTCGTCAAAGCGACTTCCCGATGCTGCTAATGTCGGAAGAGGGAAAAGTGTGTGGCAAAGGTATAAATTTTATCCGGAAACTGCTGTTTTCGCTTGTATGTGTTTGAATTAATGAGTCAAAAAGTAACTTTCTGTTACGTTTGATTTATTTGACCGGCTGCTCAAACGGAATGTGCTGTTGTTTGTTTTGTTGTACAAACAGTCTCTGAAAGCTGAGCTGAGCGAATTCAGAATAAATACACGTGAAAATAGGAAAACATTACTTTTATTCTTGTTTAGTACGGAAGAGATTGTAATGTTTCGGCTATAATAATATTTATACTTGGGTGTCGTGAACATTATTTGTGAATTGGGACACCACAACCTCTTTAATTCTGTTGACCTTCAAGTATGATGGGACGACGATAGGGTTTGATAAATATGTAAATTAAATTTATAGCCATGTGAGAATTCCGCTGTGTCAACAGCCAACGTTCCATTTTACAAATTGACAGTTTCAAAAGATAATTTATGGATGACATGCAGCCAAAGTATCCCCGCACAATTAATTATAGCGGTTTCCACGTGTCAACCTCCTGCTTTTTGTTTGTTGAGTGCAATTGTGCATGCTTTTTGATCCTGCTGAGTGATTGATGAATTTTGCTTGCTACAATAGCTAGCAATACATCCGCAAATTAATATACGGTATATAATTGATTCATAAATATATTTCCACTGGACCAGCTTTTAACATAAGTATGTATAGCTTTAATATATTTTTTGTGGTTTCTTGTAAGATTTATTAGCCAACTTGATGGCATTACCAAATCCTACCCAAGCAAGACTATCAAGATTAAAAAATCCGTGAATTTTTTCACAGCCTTCAATTGCCAAATCTTTAACAATCTCTAGGCGTATGTATTGTGTTGAACATAGATAGCTACTATACCGATTGCTTATCATAATACAATAATGTTATACATCCTTCTTAGTTCATCAATTTTACCGTTCATATAAGAAAGCATTAACAATCCACATACCTACTGCTGTGGCAACCCATTTACCGCGAATGTATTTTGTGTTGCATATTTGATTTGCTTAAAACTGCTGAATCATTGTTTCGAGAAATGTTCATAATAATGTTTATTTTTGCATAAATTTTAGTTAAAGAGTTAATTATATAATTTATTTAATTGAGTGCTAAGTTTTTTTTTTAATTAATTTCATTCTTTTAGATGTCTAGCATTTGGCTAGGTCTATTTTGCGCCTTTTCTTTTAGATTTTGTCGGTGATTTGTGCGGCTGCGTTGCACGTAGTCGAGAGTAGGATTTTTGTAAGGATGCGATTGTAGGAGTTTTGTGAGGCAGTTCCTTGGTAGACGCTAGCGTGAGTACTCGTATTTTTAAATTCTTTGCAGCCATTTTGTATTACATTTTTATATCCTAATTTGATTCGCGGTATTTGTTTTATTCCTGTCTATCAAGGAATTCAATTAATAATAATTGTTATTATATATGTGTACACATTATAGATGTAAGATCATTTATTATTTTCGTGCAGGAAGATAGATTTTAGTTGTAATTCTCTCATTATATTTTAGAGAGTTAATTTTTCCCGTTGAGCTAGCTAATTTAATTTCTTTTCCATTTTTTAAATTTTCATTTTTCTTTTTTAATTCAATCAGTACACAGCACTACGTAATATTTCGCTTTAATGCTCGTCGTTTTTCTAAGTCTTTATATTCAACTGAAGACGTGGAAGAATATGTTGCTCGTCAATCAGCTCGATCAGCTGGAATACAACACTCTTAAATAGAAGCATGTTAACTTGGATTTGATGAAGGAATGAAAAGAATTCGTTTTGATGGATTGGAGCAGAAGACGTAAAAATAATAAGAAAGTTTTTTTAACACTAATCTAAGAGTTTAACTAAAATGTAATGGTCGTACATTGGAAGCGTGGATGCCTAATTAATTCAAATAAATCTGGGCTAAAGTTTGATGTATTAATTATAGGCCGAGAAGACATAATTTGAGATCAGTTATTGGGAATGCAAATTCCGTGTCATCTTCATCCCTTAATAAACGAGCAACGGTTCAATTACAAGGGTAACGTAATCAAAGATTAATGACCGAAGAAAAACTGAAATGGGGTACAGGAAACTTCACCCTTCTCGGCTCAATATCGGCTCCCCTTTCCCGGATCATCCGGCGTGCCTCTTAACGCCGAAAACTGGAGAGTGTACCAAAATTAATTTATCGGTTTTAATATTACGGATCTGGTGAACGAAGCGGCGATATCCGGCCTGTACTCAGGTGGTTTGGGTAAACCGCCATCGTGCCGCGACTACGTATAATGAATTCATCTTTGTTTTAATTCGGTATTCGGCGAACGGTTGATTTCATCACAAGTTCGGTCGGCGGGCAGAGCAATTTAATTTTGCCGCTCGCTTTCGTTTAAAAACACGACCAACGAGGGAACAAAATCCGAGTAGGTACCGCCTTTTAATGGATCATTATTTTTTTTCGTATTCGGCCTTTATTTGAAGAGCTGAAGCGTTGTGTGATTTCGTAGAAGAGTTGTAGAAATTGGTTTCTGCTGGTATCCTATCCCATACTCTTATATTTTGTCTCTCTAAAGAGAGTCGCTTACACTACAACTAACTTGCTTGTACTATGTACTGAATGTACCAAAGAAATTGCAAATGAATTGATAAAAATAAAAAATTAAATTGAATTAACTAGCTCAACGGATAAAATCTTAAAGGGCGCACAAGAACGATTAAACTCAGGGTTACCTTGCAAATTAAAACATGAATCTAATCACGAAAAGTAAAACGTGGGTGAAAGAAATCTGACTTTCTTTATTTACCCCAAAAATTGAAAAGGTTAAATTTTCTATAAAAGAACAGAATTTTGAATGACGTTAAATTCACAATCAATAATTTTATTTTTTAAAAAAAGAAAAAAAACATTAAATACAAATTGCATGAACATCGGCTTTGGCCGAAATCAAAAACTGCATTAGACTCTAAATTACAAAAAGACAATGCTAAATTGTTTAACAAAGCAAAAAAAACAAATTTGTTCAAGAAGATAATCCTTTTGATGGGGATTTGTTCGTAGCCGTTAATGCAATTTTATGTTTTTTCTTTTTTCATGAGTTAGCGGCTTATTTTTATATAATGAGTTAAATTTTTTAATCAATTAAACTCTTTATTTACGTTTCGACAATCTATTTATTGTTGTCTTCTTCAGAAAAATTGTTTTATATAATTCAAATTTTTTATACATTTAAAGACAATCACAAGGACATTTTAAAACTTATTTTAAAATTTACATATTGAATTTAAACAGTTTAAATTCAATATGTTCTCCATACACAGTAGTTTGTACAACATGTTTTTGTAATTTTTAAGAAAATGTCCTTGTCATTGTCTTTAAATGTATAAAAAATTTGAATTACATAAAACAATTTTCTGAAGAAGACAACAATAAATAGATTGTCGAAACGTAAATGAAGAGTTTAATTGATTAAAAAATTTAATTCATTATATAAAAATAAGCCGCTAACTCATGAAAAAAGAAAAAACAGATAATCCTTTTTTTATCAATCAATCCTCGTGGTTTCAAAATTAAAACAAACTAAATTAAACGCGGACAATTCAAGTAAATTTACAAAAGAAAAATTTAAATACAAGCACAAAGCTTCTATTCACCCAACCCGAGGTGATCAATAATTAAATACAAATCAGCAAAATTAAAAAAAAAAAACGAAAAAAAATAACTCTTTAAACTAAAATATTTCCGAACAAAAATAATAAATGATCTTATATCTAAATTGTACACAACAATATATATAATAACAATGATTATAAAACGAGTTCCTTGATGGACGAAATAAATCAAATTAAACGAAACAAATCTTAAAATCATATGAAATCACAAAATGGCAGCAAAATTTTACAAATTTACGTCTACTTACGCTTGTGTCAATCTCGGAACTAGTTCTTACAATGTTAAACAGTCGTATACATATAAACAGCTGCGTGCGCTACGCCTAACGCACAGATCATCGAAGAAAACTTCTAGGAAGGACATTGAACTACATGAGCAAATGCAAAACATTTAAAGAGTGAAATTAATTTAAAACAATTGAACATTTAAATAAATAAATTAAACGATCAAATCATTAACAAAATCTTATTTAAAATAAAGTATCTGTGAAATTTTTTCCGCAACATTGACAAAGGCAAATCGGAGTAAACATGCAAACACTGAATTTATGAAAACCGGGGTGCCAGGCCACAGCAGTATATACAGGAATTAGTAGTCTTTGCCTTTAATAATCCCTCGCTTTTTGTAACTAATGATGATATCTACTGTGAAATGCAGATAAGGGGTTCAGAATTACTACGTATTCCAAGTCATGAAACGTCCTTATAAGAACATCGAGCAGTAAAAGCTTTTAATAAAGTAACCCTAACTGCGTTTAGTTATTTTAGTATACAAGATATCGCTCTGAGACGCTAGGAAACGCCGAAAGAACGCCATAGCGCTGTCGGTCAAGATAACCTGAATATGTTATACGTCAAAATAAACGTCTCCTCAGAGAAAATCGAGCAACAAAGTGCCCGCCCTCCTAGGTCTAACCGTTTCCGAGATATTTGAGGTTAAATTTCTGAAAAATTAAATTGGCGCTAGAACTTTCTAATATGGCCTTCCAGATTTCGCATTTCGATGGGATATTCAATGGTCGAAGTTCGTTATCTCAAAGGCCGCTTTACAGTTCGCAATTTTCGTTCGCAATGAAGAAAATTCCACAAGACTTTTTATTGTATGACGACCGCTTTCGTGATATCTCACATCATCAGATCTTCAAACCAGAAGCTGATTAAATACTATATGAGATAAAAAAACCCTGAGATTACTCACATCTGCATTCAAAGATTCCAGAAAACTAATAAAATGCTAAACATTGTAATAATATGACTAAAAATATATGATATAATGCGTGAAAACTACAATTGTAGTGAAGGATAGTTAAGGATAAATAAGTCAAATGTGTTTGTTTAACAAACTGAAGTGCGTATAATTAGTATACTGACAAGTGCCATCTATGAATGACAAAATGCATAAACTGAAATTAAAATAAAACAATTAAGTGAGTAACAACGGAAATTATAAGGTAAAAGATAAAAGCGAATTCGGACAACGTATTACAACGTAAACAACATTATTTTAGCAACGTAAAAAAGTCAACATAAATTTTCATTTTTGGACGAGGATTCGATTTCTGAAATCGCAGTACAGCCAGGGAGGACTGTTTTATTACGATTCAGTGTCGAAGGAATAGATTTTCTGCTGCAAGAGCACTCCAAATTCAGTTGTTTAATGCAACAGGTACTCAAGTATCCACTCAAACAGTAGGAAAAAGACTCCATGCGGTAAATTTAAGGTCCAGATATTCTAAAAAGTGCCCATTGTTGACCAGAGTCCACAAAAGAAGATGGCTAGAGAGGGCACATCAACATGAACATTGAAATGTTGTAGTTTGGAGTCGTTCTTTATTCAGTGACGAGAGCAGAGTGCGTCTCCATAGCTCAGATGGAAGAGTGAAAGTTTGGAGAAACAGAGGAGAACGCTATATTGAGAACCACATGACTTACCATCAAGCTTATGGAGGTGGTTCAATTACCGTTTGGGAAGGTATTTCTGCGATTCGTCGTACTGAATTGGTTATGCTTAGAAATGCTACAATGAATAGTATCAGGTATCTTAATGAGGTATTACAACCTGTTGTGTTGCCATTTGCCAATGAAATAGGCGATGGTTTTGTGTTTGTTGATGATAACGCGCGTCCTGGTAGAACAAGGCAAGTGAATGCATTTTTTTAAGAGAACAATATTACGCACATGGATTGGCCAGATCTTAATCCCATTGAGAACGTATGGGATTACCTGAAAAAGTTGATAAGGCCAGGAGGAGTGGATCCAAACAATCACCATCAGCTCCGAACTGCCGTTTCGGAAGAATGGCCAAATATTCCTCGGCATTACATTCAGGATTTGATTTCCAAGACGTTGCCAAGAGGTCATAAGAGCTAGAGGAGGTCCCACGCATTATTAATCTTTAAGTGTTTGGTTATCATTTCGTTCCACAGCAAACTTTTATGTAATACTAAAATGAAGATTTTTGTTATTTTTCTATTAAAACATTTGAAATTCGTTATTTAAGTTTTATTCTTTTAAATCTTCGCCCTGAAAGTGTTTCCCAGAACCATAAACTATCAATTAAGCAAGTAGGTGTTGCTTAAAAAGTAGTAAACTGTTATTTATATGTTCTTGTAAGTGTACCAGTTCAAATGTTGAGCAGTGTATATATAAAATAACTGTATTATGGTAAAATTTCTAACATTTCGATATATTCCTTAAATTTCTGTACATTTATCTCCATTCGGTGCGGAAAATTATCAAAAAAAGTGATTTTTACCAAGAAAAATTACCTAAATATTTTAGTGTGTATAACAAAATACATATTATCACTTAGCACAATTACCGGTGAAATGAAAGTTGATTGATACCACAAGTAATATTACTAAAATATAAAGACTTGCACAAAATAAAGAAAGGCAAAACTGCCTCTGATTCTTATTACATTTTTAAAATTATAACATTCATTAAAATCTATCTCCCTATTTATTTCTCACCAATTAACAAATATCTCTGTTTTTTCATATCATTGAATAAAGCGATCTGATTAAAAGTTTCTAATTTTGAAATAAGTACTGCAATTAAAACAATACAAAATCAGTTTATCTATGCACTAAAAAAGAATAGTATTTCTGAAATCACAGAGTGGCAAACCCTAAACCAAATAATCCAGTCATAAATTATGTGCTAATTTAGTTTGAACAGCAAATATTCCTTCTGCAAATTAAATTATATTACTAGATATAATTTGGACGTGTGGAAATTGAAATCACCAAGTAGTGTATGTTAAAAGAAAAGCATGCAAAAATTGAAGAAGACGCGCTATTTAAAATTTATTCAGAATATCTGTCGGATGTATTACATTATACAGTTTCCCCTCTACCTGGGATTTCCATTTTATTTTTAAGGGCCGGCGGAATCACTTCGAAGAGTCTCTGGTTCGATTGTCTCTTGAAAAATTTATTTCCAAGATAATAGGAAAAACATGTTTTTTCGTCGGCCCCCTTTTTATTCGCGCTCCCTTACGTTTCTGGGGCTTTCGCGTTTTTTTCCTTTTACGTGTTTACGACCGCCGAGACCGTTTGAATTTTCTCCCGCTTAAGGAAAAGCCGGAACTCGCCCATGATGTTTCTTCTTCCTTAACGTCGAAGACATTTGCTACGAAGATATACTGTTTTTCCTGCGCGTCTGAAATAGGTGTGTTAGGCGAGGCAAGAACGATTTATTTTTTTCGGTTTTCAAATCTATTATTCGTGTATCTACACCATCTCTAAAGGAATGCCATAAAAACCAAAATGAAAACTTCAACTTTAAATTTTGAAATATTTAGACCTATTTCTTGCTTTTGCGGACGGAGTGAAAAATACAAAAGATTGATTCATAAAAGTGTACTAAATAAGAAATGATAAAGCCAGTCCTAACAAAAGTTCATTATTATACAAAATATTAAAAAGTAGCGCACAATATTTATGACTTTTCAAAAACTTTGAAGCATCTCAATTTTATTTATATAAAAAAAACTAGAAGTCAATGTGAAAAATATATTCAAATAAACTATGGTTAGATAAAGAAAAAAATTAGTTGAAGTAATCGAATATTCGTCTTCCCCTATTTAACTCATCTATTTAATAACTTTAAACAAATTTTGGTAGCGACAAACAGATCGGTTTTCAATGCACAAAGAGACACTGTGACGGAGTGATCTGATTGTCGTAGTGGACTGGTAGGCACAGTCCACACCAATAACATCAATACGACAAGCCACACAACCAGTAACGCGACAATTAAATTAAATTTATATGGCACGTGCCGTGTTGCTGGGTGTGTCTCTTGTCGTATCCGTGTCGTATCACAGCGGAGAGATACGACACGAATACGACAAGCGACACAACCAGCAACACGACACGTGCCGTGTAAATTTAATGTAATTCTCATGTTTCTGGTTCTACCGCTTGTCGTATTCGTGTCGTATCCCCCCCCCCTCCCGGTGTGCACTCTGCCGTCAGTCATCCGTTTAGCCAGAACGTAAACATTCTTAAAGCCGTAACAAATCGTGTTGTTCGAATAACACATCCTCAATTCCATAATGTTAACTTAAAGGAGATCTAAATGATTTTTGTCATCAATAATGGCTATGCGCCTGATCTTGTTCATCAGGTACTATATGTATATATGTTTGCATTGCAGGAAAAATTGGGGATGCAACCAAAAATACTGCTTTGGATGTATACAGCGATAGTGAGACCGATCATCACTTATGCATCAGTAGCTTGGAGCAAAAGAACTAATCTGGCCACCACGAAAAGTAAACTCTCGAAAGTGCAAAGATTAAGCATGTGAACCTGCCCAACAGCAGCTATCGAAGTAGTATTGGATCTTACCCCTCTCCATATTGTAGTAGAGGGCGTGGCAAAAAGAACCACACTCAGAATGGTCAAGGAAGAAATGATTAGGCATAGACCTCAATCTCCTGACGGTGATCAAACCTGGGACATGTCCCGGGATGATATGTTAAAAAAATTCAGCTTTGTGAAGGAATTCATCATAAAGCTCAGTAACAAGAGCGAGTGGGATCATAACACCATCTTGAACTTGAATAGAAATGCCATCAAATGGTACACTGATGGCTCCAAAACGGCAGAGGGAACTGGAATAGGAATATATGGGCCTAGAACCACATATTTCGAAAGCTTGAGAAAATATCCAAGTATATTTCAGACGGAAATACACGCTATTGAAAGATGTGTTCAGTTCAATATTGATAGAAATTATCGAAAGCAGGAGATTATCATCATGTCTGAGTCAAGCAGCCATCAAGGCGCTGAGCTCATATGAAATTAGTTCCAAGATGGTCTAGGAATGCCTAAGGAAATTAAATGAGCTAGGCAAAAGGAATAAAGTAACCCTCCTGTGGGTTCCGGGCCACACAGGAGTGGAAGAAAACGAAATAACGGATAATCTCGCAAAAACAGGTGCTGAAATACCTTTTATAGGGCCTGAACCCTTTTGCGGGTCAAGTATCAGTACAATACTGAAGAAACTGAAAATGGAAATGGAATGAGGCAAAGTAAAATTCTTCTGAGAACTTATAACCAGAAGAGGTTTACAGAATGCATCAACCTGAGTAAGAACCATTGTAGACTGAAAGGACACCTGAGTAAGCTTGGATTGGAAAAGGAATCTGAATGTAGATTTTGTGGGGAACAGTATGAAACACCCATCCATCTCCTCTCAAATTGCGGAGCACTGTGCAACTCGAGGGCTTTGCACCTGGGAGCATGTAAAATCGAAGAGGGAGACTTACCTAACTTGAGGCCTTCTGATACCCTACACTTTCTGAGAGGAATAGGATTGGAAGGCCAGCTGTAAAGCAGCAAGAATAGGGGACACAAAAGATCTTTTAGGTCGCAGTGTAACATCACCCTTCCATATATATACATACTATAACATGATTAGTAATATTAACCCTGCTACCCCTCTGGGAATAGATCAACTTTCTCCTGGTAAAAAATATTACGGATTTCCATTTACTTCAGCCATAACTTTCTTCATCACGAAGTCTTTCAGTGATCTTCGGACTAGAAACTAGAAATGTATAAATAACGATGCTTTGATTTATTTTCAAAACGTTTTTCTAGCTACATTTATATCGATAAAATTAGAAAATGTAACAATAACATGAAACTATTTTTGTAAATATTTTTTTTGTTTGATAAATAACAAAATTTAAAAACAGGAAATATACTCCAAATAATTCAAATTTAGCAACATAAAAATTTAGTCAATGATTAAAACAGCCACGACATTTCACCAAACTATATAACTTAATTTTATAACTAAATATAAACAATATCATTTAGAATTCTGTTTTATTTGAAAAACTTTAGTAACTTTTTTTCATATTGCGATTGTCCTCTCGGCTTTAGGGTTGGGGTTACTGAGCGACTCGTTCTTTATACCTAAATATACATAGTATATATATTGTTATATTAAATTTAAGTATTTATACAAAATTTGCCCAGACTTAAATATTTTATTCACAACTTTTGTTTTACATGACATCTATTTAGCAAGTCGACATAATTTGTTATTTATTAACAATTAGCAAATATCTCCCCTGGTTGTGTTTACTTACTAATTAAGAATATATATCAAATTGCCAAAATTAATCCTAACATATACTTACGTCTAATAGGCCACTCATTTCTTCTATTTCCTAAAGGTTGCAGAGAAATCATGGACTCCAGCTATGGGATTCTATCTCACAAAAGAACCAACCACGTTGTGCTCCACCGTCTTTTTGATCACATTTGACCCCCAAATAAAACTTTCCGTGGCAATATTTAATCAAAAAATCAAATCAAATACCAATATCAAAACAAAATCTTTATATTAAACAAACATTTAAAAGAAAAAGTATTTATAAACAGTTTCATACCATTTTTACGATTTATAGTTTTATTTATAGAAATGTAACTTAAAAAAGCTTTTAAAAATAAACTGTCATTATTTATACATTTAATACTAGTACATTAGTATAAAAAACAAAAACAAAAATAATTGTAATAATTGACCTGACAGCTGCACAACAGCATGCACTTGCTTAATATTGTAACACTACTGGGCATTGTTTTAACTTCAATAATCCGCATTTTTTGCGACAAAATTTATTACAACAGCCTTTTTTGTTTTGGAAATGTATCATATCAATATTAAAGCTAATACTATTAATTTTATCTTATTTATTTGTTACTTTTAGTAGTAATCCTATAATGAAACAGTGAATAACATTGCTAAAGTTAAGAATTTCAATATGTGAGTGTGTTATTTTAATTAGTGGCTGCCAAACCAGTAAGTCAGCATCCTACTTGAACATAAAAAAATATATGTGATATCATAGATATGAAGCAGGAAATGAAATATGTTTACATCCACTGGTGTCCTTTGTAAAAAATCAAATTAACCTGTTACATGTTTTCAAAAAAAGTTGCCAAACATTGAACCCTACCTTATCAACACGGTGTCTGAAGAAGATCCATCGTCGAGACAATTACAATTTTCATAAAAGTAGATATAAATATCATTACTGAATATTCTACCGCCGGGATCAGCATATAGATAGGATCGTACCATATAATTTCAGATGACTCAAAGAGGTCGCACATAAATCCTAAAGATGTGTAAAGCGGAAAATGGAAAGTTCATCGTAAAATTTTGTTGGGCGCTCGAGCGCGACATTATATCGAATAAACGAAATGTAAATGTCGATATATGGGTTTGGAGAGGATTATTTTGCGTACTCAGCTGTCATATTCAGAAATATACTTCGACGAAAGAAAACCTGGAAATGCAGATATATATTTGGGAAAGTTGCCGCGAGGTAGGTATATCATTAAATTCAAGAGCAAGAGACAATACTCCTGAAATAATCATAAAGAAAAAACAATTTCAGTAATATAAAAAATGTAAATATGTCAATTCCTTACTTTTGCTTAATCGGCTTTCGTACATTCCGAAAAATTTAGACAAAGACACTCGTTGTTTATTCATGAAGGCATTATTTTTTCCCTGAAGTTTAATTTCCTTAACCCGCAGAGAAAGAGCCGACTTTTTTCTTAAATTTAATCATCAATGGGCCTGACACTCAGAAGTTTCGCATTAATGAATAAGGAACAAGGAAATGTTTTGCGTAGGAAGAAAAGAGACTTCGTAAAGTGGAATTTATTATTACAGAATTAACTTTTGTTGCTTTTTTCGGTAAATTTAAGACAATTCGATTCTATTATTTAAATGCATTATGCATATTTAGATATTCTGTAGGTTTCCACCAACGTGGTTAACATCAAAAACTAAATTGCGAAAATAAAATGCCATATATAATTGGTGGAAGTGCCGGTTTTGCCAAAATGTATACAATCAAACAAGATTGTTTATGTAACCTTTAGTACTATTGTTTAGTTATTTTTGCAATATATGCTAAATAAAAACTAAAACAATGCAATAGATATAATTGATCTTACTGTCTGTAAATTAATTTATTTTTGTGTAATGAGGCTTTTAGATCTCGTGAAAAATCTCTTCTCGCATAAAACTTTTTTCCTTTTGTTCTGTTATAAAAAAAAGTGTCTCAAAAGAGGAATTACACATTAATAGAAAGCTTTTGGTTCTTTATTTGATGTAACAAAAAATGTATAAGGAAATTTCTTTTAATTACTCGAAGCATTATGACTACAATTGGATGACAAAGCTTTCTATATTAAATACTGGTTTTCCAACACAATTTAAATTACAAGCGAGTCAAAACCCTTCAAAATTAAAAGTAAATGTTCATTTATGATGCTTTGCAATATTATTGAAATAACCGATTCTTTTTGTTTCGATTATGGACCATATACTTAGTGTATTCTTTAAAACTACATGGTTTGGTATTTAATTTTTTTGGACATTTGGCAAAAAAAAACATCAGCTTTTACACTAATTTGTAGGACATTATCCCACTGCGACTAAAAAAAGAACATGTTTCCAAGCTTTCAAGCTTCTTTCGGATAACATATCAATTAAATAAGTGATTGCAACTGTGACAAATTCGTCTAGACGAGAAAAAATGTAATACTGAAAAAACATAAAGGTTAAGCGAGTTGGTTCATTAAATGGTAGATCAACGTGAATGATATTATGACGAAAGTTTTGCGGCTATATAAGACATGTAAATCATAAAAGTAAATATAAGTGGCTTTTTAATAAACCAGGGAATCTTTACCTTGCATAGACAGCAATATACATACCTATAAAAATATCTTCTGTTTAATATAAAAGGCTTCTATTGATTATATTTTCACTAATAAACAATACTATTTCTCACTTTTCTGTATGTAGTAAACAAGAAGTTGAAAAATCTTTTTTCATCACATATCAATAGTTAATGGTTTGCCGAATATTATAGAAAACTAGGTATTAAGCAATCTATTCACAATTTACATAAAATTAACTAAGATCCTCTACCTTAGCGAATTTTATATAAACATGAAAGAGAAAAAAATCAATAATTTGCACCCAAAATGTAGAGGTTCGTGCATTTTTTGTTTAATCTGAACTTTTTAGGTATAACAGCTGGCTATTAAAGTTTAGTACAATGAGTTTTACTGACCCAACGCATATTTAGTTTTCACTTAAACATCAAAATAGAATACGTTGGGAATATCCATGCTTCTCCGATATTCGAATTTCTAGCTATGTTCGTTACAAAACCAGCAGGGTAATAGAATAAAAAAAGCACCATCTAGTAGCAAAAAACATATACTATAAAGTTATTGAAACAAGCTAATTGGAAAATCCATTTGTGGCATCCATAAAATAGTTCATTTGTTTTATTTGGAGAAAGAGAAGCAGTAGCAATTTTTTCTTCATAATTTCCGCAGAATTTTCTGATTTTAAAAAATAAAAAGATGGTAATGTAACTGGTTTGAATTTTGTTTTTTCCGAAAGAAATAATGTTTTATTAGCACACGAAATTCACGTTTTCTTCATTTTAAAGGAAATATACACGGTTGTATGGTTTTAATAGCTGCCAAAACACAAAGTTCAAAAAGTCACGGACTTATTAACCCGCCCTCGCATTTACCTAAAAGCAGTTCTACACTTGCTAGTTATTTAATACAACAACAATAATTATCTTGAAATAGCTCATAATTCTTGTTCATTTTGCTCATTCTGCTGAACTGACTTACACTCTGAAATGGCTTGATTATGTATAAATACAAATATTTGTTCATTGAGCCAATTTGGTAGAATTAACAATTTTGTTTTATCAGAGTAAATTTGGTTTCAGAATACGATAATAATTCTTAAACTGTCAGTTTAACCCAACCAAGACTACCTTAGTAGCATTCACTAGGAAAAGAAAATCCAATCTCAAAACCATAAAAATGAGCAAAATATAGATATAGAGAACGGAGTTTAGTTAGAACAAACATGAACTTGAAGTAACCAACAAGGCCAAAAAAGCCCTGATGGTGTGCAGAAACTTTGTAGGGAAAAAATTGGGCATGCAACTCAAAAATACTGCTTTTGATATGTACAGCGATAGTGAGACCGATCATCACTTATGCATCAGCAGCTTGGAGCAAAACAACTAATTTGGCCGCCACGAGAATTAACCTATCGAAAGTGCAAAGATTAGAATGTGTATGCGTGACTGGGGCGATGAAAACTTGCCCAACAGCAGCTATCGAGGTAGTATTGTATCTTACCCTTCTCCTTATTGTGGTAGAGGGCGTGGTAAAAAGAACCACACTCGGAATGGTCAAGGAAGGAACGATTAGGCATAGGTCTCAATCTTCTGACGGTGATCAAACCTGGAACATGCCCCGGGTTGACATGCCAAAAAAATATTCAGCTTTGTGAAGGAATTCACCACAAAACTCACTAACAAGAGCGAGTGGGATCATAACACCATCTTAAAATTGAATAGGAATGTCATCAAATGGTACATTGATGGCTCTAAAAGGGCAGAGAATTGGAATGGGAATATATGGGCCTGGAACCAAGTACTTAGAAAGCTTGGAAAAGTACCCAAGTATCTTCCAGAAGGAAATACACGCTATTAAAAGATGTGTCCAGTTCAATATTGATAGAAATTATCGAAAGCAGGAGATTATCATCATGATAATCATAGTGCCATCAAGGCGCTGAGCTCACATGAAATCAGTTCCAAGATGATCTGGGAATGCCTATGGAAATTAAGCGAGCTACGCAAAAGGAATAAAGTAACCCTCCTGTGGGTTCCGGGTCACATAGGCGTCACAGGGCAAAAAAGGGGCTAGAATGCCTTTTATAGAGAATGAAATGGATGAGGAAAATGAATCTTTCTGCGGGATAAGTAGCAGTACAATACTGAAGAAACTGAAAAGAGAAGTGGAGCAGAGAAAATCTAATTATTGGAAGAATCTCTAAGGAATGAGGCAAAGTAAAATTCTTCTGGGAGCCTATAACCAGAAGAGGTTTACAGAATGCATTAACGTGAGTAGGAACAATGTTCGCATATTAACAGGAATACCTTCAGATCACTGACATCTGAGTAAGCTTGGATTCGCAAAGAAATTTGAATGCAAATTATGTGGGGAACAGGATGAAACACGCATCCATCTCCTCTCAAATTGCACTGTGCAACTCAAGGGCGTTGCACCTGGGAGTATGTGAAATCGAAGAGGGATACTTACCTTCTGGTATCCTACACTTTCTGAAAGGAATAGGATTGGAAAGCCAGCTGTAAAACAGCAAGAATAGGGGACACAATTTATCCTTTAGGTCGCAGTGTTACATTACCCTCCCCACATACATACATACATACATACATACATGAACTGTCAGTTTTCTTTCCTCTTTGTACAACTAATATTTTCTTGTCTTTTTGCTGAAACAGAGAGAATTCGGTATCATTCCGTACACGTACTTCCTAACGCATTTCTAACCGAAAGCTCGTCTCTGGATCCCAGCTACTGCAATTCTAATTACGACAGTTCACTCTCCGACCCGAGACCCAAAGTAGACAGTACAACCGCAGAATATTCACCGCATGCACATACATATGTAAGGCGTTATTCCCCTGAAAACCATTTAAGCGGGCACACCTCTGTTAATATAACGGCCATTGAAGATGCTAACTGCCTGCCGTATAAGTCGGCCTTATTTATTGGGGACACGTTGCTGCCGTTATCCCCACATAGATAATAAAGCCGAACCCTGCGCCCACTTCTAATTTTCCGTATAAATTTTCCGTTAATAGCGAGTGGAGCGCCGCCCCACGGCGAGATCAAAACCCACAGGTGTCCCCGCTCTCTTGACGATCCTTTGTTTCGTTGATAGAGGAGCCGTCTCCTTTTAATTTCCGCAACTATTAGCCCTAGGATGATCTCGCCGATGTAATTTGGGATCTTTGCCCCATAGGACGGCGCAAATAACAATATAATGACGGCAGGATCTTCGCGCTGGAAATTCCGTAATGCTATTTATGCTATTAACGCATCGTGATATGATTTAATTAAGGGTTTCGGCCAATTAGTTGCAAATTTACTGGTATAATGTGTAATAGAATACTTCCATTGAGTTCATGATATTTAATTAATTGATGCGCATATAAGCCATATAATTGCGAGGGCTGCAGTTTACAGATTTACGCATGGCCAGACTGCGTAAGCAAACCGCACGATGTAACCAGAAGTTTTTTTTCACACATGCACATAAGAGAAAATAAAATTAGCAGGATTTAATAACAATAATAATAGTAGTTAAACTAAGGGGCTACGAGACCAGTTTCAAGGCCGTTCTCCTCCAGGTGGCCCAGACCGGAGCTGTGGGTGAGAGGGGCAGCTCAAGACGATGGCGTCCACGGGGACAACATCCGCGAGGGGGGTCTCAGGTGATGACGTCAGAGGAATTATTTTACTTATTTAATATTATATATCATATTCGATTACGAATTCTAGAAACTTAATAACTACAATGAAATTCTTAACATAAATAATATAATTTATTTTTTCTTATACATATTAAAATTTAAAATCATTTTACTAATTATTACTTTTCAATTAAAACTTGAACAAACATATTTGACTGCGTTAATAGTGCATCAAGAATGTAGGCATCAGAGTTATACACTAAACATTCCTTAGACTCCCGTACATGTGACAATCGCTGCGTAAGCGATCTTACGGACTGGTTGCTTCTTGTTTATCGATACAGATAATAATTCGACAATTTTGAAATGCAGAGCCGTTTTAAATAATCGTCTGAATAGTTTTTTTTATGCAAGAAAAAAATTAGAGAACAAATAATTGTGATTACGAAGTCCAGATATTTATTGAATTACAGTGAAAGCTGGCATTAAATAATATAATTCAATTTTTCTTGTTATACACATTAAAATTTAAAATAGCATAAATTATTTTACTTATTCAATATTATATATCATATTCGATTACGAATTAAACGAACTTAATAAACCGTAATGAAATTCCAAATAATTAATTAAAATTTAACATTCTATTAAATCCTGCTTTAATAATTTGACGCAGATGTAGATATCAGCGCTACGCATTGAAACATTTCGTAGACTCCCGTATATACGACAATTGCTGCGTAAGCGATCTTACGAACTACAGAGCTATTTTAAATCATCGTTGGATTTAACGTTAAGTAATATAATTACATACTTTTTTCTTGTTATATCAATTAAAATTTGAAATGGTTATTGTTATTAAGTTTAAAATAGACCTAGATGCAATAAGTTTGTAAAAATTTAGTCTATTGCCGTATATGCAACAATCGCTGCCTAAGCGATCCTACAGACTTGTTGTTTCTTGTTTATTGATATCGCGAATTCATAGGTCGACAAAATATCGGTACAGGTGTCTGAATGACAAACTTTTTAAAACGTTAGTATACAGTTATCACGTGAGAGCTCTTCATGGACAGTTTACATATATTTAACGGGAGGAGAGAGGTGCTAGAGGAACTTGATAGAAAAGAAGCAAATTCAAAAGAAAAAACAGTTCAGTTATTCTATTACTTACGAGTACGCAACAAATAAAAATGGATAAACTAAAAGAAGTGGGTGGATTTAAACTAGACATAAAAATATTTAATCTAGTGAAGAATAAGAAATATAAAGTTACGAATTTTCGAAAAATACTAACACGATACGAACCGGCTAGAATAGTTGAATTGGATGGAAAGTACGAATCTTTTCTTCCAAAACGCTACTCGAAGTCGAGGAAATCGTAAACCAAAACCTATTTCTATGCGTTACGGAGGTGAGGAAAGTAGCCGGAAATAAATGCGCCATTATTACATTCATGGAATAGAAAGGACCGAAAAAACTTAGAGGTATATGCAGATAGATATTCTTATAGTTTCCTTGAGTTCTTACTCTTTTCCTTTTTAGATTTCAGTTTGAGCCTATTGGACAGTTACTAAGAGTTGTATTTCGTGCAGAGCCGTGTTCTCTTTACTGTTTGAATTGGAACCTCAGAGAAGATTATAGGAATTACGAAGTTAAAATAAATTTAAAATTTTATATAAATTTATATAGTGTATAAAATTATTTAATTATATACATATATACCTTAATTGTAAAATAGTTTATTATAATTGAAATCTCTAATAAAAGTATTGCTTTAAGTATTAACCATAGTGTACTATTTAAACATATACGTACACATGAATATTAACATGGGATTAATCAAATAATATGTCCAAAAAAATGTGTGAAAAATAAACTGTCAAGCGACATTAGCTCTGAATACTCTAATTGCGTTTTAAAAAGATTGCGTTTGAATTGAATAAATTAAATAAGGATCCGATGTCTTTGTCTAATATTTAAATGATACTTGCAAGGAAAAAAATAAAAGTTTTAAAGTACTTAAAAATGTTTTATTTTCTTAAATAAAACGTCATCAAAGTTTGTTCGGTATCATATTTATTGTTAAGCGAAATTGTTAACTTAACAATTTACGCATAACGGTTACAGACCCGTTCCAACGTTCGAATGACAAGTTCGTATTTTTGAAACGTCATCATATTGTTAGTAATTGAATAAATTAAATAAAGATGGGATTTCTTTGACTAATATTCAAATTAAATTTGTAAATATTTAAAGTACTTAAAAATGTTTTATTTACTTAAATAAAAAGTCATCAAAGTTTGTTCAGTATCATATTTATTATTAAGTGAAATTGTTAACTCAACAATTTACCTATACGCGATCACAGATCCATTCCAAGTTAACGTTCGAATGACAAGCTTGTATTTTTGAAACTTCATAAAATCGTTGGAATGATCGTAACAATTCATTGGAAACAACAGCTGTTGTTATAGCAATGATACAAAGTTTTTTATATTATTATTTATATTATAGTTGCTGAAAGTCAAAGTCAATCTCCTTTTTTATAAATAAATTTAAAGTAATACACTTTAACGTGCAGTCTCTATTAAATAAAATGAATAATTTAGAAATATTCCTGTATGAGAAAAACCAAATATTATATGCTTTTCTGAACACTGTTGTAGTACTGCAGTTCTAGAATCGGTAAATCTCGTCCTTTCAGTAACTTTCGCCGAGATAAACATATACAAAAGTTATTTTAACGCTTTTAGCGGTGTTAAATGCCTGATATTCATCTAACTGGTAAGCTGTCAAATGAACGAAAAAATGTTAAACTAAATACTTATTGAAACAAAATAACATTTTAAGAGTAAAGTTAACATTAAGCCGCACGGCACGTATTTAAAAAGATACAAAAATATAGGTACATTTAGTTACCTGATAAATTGTTTCTTCCTCTCAGTGTAAAGTTACGAACATCAACAAACAAAGCTATTAATTGTCTCCCACCAAACGCAACGGAAAATACAATTTACCGCTATTACTTGAATGTAGGTAATCGAGAAGATTGAAAACTTTCAGTTGCAGTAACATGATTGTTTGAACTTTTTCTGCTCACTCGCAGAAATAAAAGAAGAAATATTCTTCTTCGGTAGAAAACATTATTTTAGTTATCCTGAAGGAGCAGTTCTTTAAACTTATAACTCCAAAATTGAATTATTATTATTAATGAACCTACTAAAATTAATGATTAATTTGACTAAATCAAATACTTCGCTTCTTCCTACCATATAATAATAATAATAATAATAATGCTTTATTTCCCAGAAAGAAGTTTACAAAACTTATGGAATACAGTCAAAAATAAGAAAATAATTATAACTTAAAACTAACTAAATGACTATTACTAATAAACTAATGTATTATTAAAGTATATAATGATATTTCCCATGCATATCATGTACTACTTACGAAAGCGAAAGCGTCACCGCGACAGAATCCCAAATAACAAATTTGTTGTTCATTTCAGAGGTCCAGACATCACAGGGATTCCCTGGCGACATCAACTACTGCCACGACACCGCCGCCCACTTCCAGCATCCAGACGACGCACATAACTCTACTAGAGACGAGTGAGTATCAGTCAGCGGGTCAGATCTGCCCTTCCGACATCCGTTATAATTTAACCCATTAATTACCGGACTTTCGAGTGCCTCTCTCTGACACAATTTGAAATGCTCGGGACGACCTTCGCAGCCGCCTTGCCCGAAACCTTTAATCAAGTTTCTCATTCCGCTAAATTAAATTAGTGGATACCGCGGTTAGAAGACTGCAGGCCGAGCCCTCTGGCCGCAATAACATTTAGGTGCCTTTCAATGCTTACATGTCGGTCTTAATACTCTATTTAAGGGTGCTATCACGTAGATTATGTGATATAAAACCGGTGTCTCTATGAAACTAATTGCAAATTTATACGAAAACAAACGTTATATTTGGATTACGTGAAACTGTAATGTCGCAATTATGGGATTTATTTGAAGTTTTACTATCTACGTACAGCTCGTTTAGTAGAACATAGCTATTTTGTTTCAACAGCCACAAAATTGACGTAATTTAGGTAATTATCCGGTTGATAAGTTTATTTTTTAACATATTTATTGGTTTTCATACAACTATTTGTGAAAATGTAACGTAAAATATAAGCTACAAGTTAGATTTACGTGCAGAGGCATGTAGAAATGTATGTACTAAATCGTGAAAATATGACTAAGAGTTTTAGATATAATTTTATTTAATAATAATAATCAGTTTTATTTATAATATTATGCAAAGTCAACATACAGTCGATAGATTATTGGTTTTGAACTTATTCTTGCAGGACTCCTTTTCAGCTAAAGCCAGCAATGTCCTTACGGCTAGCTATTGCACTATAAAGACCTTACTTGTTAATTTTGAATCGCACTATATAAAAAAGGCGCATCCTGTGGTTGAAACAATGTTTGCATGATACTGCTCATTTTAAAGTAACTTGTGATTTGGGTTAGACTTTGAAAACCATTACAACCGTAACTGTTGTTCACAAAATCTAGAACATGCAAATTTTTAACTAAAATCCAATCATTTTTTTCGTACATGTCCTTCTTAAATTTCCTTGTAAAGTCTCTAAACTTGCCCTTTGTAGTTTGCGTCAAATTAAGTTCTGGTTTTGGTCTGCCCATGCTTTTAACTTGAATTTAAACGAACTAAACGAATTAAAATTGTCTTTCAAATATTGCACAGTAAAACTATTCGCATCCATAGTTGTTATTTACATATTGTTTAGTGTTTACTTACAATACTACTTTGTTTGTTTTGTGTGCATTTCATTATCTTTTTTACTACTGTATATTTCATTTCATTACTTTTTTTACGTACTATATATATTCTTTTTTGTTTGTCGGTTGCACCAAGGCGCATTAGTGGCGACTTTGCTTTGTTGGCTTTTTGTAGAGGGATTTAACGATGCGGCGTAGTTTTTAACTGCGACTGCGCTGTTGCCAATTTATTTTTGTTTTTCTAAAAACATCAATTATTATTTGTATCTTTGAGGGAAATGTACATTTTTTGGGAACAGTTATAGATTTACGAGTTTAAGTTTGTGATTTTAGGTGCGCGGGTTTAATAAATGTATTGCTGTAGATGAAGTACCTCAAACGAAAATTTAAATCAGTGCTTTAAATAAAATAGATAGTTTTTTTTAAACAAATATATTATCTAATTTCCTTTTTTTTACAAAGTTAAATTTAAGATATTTATAAATTAACACTAAGTATTTAAATTGTTACAACCATGATTATTGTGTTAATTATATCAACTTTTATCATCTACAATTCTTTGAAAATCTTCTTATAACTAAAACTAAAATATAAAATTAAATTTAATACAGACCTATATTAATTACTCATCTAAACTGCACGAGTGGGATTAAACATTGAGCACTGGCTTAATATCAGCAACAAATTAATAGATTAATATATTAATAAAATAAATTAATATATAATTTAAAAATAATTTTTTAAATTCCAAGCAAAAGAAAACAACACATGTGAGCCACCCCGATATCTATATCACACTGGCTCTCTCGCTCGCACACACGAAGCAGAAAACAAACAAAAAACCTGGAAACAAATCCGTCCAATACGGAAAAATATAGCAATAGTGAAATAATCAATAAATACTATTATTGTTATTATTATTATTGTAAATAATATAATGTTATATATAGTCACGAAAATTCTGTTAAAACTTAAAGTATAAAGAAACACACCGTTATCCTAAAATATCAAAACAACTTTCAAACGAAAATAACATTAAGTTAAGAAATTTATTCAGATAATTGTTTTTTTTTTTAATAAAAAACTAAAGCAGTATGTTATTTAATAAATTAAAATAATTACGCTCCCTTGGTTTTATTATAAAACTGTCACCAACAAACAATATTAGTTCTTATGGTAGTTACGACCTGTGAACGGTGAGTCATTCATAAACAAAACATATAATAATATAGTTTATCCGTAAAACACGATATCTGAACGTTGATGTCGATCGATTTGTTAACGTGACCCGAGAACGCAACGAAAGCAAGCACAGGAGCACACTCAATTTGTGCACCGTTCATATGGAATCTGCCGTATCCCTCCCCACCTCCGCTACGTCCTTTATGCGGCTAGGCATTGGATAAAATCAACGTAGTCCCGCCTACTCGGCGCACGTGCTCCGTCGTCGGTCGCTTGCTCGCTATGTACATATATATGTATAGAAAGGAACGTCGCGTCGTTTATTCATTTCGCTTCGTTAAATTTCACGAATATATTAAGATCGAGTAATGGATTTTATTAGTTTGTAATCGACGATTTGTTTAGGGGGTTCATGTGCTCATGTGCTCCTATACAGAAACCGCCACTGATTATATGTATGTAGGGGTGTTTTTTAATTTGTAATCTATATGAGACTTAAGATTTTGCATTGTTTGTTTGAATATTTTTTTTTGCATTGTAAAGCTTTTTAGCAACTTCGAGACCTTCTTTCATTTTAAAAAGTATAAATTTTGTTTATGCAATAATTATTTTATTTTAACCCGTCTTTTAGATATTCTAACACCAATAATTCTGTTTGTTATAAGGCTAAGGAAATACAATCATTATTCTTAATTAATATGCTCGTATCATCTGCGATACTGGTTTTTATGTTCGTCGCCCTGTGATAGATATCATTTAAAAAGATTAAAAATAGCAAGTAATCAAGTATACTGTCTTATGGAACACCGATATTAGTTGTAACCATATCGAAGCAAGTGTATCTCTCTGTTTTACTAATATACTCCCATATTTGTATAATTTCCTCCAAGAGTATTTTTGTGAGCCTTTGTGATTTCCAAAGATATTCAAAAGATGAATCTATATAAATTTCCTCCATATATTCGGATAAGACAGTGCTTATACTTTTTCCACTGAAAAATCACTGATTTTTGAACACCGCCATTCTAGCGTCAATTTTGTCTGTAACCACCATCATCTTGTAATGGCCTGTAGAAATTTACCTTGTGATTAGAAATGTTTGGGTAATAGCTGATTTAATTTTTTTTTTCATGGGAGGGTGTATCCCGAAGAAGGCAACTCAACCAGAAAGACCTATGGTGCCCCCTTGTCAATTATAGCCCTCTCAGTCAGGTTGCACCCTATCAAAGAAGTTCGTAATTTTGCTGAGAGTTAACTTACCGACTCTGGGTTCGTCCAACCGATCGACCCCAAAGTGCGTCTGCCTCGCCTCGTTAACTGCAGGGCAGTTGACAAGAAGGTGAGCAGGAGTTTCCTCCGCACTCCCACTCTTTCTGCACAGGGGAGAGTTCGCAAGCCTCATGCGATACATGTGTTTATTTAGTGCGCAGTACCTAGTTAAAGTTCCTGTGAGTAATCTCAATTTGTCCCTGCTCATAAAGACTGCCTTACGGAGTCTTTCCTCGTTTGGATGAAGCCCTAGATATTTACAGTGTCTTACGCCGGCGAGTCCATTCCAAAAGAAGCAAGTTGGGACCTGACAAACGTTTTGATGCTGCCATATAAGCTACCACATGTGGGTTCTGGACCCAAGAACGGCAGCTCGCTGGCGCTCCTAACGCGCTTAACGTGTCAGCTATTTCATTGATCGCAGAGTGACCTGACGCCAATCTCAAAGTAATATTTAGATGGTCCGCCAGCTGTCTAAGTTTTCTGTGGCACCCTAGTACCACCTCAGAAACAAATCTGACAGGCTGCAAAGCTCTGTAGGCAGCCAGGCTGAGGGAGATGATTTCTACGCTTCCATTCTTGCGCAGGCAGTTTGAGATGGCCTTAACACAAGTCTGGATGGCAATCCTCCAGATTCCAATGCCCTTGCCATTACGCGTTTTCGAGGCTTCAACAAAAATAATTATTTAAGTAAAGGAAAGGAACTTGTGATACTTACCTGAGGTTTGTTTTTCACATTTATTAATTTTTCACTTCTATTTAGTTGAATGTGGCGCGCACGCTTTGGGCATGCACGTTGTCTCGTCTATCACGTGCAGATTTTTTTCATTCCATATGTGGCAATTTCGTTTATTAACATACCCGAAGTGTTAGAAATATGCCTCATCAGAAAAAGGAAAATCTTTGAAAAATCAATATCGACTTCTCGCTCCTCTAATACCTTCTTGAGTTCTTATGTTAACTGGATTTCATAGAAGTGTAAATGCAAATCTTTATACAAAATGCACCAAAGAGAGCCATAATAAAGGCCTACAGCCTGTGAACGGTAACGAATCGTTAACTCTTGGTTTTCAGCCACAACGTCACTCGCAGCAACAATAATGTTGGCTGAACGTACACTATATGACGCGCACTGGCTATCCTATCCTCCATGCTTCTAGTTTTTCGAAAATTTTTCACTATAGTTCGTTCACGAACTCCACATCTCTATCGGGGAGTGCTAAAATAAAAAGAGGGAGAGGGTATCTGACGTGGTCGTTTAACGAATGGTTTACTAATAAATCTCATCCTCCTACTTGCTATGGTGAAGTTAACACTGATGACATTAAAAAAATAAAATAGGTGACTCTAGGGATGTTCAAAACCAAACAAATTCTTCTCTAATATTTGAAGATACGACT
This sequence comes from Protaetia brevitarsis, assembly GCA_004143645.1. Lineage (NCBI taxonomy): Eukaryota > Metazoa > Arthropoda > Insecta > Coleoptera > Scarabaeidae > Protaetia > Protaetia brevitarsis. The sequence goes on along the minus strand of RXPK01000038.1, from coordinate 73,347 downwards.
GGATGAAGGTGTTATGTTACAAAATCAAACTTTTTCAGAAATTAAGTTTTTTATGTAATTTTTCTCAAAAGTAGTGTAACATAATCCCTTCATATATTCACAAGATTCGAGTGTTCTTGAATTTCTGGAATTTTCGATGGTGCAATGTAAAAGATGGGTACAAAACACTTTGATTCATGCAAAAAAGACAGTTTTTAAAATGCGACATAGCACCTTCATCCACTCGTATCTTCATTTATAGTTCTAAAACAGGAAGAAACAGATTTGAGTAATTTAAATTAAAAAAAAAATTATACCAGGCATTGCGCTGTTTCTCAGCAATATATACGTTTATTTCAGCCCCATAGTAGCGACAATAAATACTTCTTCCACTTAATTTACCTCTTTCATTTCTTCCTCTTTGCGCTGACTTCACAAAATTAACGATAAATAAACGATACCAGAACGATTGTTGTCATTGTTTCGCTTCTTTTATCCCGCCTGTTTCACGATAGCTCGATTAAGGCATGCTCAGCAACATCTATTTCTTCTTCCAAACGTATTTATATCCGGTATCGGGTCTGAATAACGCCTAAGAGTCAATGAGCTTCAATTTATCTTGTCGCGGAGCATACGATAGTCCACGGAATAGAGACAGAGGAAGATAGAAAGACTGAGGTGAAATTCGAACGGATTTCTTTTGATCGAACGAACGAATCGATTCGACAAAGAGTGCGTTTAAAATTAAGGTCACGATTTAAAAATTAATTAAGTCTTATAACGAGTTCCTTCTATCTGGTAAATTGGTTCGGCGAACTACTCCCGGCGGAATTATAAAAAACAATTGCCGCTCACAGGATCCGCGCAATACTGATGTCAGGTCGTATTGACTTTTTAATAATGTCTTCAGTTAGATTTTTAATTAAAGAAAAAGGAAATGAGTTTCGGCCTGATTTAAGGCTGGAACTCGATGGTGGAATGAGAAGTCGATTAAACGAAACAAAATTAATGGGATAGCTATACAGGTTTATTACGCCAAAGGTATTACGAAGACTGAAATGTTTTCTTTTTTTTTTTAAGGAATTTATTACACCAATAAATAAATCAATCATGAGCACATGGGACAGTTTATTATGAAAAGTGATCGCAAGCAACACAATGAACGTTGAATAAACGTTTTATTTTGGTTTATTCCACTGCACTGATATAATAAATATAGCTGTGATATTTCATCCTATATAAAAGCGTAACATTCGTGGTTTTAAAATAGTTGAAAAACTAGGAACTAATGCTACTTAAGGAAATTACAACAATTACTTATATATGCGTCATACTTCATGTAAAACTATATGGTGCTTTTCTACTTCTAAGCACGTTTGACATAATCAATCAATTTGCTTAGTAAAAATATTAGTATCAAATGCACAGTGCACTGCTTACACTTCAAACATTACAGCAATCGAAAATGTCATCGACTGGTCGAAGAACCACAATCTCCGTCCGTTCCTGATAACTCGACGCCACTGCATTTCCAATCAAAAGTCGTAGCTATAATAATAAACCATAGAATGTCCGCGTTTTACAGCGGTCTTGAATAGCCATTTATAATGTAATAACGGTTGAATAAACATTTAATATTGGTTTATGCCCAGCACAGTAAATGTAAAAGATCTCGCTGAGATATTCCGCGGACACTTAATCGTATGTTTTACTAGGTATATAAACCAAAATTAAATATTTATTCAACTATTTCACTTTTATAAACTATTGCACAAAGTTTATGATCCGGATATTCTAACATTTATTATGTGACATAAAATGTCGTTCGATATAAAGGTGGTTGCTTTGCATGTTTTGAACATAAGGTAATGGAACGGAAATACACCTGATACTGGAATTAAAGTTAAATGTGGATGGCATCGTGGATATAACTCCATGCGATAGCCATCAAGTGCTTATTCTTTTTTTTTATTGGTTTCTAATGCACTTTCATCTCTAATTCTTATTCTATTTTTATGCTTCCTAATTGTATCATAAACAATAATCTCTGAATATCTATTAAAGCCTGGAATTCTGACGATTTGATTATACAAGTTACGAAAAAAGCTTGCAAAGATTTTTTTTGAGCTTTGAATTGCGGAGAGAGGGGAATCTCAGCCGATGGCGCTTGCTTGACTTTTCTGCCCCCTTGCACCATTAATGTATTCAGCTAGGTGTGGTACCACATTATCTTTGCGATGGATGTTGTCCAATTTGGCTATAACTATAAAAGCTATAATAAAAACTATAAGCAATTAAAAACAACAGATTCAAATTACATTTTCATCCATATTAACAGTAGTAGAACTTTTTTGATTACACTACCCACTTATGGAAATTGCCGCGGACTGTTTCAATACGCTGATGGACGCATCCTTAGGTTATTAACATAGTCAAATATCTCGTTCCGGTTTTAATTGAAAAGTATTAATTGGTAAGATAATTTAAACTATTTTAAATTTAAATGGGAATAATAAAAAAAACATATTATATTGTTTAATTTCGTTATAGTTTATTAAGTTTCTGGAATATAGATATCATTTTATTCAACACATTTGTTGCTGTTAATGCAATTTTGAAAATAAAAACTAGTGTAATTTATAGCTACAGAGATTTTTTGTAGCTCCACAAGGTGATAAAACAGACAATTATTAAACTTTAGATAATATAATCATAGTATATGTATGTAATTGCAAAAAGTAGATACATCCTTTAACTGTGTACTTGAAATTGCTGAGCTAAGCATTCTAACGCTTTCCGCGCCGTCTGACGTGTCACATCATCAACCCACACGCCTCTGACGTCATCGGCTGAGGTTCTCATCGCCTCGTAATTCAAAACCCTCCTTAAGCTACCATGGACGCCATTGGCGTGAGTTGTCCCTCACATGTAAAGCTCGGCTCTGGGCCACCTGGAAGAGAATAGCCTAGAAACCCTCTAGTTTACCTATTATGAACTTTAATTCAGGTTTTTGTAGTTTATCAAATCTGAAGGAAGGAAACGACACTGTAGGTGTCGAATTAGTGAATAGTGAATAGTTAAATGTGACGGTGATCACTGTACCACGTTATTTTTAGGTATGAATAAGGAGTTTTAGTGCAGTTACTTAGTTTAATGCTAATGCTGATGCTGATAGCTTTGCTATTGGAACATGTGTCGAATTATTAAAATCTAGTGTAGTGAAATTTGTACTAAGGAGTTTTAAAGTATATAGGCTGATTCAAATTAAGTGCGCACCATTGCTATCTCTGTTATTATTGATTCTAGAAAGTGGGTTAAATTAGCAAAATATTAGTGTTTTTAATGCTGATTAATATGCAGCATACGAAAAAAACAATTGCATAACCTATTTTCAAAAAGTTTATGCATTTTTTAAATTGAACACCCTGTATATGGTAAAAAAAATTGAAAGATATTTTAATTTATGATGCAAAAATTTCAATACAATATTGCCTTAAAATGAATAATAAATAACTAAAAACTAATAATAACATATTTTGAATCCCATCGTGAATGTTTCATCAGAGCTGCTACTACGGAATAGGGTTTAAGTTATGCATCAGTTCAGAAAATTAGAAAAAAAAGCATTTAAGTCCGCAATCTCACAAACATTACATTACCAGAAGATTCAGTCAGGAGGTTAGCTTTCTATAAATGAGTCGTTAATTTTTGTAATAAAAAATTGAATAGAGCAAGCACGGTGTACTTTATGGAGTGACGAAACAATTCTTAATAAAAATAATGACCACTGCTGCGCACAAGAAATGCGTTATGCAATTTTTTTTTCGTATACTCAACGGAAAAGATTTTAAATAAAACAAGAAACTATTAATCTCAGAGTTACCCTCGCGAATTAAAACTTTAATCTAACCACCTTTCTTAAATACACGAAAAATTGTAAAGGTTTAATATAAAATAAAAGAACAAATTTTTAACCCAGTGACGCTAATTAACAATAAATTTATTTAACAAAACGGGCTAAATTACAATTGTGCAAAAAAAAAACCCTGAACTGAAGGTTCTGGCCTAAAATAAAAACTGCACTAACTGACTCTAATTTAAAATAGGACAATGCTATTTCCTATGCAAAGCAAAAAAATAAAAAGGTTTTATTTCTTCAGGAGGATTATTCAATATACAAAACCTTTGAATTTAAATCTACGTAGTTTCACAAATTAAAATAATCTAAGCGTGGACAAATGCTTCTACTCACCCAAACGAGGTGATAGGAAAAATTAAAAATGATACAGCAAAATAGAATAACAGAAAAATTAACTCTTTAAAGATAAATCAGAGAAAAAACTAAAATAAATCTTCCTAAACAAAAAAATAATAATTGATCTTATATCTACAAAGTGTACACTTTAATACATTAACAATTATTACAGTAAAAATTCTTTGATGGACTATATTTAAAGAAGAATAATAAAATTAAATTTTTCAATACAAAAAGAATAACAAAATGGCAACAATGATTTAAGAAAAATGTCTACTCACATCAATAGTCGACAAGTCCTTTCACAAAATCCTACAATTGTTTTTCTTACAAAAATCCCTCTCTCAAAAATCGTACAACGCAGACGTAGAACATTACAATGACAATATTAAATAGAATACACATAAAATCAGCACAAGCGAACAATAGACATTTGAATGACTGGATTAATTTACAATAAAAATTACATAAATAAAATCATATAATAAACTCTTAAATTAAACTTATTCAAAACAAAACAAAATTGTGAATATTCTTGGTAAATTGAAAATCAGCTGTTCGGGCAAATAAATCACAACAACCAAAATATGCAACTTAAAATACACCTCAGTGATAAATGGGTTGTCCAAAATCACAGCAGTAAGAATAAGTTTCACAGTGTCTCACCGCGAAATAGATATTAATCATTCACCTTTATTAGTTATGCTTAGCAAATGTACTGATAATATCCACTACAATTAGATCTTTTTGTTACAGTTCTTTGATTAGTTAATGCAGTGAATAATTTCTACTTTTTTTTTTTTTAGTTTTACCGTGCTAATCTTTTATTTTATATTTAGTTGTATGTATACTATTCTAATTTAAAATTAAATTGTTTAAGTGAGTTTGCATATGTTACTTTTCAATTATTTCTCCTTGCCCTGTAAATTCTGATTAGACAATTAATCGATTAAGTAAATAAGTAACTATTCTCAGAATTCCTTTCATGGTTCTTGTTTTGATGAATTTATTAATCTTTTGCTATCTTGCCTGTCTGTGCTATATATTTATTTATATTATTCTTGTTTGAGGTTGATTTTCTTATTTTTTTAATAATAGTGGTTGTTTCTAATACAACATGTCTCGTTACCTTAGCATATGATACCTCTTCTCCACGTTTCTCAACATATTTAGGAAGTAATTCGTTATGGATTTTTACTTTCTATATGGTTTACTTATATTGTTTAAATTTGAAATTCGTTATTATGTATTTTCCTATATTATTCCGCTATATATCATAATACATCACCAAACTTCAAATTTAACGATTACAGCTTTATACTAGCAAGTATTATGTAGGAGTATTACATATACTGATGTGATTTTATGTTTTCGTTTAATCTATAAAACTTCAACAAATTTACTTTAGAGCATTCACCGTGGAATACCTACTTTTCTAAATTTGAACTAAACAACCACAATGTCTGTCTATTTCACGTAGATTAATTTTATCCTCTTCGTTTTTCAGATCCATGTCTGGTACACTACTGCATGAAAGGACACGAGTGCACTCTCACATCCTCCGGAGAAGCCATCTGTATTTGTCAACGGCAGTGCAACGTGCACAGGAAACTAGTATGCGGTTCTGACGGGCACATCTACCCCAACCATTGCGAACTGCACCGGGCAGCCTGCCTGACGAGAACTGCTATAAGCGTTGAGAGAGGAGTGCATTGCGTTAAGCACGGTGTGTATATTTTCAAAACACATTTAAAAATTATTAAATTTAAAGTGATAATACAAACTTAAACTATAGTGTGTTCCACTTATTCTTGACAGAATGGTGCTTATGCGGGCACTGTCGTCAAATTTCTTTGTAGGAAATTTAAATTTATAGAGCTTAACCTCATGATTATTTTGATATTTACTTCACAAATGTCACTTTAAATATTACGAAGAACTTGACGTAATAAACACACGTGAATTCAATATATGAATGAACTAATTTTACTGTTCCTATTTTTTTTTTAATCATTTCAATTACATTTTTGATAGCTATTTATATAACCTCAAGATGAATACAGTAGTACCGTTACTTGGATTCAGTTTATTTGCAAAAGTGAATGTTCTTTCTTTATTATTTTCCTGGTGAATACTTTTCCATTACATTGCAACAATGATTTTAATCTAATATACACTTTAACCAACAAAAGGGACAATCGTGAAGTTCCAGTCAACGAAGATAAATAATTCTAATCACCAGCAACGGCATACAACTGCAGTTCAAAAACTTTGCAAAACTCTTACTTTTGCTAAAACCAAAATTTCTATATACATGAAAGGAATCTCCCAGTTTTCGGAAAACCAAATAACTATAAAGGATTACTTATTCAAAAGGTTCACCACAAAACCTACTATAGTATAGTTGAAATAGTTTGTTCATTGGTTAGCGTCTCCATTATTTCTTACTTCTTATAATTTATTCATTGGTACGTATTGTCCCTACTCTTCAAAAAACCCTTGATATCACCACTACGTGAAATAGTGAGACCTCTAAACTTTTCACGCAAACATCAATGTGTGACAAGTTGCACCATCTTGTTGGAACCACATGTCTTCGACACCAGTATCTTTGACGTCGTGCCAAAAACAATCTTTAGCTTGCACTTATAGTGCTCAGCGTTAACTGTCACTGTTTAAATATCATTGTTTTAAAAAAAGGCACAATTTCTCCCTATGACCATAATACGCACCATACCGTTACTGTTTGGTCATGTATGTATATATCATGGAGGATCTACACTTTCTGAAAGGAATAGGGTTGGAAGATCAATAAGAATAGAGGCACAATAGATCTTTTAGGTCGCAGTATTACATCACCCTTGCCACACACATACTTTTCCACCGTGGCTACCCTATGATAGGCACTTCAGAATAATTCTGTGATATCGGTTTGTAAAATTTTCTCGTATTGTTGGATTTTATGTACCTAAAACATTCTTAGCCATAGGCAATCTTTAGTGGACCAAAAAAATAACTATCTAGGAGCTGAAGCTTGTGAGACAGTTGGGACGTAACCGAAACGATGTTGATACGAAAGGATACTTTTTTTAATAATCTCTTTAAGGCATCGTATGTATGCGATCTAAGAGATCTATTGTGTCCTCTATTCTTGTTGTTTTACAGCTGGACTTCCAATCCTATTCCTTTCAGAAAGTGTAGGACATCAGAAAGCCCCAGGTTAGGTAAGCCTTCCTCTTCGTTTCATATGCTCAATTTGAATGTTTCAATTTGAAAGGATATGGATGGATGTTTCATCATATTCCCGACAAAATCTACATTCAGATTCCATTGCAAACCCAAGCTTACTCAGATGTCCTTTGAATTTACAATTGCCTGAAAGTATTCCTGTTAATATGTGAACATTGTATTTACTCAGGTTGATACATTCTGTAAACTTCTTCTGGTTATAGGTTCCAGAAAAAAAAATTACTTTGGCTTATTCCCTGAAGATTCTCCTAATAATTATATTTTCTCTGCTCGATTTTCCTTTTCTACTCTTTAGTCATGCAATGTTGTATTGTGTATCACGTAAGAATTTTCCTCAGCCCACATGCGACAATTTTGTTTATTAGAAATATGCGTCATCGAAAAAGTCTTTGAAAAATCTACATCGACTTTTTACTCCTCTAATACCCAATCTGTGTAAACTTTCTCTGTCTAGGACTTCTATCTTCAGTTCTTATGTTAATTGGATTTTATAAAGGTAAAAATGCAAATCCTTGACGTTCGGTCCTATTATCACATAGCAATATTATCGGTCGAACGCTATCCCCAATGCTTCCAGTTTCTTGAAAATTTTTCATTGCGTAGCGAAATATTCGTTCAGTAGGACTATATAATTGACTATAATCATCTGTAAAAGTCGACACACAGTTTCGCACCAACGCTTAATCTTAGTAAAGAATAATGGAAACTTGTCATTACCACACCATCTGCATTGCGCTATCTATTGTCGCCGGACAAAACTAGTAATATCTATTTAAATTCTTTTTTGAGTAAAGTAACTTCATTTTCTTCGAATGCTATACATTTATAGCAATAAACTAAGAGCTAACTGTATATAAACCACGCACAGTAATGCATTCATAACAGAATGTGATCAGTTGTTACAATACCTGTACGTTGTATAAATAATTAACAAAATGGTGAAAAATGTATCGCGAACTTTATTATATCGAAAAATATAAGCCTATAACTTAATTTTCTCCTTATAGATCTTTAATAAGTTTTCTCGGATGTTTTAACTTTTAGATGTCAATTTTTAGTGGGTACAAACAACATACCTCTTATTTTTGCTGAGGTTCTACTTGGTTTTGTACGTGTATTTATCAAGTCATACGTTACATATACCGCACATGACTTTTTTATCACACAAATAATAACGAATCAGGAATGAATGGGTAAGATTTCAAAATCTGGAAATCACACGCTTCTATTCCACATTAATAGAAAATGTAGACATGTGCTATGAAAATTACTGATTTTTCTTATCCAGGAGCTATAGGTGGCGCGCACAATCAACACTTAATTAAGGTTGATTTTTGGTTCACATGGAACTGTTATTACTATAAAGCAATTAAACTATCTTAACTCGTTGGGCAATGATTAAGCGATTAATTTCTTATATTCTTTTAATTTATTGTTATACTCCCTGTATCGAGTTGTAATTTGTATATTACGTTATTTGGATATGTAGTAGATTATATTTGCTAAAAAACCACGGATGCCCCAAAGGGCGACACAAAAAATAAACATTATTAAACTATTTACTTATGTTTTTGGCTTACTTGGGAGATGTCTAAGATCGTCAAAAAACCACACATAATCACCACCGGCAACTACTACAACATAATACGAACTAAAAAGAATATGTCACATAGGTTAGCGAAAATGAATCTTTTTTATTTTTCTCCTTAACTGTTATTAATTCGAAAACAAAATGAACATTACAAAATTAAAACTTTCTGATATTAAATATTATATGCAAAGCTACTTTATGTACTTCACTATTTAATTAATTAATAAAAGCCACATATCCACCAAAAGAACCAATTTTTCTTTTTTACAAAGCGACCTTAGAAAAAAAAAGTTAGTCAAATCTATCCAACGGCCGATTTCACTAGCTTATCCGGCAATAGCTTTTGAAAAAATACCAAGGTACTCGTATTGACCATAAGATATTGTACTGTCAAGAATAAGTAGCCCACACTAGGGATGCTATGTTGACGTTGTGTATATCTAGGCACATACAAGGTAGGTCAAACAAAACTCCTTTTTTTCGTAAAAGCCACAGTAAAGTTCTTGATTAACTAATTTAACGGAAGTTTGTTGAGTAAACTTTGCCATGTTTGAACGTTTGATGGACTATGGAGCGCAGTTTTGTGATTTACTCTTTTAAAAACAATAATTTATTCATGCTGACCTCAATCCACGTTAGGTTGGTGTAGACGATAAGTTAAATTACTAAACAGCTGGCGCACTAAAGGAGAAACTTGACGCCCGTAAAGGGCGAACATTCTTGTAAATATTGAAAGTTAGTATAGATCGCCGAATCAATGTTTCTTTCCTGGAATTGATGTTAGTAGACATACGTCTGTCATACACACAAACGCTTCTTGCAGTTATAAAGCAGAGTTTAGTAGTACAAATATCAAAATCTGGCATCTCGTCTCTTTGATATACCGCTCTTAGTAAAGTTAAATCTTTCTGCAGTTGCTAAAACATTCAAAGCGAAACTTTACGTCAAGCGTATACGAACTTCTTGAGGTAACTAAATACATATGTGTGTTACTAAAGTTACAAAAGTATTTTTTAGCCTAAGTAAACGTAATGCATTAAATCTTACCGCGAGGCAGGCAGGAATTATAATATGCTTTACGTTATTTAAGTAAATGAATGCTCGTTTTGCCACAAAATGCGTAATAAATCCAGGGAGCGTGCATTCGTTATATTAATTAAACCGAATTAAACTAGGTCGCAAGAAAATTATACGTACAAGAGCTCTAACCCTCTAACCCGATTAACTTTACGAGAGGACTGGTTGTAGATCCAATAAATTTCGAAAGCGTACCATCTGTCTAGCGCGGCACATTTTTTTTCTCAACTGACGTGCAGTCTTTTACCATGCAAATAAAGCAATTCGCCGACGGTATGTGCAACCAGCACTGATTGCGTTCATTTTACAGGAAAAGGTTGGGCACCCACCCTACCCCATCACAGTAACCTATATTTCAACGAGTTCGCCACGACAAATCCCCCACAACTGTTCAACGCCAGCAGAACGACTACACTCGTCACCAATGCAAATGAGTACGAGGTTGGTATCCCTGCTTTTATGTATTTTTTTATCCTATGTACCTACGCTGTCTCAGGGCGAGCTTTGCTATAACAATTTACGGCGATAAAAATACGCATTTCGCTATGCCTTTTAATAGCCTACACGTGTGGTGTGGATCGTTGAGACAATTAATTAATATGCAATTATGGAAATTTGTTATTTTTTTGAATTTGTGTCAAAAAAAAGTCATAAACAATGTATATTTTATTTTAATAAGATTTTAACATGAAGCATTAACACACTCTATTTATGAAAAGCTAAATAATTACAATTCATCCTAAACTTCGAACTCCATTTAAAGGTACTACACGAGCTTCCTATTCTAGCTACTATATGCATTCCATAACAATTGAAATTCTTCTACTCTAACTAAATGATTTCCCTATGATTATTAATAATAAGAAGAAAAATATAATCTGTCAACTATCAGTTGTTATTACGTTTGCGTCTATGGAGCGATTTTAGTTATCTCCCCGATTCGCCAAGGAAAACTATGGCAAAACCTTACTGTGGGAGCAGGACCTGGGAACTAGCCCCAAACCTTGTTACTGCTAGCCAGCAAATTATTATTATCCTTCTGATTTTGGAAGAAACAGTCTCCACGTCCCACCAGTGCTGATAGTCGTGCCTGTGTTCAGGTAACAGTATCTATTCTAATATTAACAATCACTAAGTCCTAATTGTTCTAACCAATAGTAGTTAAATTAAAGATTTATATATTAAATATTATTAAATTATAGCTGTAATTTAACACCAATATTTATTTACAAATATGTACTTCCCTACTAAATATCATGCCGTAACAATGCCCTAACTTACGCACGCGACCGCCAGTCATTAGAGAGTGGACATTCAAAGAAAACATACCTCACTGTATCTATCCCACCACATTCACATGCGTCATACCTCCCAATTCTGAATAAATTCCTAATTTGAACTTCTGATTATATATTCATACTCGTATTATAAACGAAAAAGCCATTGTACCACTCTTACCCTTCGATCCATCCGTGAAAATTTCTAAAGCTTCTCCATAAGTGACTATAAATATACATACACGAACCCGCCGAAAAATCCAAAAACTAAGCAAGTTAAGGTCAATCCAGAGTTCAGAAAAAACCTTTTACTCCTTAGTAATACCTAAACGTTGAATATTACGTGTTGGCGTTAATTTGCGCTAGCAAATATTTTAGTGTATTTTTACAAACTTGCCAGACGATTGACTAATGTTTTAGTAGAACAGAAAATACTAGATTTGGTGTGAATTTTTGTCAGATATGAGGATTGACTTAGACATTCAGAAGCATCAACCAATAGAATTTTTCCCTCGATAAGAATATAGACCCTAGTCTAATACGTATTGATTATACGCACACATGCATTGCCGTGTTCTGTTTTCGAGTTTTCTGCGTTACATATCCAAACAAACACCAAATGTGACTGACCTGCAAGTGTAACCTTGTGTTATTAAACGTTAATTCCAAAGGGCAAAAAATTTCAACATCTTAAGATGATCGGACAATATTACGTAATAGTTCAGATTTGAATAAAGTAGCATAAATTCACTTAATTAGATAATGTTCTCAAAAATAATTTAAGTAGTACGTTTAGTTGAAACAAAACTGTTGAAGAGTGTTCTGTATATTATAATGAGAAAAGCTTAAAGAGAGAATATTATAGACTAAAAATAAGATTGCATATGAAAGACGTTGTTTAGAAACGGGTTAAATCATCCCTAATCGCATTCATTTAGTTAAAACCTAGTAATTGTCTGTCGAGATCAAATAATGTGACTACAAGTATATCAAATTCAACGTGTTAGTTGACAAATAACCTTAGAAATAGAAATCTTGACTATCTTGTTCGTCAAATTTAAAACTTCTATGTTCCGACAAAATACCGAAAACAGTGTGGCCTCTCTGACTATAAAATTGAGCAAAAAATGTTAAATTTTCACAGTGTAAGTATCGTACCATCTTCATCAGAGACATTACAAATAAAAAGTTCCGCCCCACACATTCACATGCAATCATTCACCCCCTACCCCCCCCCCCCAATTCTACATAAAATGATTTAATTATCGTAACCTAGTACACTTCATACTCAAGCGTATACTCGCAATCGACAAATGGCAAATGCATAAGATTCTCAAGCTATGCGTAGTGAAAGGGTTAATTCCACCGCCTGATACGACAAATTAACCCTCATTTCCCTAAAACCTGTAACTTTTTTAATAAATTTTCTGATCTACCTCCTATTTAAGGTAATATCTCACCTATCCTGGCAATCACTATCAAGTTTATCCTTAAACGCTTTTTTAACTGCTCTAGCCGAAATGTTTGAAAAAACATTCACACAGACCTTTAAAGCTATTGCTTGTAAATACTCCTTCATTCTTCTTTATTTTCTGTCCATCATACCCCGATAATCAAGTATTCTCAATACTGTACTCCTTTCTGTTTGCTAAATTTAAATTATACTAGATACTAACTTCTAATCTACTTTCTTTTGTGAGCTCTTCCCCTGTTCCACTTACTTTGAATGTCCAGAGGTTGGTAATGAGATTAGGCTATTAGTTGCGCATGTGGAACCGTGACTGTTTTTTGTTATGAGCAATGTTTCTATTCAACCATTTATCCAATCTTGCCATTACCACTGCTTAAAGTAATGTAGCTCACCATATGCTCAAAGCCGTTTTTGATATAATGAAATTGTAGGAATGTCACAGGTGTATTGTAAATGCACGTGAGAAAAAGTTGCAAAATTATAAAGGCAAAGGCAATGACGCGTTTAACTATAAGAGGAAATGTGTAAAAGTGATGTTTCCTTAAAAAATAAAAGTGCGTACTATTGAGTATTGCCTTAAAACATTGAGGTGGATCCAGTTAATGATAACATTGATGTTAGGAAGCATAAAACGCTTGCAATTATATTTTATTCTATACTACTGAATACCATCTATGTTTTACAGCCAGCCAATACCACAATTACAAAAATCAGCTTTTGTCAGTTTTTTCCAAGAAACATTGGACAATATAGGGGTACTTTCGTGAATAAAAAAAAGGTTTCAGACGTCGTGGATTCTATGTTTCTAGAACCCAACAAAATTGATTATCGTAAATTCGCTAAAAAAAAATTAAAGAAACGTACTTCAGAAAATTTCATAACTATATCTTAGGTCGGAGGATTTTTAGACAACCCAAAGAGTAATGAATGATAGTGAAATAGCTGTTGAACAAAATGATTTAAATAGGTACTACATGGGGAATTATCAAAATCGAATCAAGTATTATGTTGGCACATTAGTTAAACAGAATTCATCATTTACAGTAGTAGAAAAATAGTAGAAGTAGAAAAAGGAAAAGATTGAAATCGAAAAACAAGAACACTAAAATGTGCAAGCTGTGCGATATCAACATCTCATATAAACAGTTTATGATTATCTTTTATAAGAGCAATGACTTTTTTTAAGAAATAATTAATTGTCATTAAATTATGAAAAGTTGTTATTACTATTATTATTTTTATATTGCTGGCTTTAATTTTCAGCCACATCCATTTTCGCCCTTAAATATCCTTTATTATAACAGAGATTGGGCTGTTATGATGTAAATATCCGGTATCTTCCACTAGTTGCCCGAAAACTAGTTACTTGTTCCTCAGTATTCCTCTGATGTACGAGAACAGGTACAAGTTTTATTTTTTTATATTTTAGTTATAATAATTATTTTTGACCACTAAATTCCCCTTTTTCAACATAGTCAACGGAAGAAATCATTTTATAGTTTATTATTGTTGTTAGTATTTATATTCATTCTTATTTGTCTACACTCTTTTTGCCATTTATTGCCGCTGTAAATGACTTACCAGGCTGAAATCTTAGCCACATGTGAACATGCATTTACAAATATTTTGAATCTTTTGATGATAATAATTAGAGTGGTCAGACGTGTCAGTAAAATCACCCCTTCAGATTCGTATGTTTAGTATCTAGTATCAGTGTTAGTCGAGTCTTAATTAGAGATAGTAAAAAAACTTCGTTAACCTTTTACGTATTGTAGTAAATGTAATACAAATCATCGGGGAGAAAATAACCAGAAACGACCATGTTTCAAAATGTAGAAAATATATAGGAATTCCAAGATTATACATTATGTGTCCAAATAGTTTTACAGTGTGCGATAAACAGTTATCCTGCTGGCACAATTCGAACTACACTGGGTGGTGGTGCATTTGATCCGTTTTCCACCTATAGAGATTATTTTAATTATCCGTGTGTTTCATCTGTAGATGTTGAACGGTCTTTTGCAAAATATAAGCATGTTTTATCATCGCGACGAAAACGGTTCATGAGAAAAATCTTGAAACATTTAATGCTACAAACTTTCAGCAATCCTGTACCATTTCTGCTAGATAATAATATATATAATATTTAGAGTTAAATAAATAAATAATTTTGCTCTTTCCCGATACTGTATTGTATACTTGTGTTAAACGTTAATGCCTGGCGCGCAGACAAAAGTTAACCACATTAAAGAGTATAAGGTGTAAAAGGTGGTAAGTGCTATAAATACCAGCAACACTAGTATTATTTTCGCGTGCATTTAGACCATATTTCATTCAAAATCAGTATTTATGAAGTTCTTGTGTTTACAATGGAACCTCGCGAAGTGTAAATCGCTACATTCTAATGAAACTTTGTCAGTTTGTAGATCCCATGGAGCGTTACTGAAGGATACTCTCTCTGTTATAGCGAAACTTCAATTTTAGGGTGTTTCACTTTGAAATTCGGTCCAAATTTCGTTATTCTACATAAATTTTAAGTGGTGGGAAATAGAAAGTTTCAATAGCATACTCGTACAATTTATGCAGTCCTTACTGGTATAACTATTTATATACAGAATGTTACGACAACAAGTATTGTGCTTATTAGATCGAATTTCAGAAAAAGAAATTAAATAGAATTTCTTAGAATGATAGTACTATATTTTTGACGAGTGCTAATTGAAATCGTAATCTATTGCTACTTGGTGTATAGAATGCGTGATAATATACTATATCTAAAGTGTCAGGAATACTCAGTGGAAATATAAGTGTGTTCCCTGTCAGGGTATTATATACTACATTCAAACGCGCATAACTTCAACGAAAAAACTATCACATATAGGCATTTAGCGCCTGGTATAAATTCAACTAAGTGGTTTAACAGACACTGCAATGTTAACCATATGATATAGGGTATCTCATTTGATAATATCTATTTCGGCTTAACTATACTTATGGACCGTCTATCAATCTATACAATTATTTAAATTTCTGTATACAGTATTTCATGATAGATAACCAATCTGCGAAATTCGATCAAATAAGCACACTATATATAGTTCTGTGCGTCGATGGTGGATTTCCCATAGTTATACGGTTGTTTAAAAAACAAGATGCTGCTAATATAAAGAATTATAGACCAGTATCCTTACTGATCAATATCTAATGTCGTAGAACGAGTTGCAGCTGATCAAATGATTTTTATTATATTAACTTTATAGAATATCATAATCTTTTATGTCCGCCAATATACGGGAGCAGCCGATTTACTAAGAAACATTCCACGGAAACAGTACCATTTTTAGAGAATAGAAATCATATATGAAACTCTAGATCTGTGACTGTATATAAGTAGACTGATCAAGTCCATATAAAAGCGAAATAGCACTAAAAATTGTCGATAGATGTCGATAACATCTATAAATTACCATATAATGTAGTTCGATAATTCTCGATAAAGGTGTGAGTCAGCGCTATCTAGGAATAAATTTACCAAACCAAGGAGGGTATAGGTATCTTTTTGTTGTGGGTGAATATCCATTATAAAATCCATTTCCATTTTTCTAATTTTCAAATGTATTATTATAATACATACAATAGTTTGATAAGTGTTATAATAATAAATATACTCCATGTAATTACGATTAATAATATGAACTGTTAAAATTTCAACTTTCAAACCTACGATTAACGACAGTGCTCGTATATGAGAGGGAAATATCTCTTTTTGGAGGGAATTTTTGAAAGTTAGAGGAAAAAACTTTTGTTTCAGAGGGAATTATTGAATTTATTGATGATTTTTTTTATTTATTTGCTTTAGTTTAATTAATTTGTTACTGTATCGTGCATTTATTTTAATTTATTGACAAAAAGTTAATAAATTTGTATTTATCGCCTAAAAAATCAGGAACTGCAATATCAAAACGGATTCTACTTGTCGGCGACGGGAATTATCAATCAAGATATATACGAACACTGAATTACGATTCAAAGCAAAGACCGATTGTCGTTAAGTAATGAGTAGTTGGTCAGAACAAAATAACCTCTCATTGTAATCGTTTCTTCTTTGATATTGTAGTTGAAATCGAATAATATACAAATATAACTATAATATACCTACATATGTATGATATGCAGTACGCAGAACATTATGGGTATTATGCCAACAGAAGTATTCTTTCATAATTCATCACCTACATATGAGTTGTACATAATGAGACATTTTGTACTAATAAAGCCTGTGAAAATTTCTTATTTATCTGTAAATCTGTTTAGAATTCTATATTCTGCAGGTAACAATAATAATTTACAGCATATTATAATCCTGTTAGAGGATTAGAAACGTTTTCTTCAAATAATATTGTAAAAATTCCACCATATGTTCTCTTAACGCTATCGATTCAATAGGCCTTCGTATTACTAGATTTTTTTGGGTGGATGTTTACGTGTTTATTTTACTTTATTGCCGGTATTTTCTTATCATCTAAAGAACATACCGCGCCGTCACCGAAATCACATAATCTGTAAAAGTTTTTACAATCTATGTTCCTGTCTTTCTTTTTGCAATTTCTACATAAAAGCTGGATTATATTGTTTGATTTTAAAATTTTAAGCTTCGGCTTAATATTAAATTTAAAAATATTAACAAAAAAAAATAAATGCCTTATAATATATTAAAACTGTTTTTAGTAATATTATTCTTATGAGGATTATGTAGTTTTAGGCTTGCTCCTTCAACTGAATAAGAAATTAGCTATTAAAGTGCTCGTTTTGCAATATTCTCACTTTTAATACTTACATATTTATAAATAACTACCCTCTTGGCAAAATTTAAATTTCCAACAATTATTTTTAGTAACTTCAAGAGAAACACCTCAAAATAACTAGTAATCTAATACAAAATTGGTAATTTCTGTTTCAATGTTGAAGTTATTAAGGATAATTGATCATATACTCATTTTTGCACAGGTAAGAAACAAAAAATACTATTTTAGATTTTTAATATACTAATAGAAACGATAAAAATATATATGCGTTTATAAAGTTTGAAAAAAAATGATTTTCTACATAAAAAACAGAACTATAATAAAATAAAAAAATATTTAAATCGCGAATTTAAACATAAAAATGGGGTAATAATCAGCAATAAATTGCAAACCATCACATATATACTTCCCTATAGTATAAAAAAGTGTCATATAATTTTATTATAACCCAGATAATTAAAAATTATTTTCAAAAAATGCTATTACAAGAATTACACTTGTATATACGAAAATTTAAATCGTAAAAATTTTTTTTATTTGCTATAATTAAACACCTAAAAAATATAAATGGCATATCATTTTACATAGTTCGACTAGCATACAAAATGCAGCGCAATTTTGAAGTAAATAATTTTACGAATTTAAATCCTTGTTGGGTAAACATCCGGCAGACTTTGCGATCTCACTTGCGCCTCACTAATCCCTTAACATTTTTTACACATCATTGATTGTTTACTTTATTTATGACTTTTACTAACTAATACGAATACCATTATGCTCATGATCGATTTGTCCACTTACTACATTAAAATCTGGTCATTTACATTATAGGAATGCAAACGTAAGCAACTTTTCATTATTGCGTTTTGTTTTTCCCACATTTAAATATTTGCTTTTGTTGCTGCCAGCTTTCACGTGGCAACAAACTACCATTAATACGGGCTAATCCAAAAAAAAAATATTTTATGTTATATGCTATCTGTGAACTAAATGCCCTCTACTCATGTGTGCTGCTCAAAATCATCACCTGTAAACACGGTTCGGAGCTAAGATAGCATTTCGCTTCCCCGCCAGTTTTGGATGTAGAAAACTTAGTGAATTGTTTGGCCATCCAAGGGACTTTTAAGCGCAACAATTTTTCCCATAAGCTTAATCAGTACGGTACTGTAACACTTTGCGGCACCTCACTAGCACTTATTCGAGTCCAGAAGTTGATTTGTCTTATGGATATATTTTACAATTTATTTCACCATTATAGGTTTTTTTCTTTGTGTAATTTTGACTCCATTGTATCCAGTTATTGTTTGGACTCAAAAAACAATATGAAAATATAAACCTAAAACTACCACTTGTTGTAACACTCTAATCTAAAATGGGCAATTACCAGTTGAAATTGCTGCAGTCCGCCATTGAAACCTTTTTCCTATCTGTCATCGTTTAAAAGTTATTGTAGATAAACGAAATTTTGGTTGAATTTCAAAGTCAAATTGCATCCCCTAATATTGGAGTTTCGCAGCAACAGAGAGCGCCTCTGAGTAACACTCCATAGGCTCTACAAACTGAAAAGTTTTATTAGATCTGTGGTTTACAATTCGTGAGGTTCCCTTGTTAGGTCCTTCTTAGAAGTTATTCTCTTCAATTGTAAATGAACAGAAATATGACTTTAACCATTTAAAGAAATTGGAATGCGGTGCTTGCTCTGTGGAGCTCTCTTCACGGTTTTCCTTCCAGAAGTAGAAATTTACCCTTTTTATAATACAACATAATATATACACAAAAGAGAATACATAAAAATCATTACTTGAAATAGCATTACACTACAAACGAATTTTAAGAAATTTTACACCAATAATATGTGGCAAAATAGTTTTCCTCTATTTTTAGTCTTGAGTTTGAATACAAGAATAATTTTTATTCTTTTATTTATTTAAATTACCGTCTATATGATACATATACAACAAAACTTTTATTTATTGGGAATTTAGTATTTTATTTTCTTTTTAATTTAACATCTACAATATGACTTTTCCTTTTTTTCACTCTATGGACTTATCTGTAGTCCACTTTCAATTTTCCACAAAGATTTCCTCTTTTCTTCATACATATTAAAGCCTAATAGTCCAGCGTTCTTTTTTAATAGTAGTTAAAACTTTCACTGTAAGTTATTAGTGTGCGTTATATATTTCTTTTTTATTTTCAAAATTATTCCGAAACATTTTAACAATTAAAAACACGTGAATGTTTACGTCTTAAGACGTGTTTTAAATATGATTGAAGTTTTATAATGTAAATTTTTATAGACTGTAACTTACAGTCATAGTTTCAACTACTATTTAAAAAAAAAACGCAGGACTATTAGGCTATGTATGAAGAAAGGAGGAAATTTTTGTGGAGAAAGTTTTTGAAAATTGACTAAAGATGAGGACGAAACGTAATGAAAAAAAAATAAATATTATAAATGTTAAACTAAAAAAAAAATACCGTATTCTCTATTTGTAGTGCAAACTTACAGAAACGAAAAATTACAATTACAATACATTTCATTTTTTGTATTTAAATTTTATTTGATTTCATGGAAATTTTAAAATCTCCATGAAGTGTAAATTTCTCTTCTAATTAGATATTCGAACATTTTTGTGTTATAAGTTACATCTTGCATTGGTAAAATTCCTGAAAACTTTTAGAACATATAACACATAGCAAAGATATATTACTAACAGTGTGTCTCATAGTACCTAAAGGTTAAGTAAGACTACAATTTCTGTCAATTTTACTAGGCAATTAGAATGAACACAAAATATACTTTACTCTAAATGTTTGCAGAAATGTGACAGAATTGTTAACAAATATTAGGAAGGCCAATTTTGATGCCAATCGGGCGCTTGTTAACTATTGCTTCGTCTAAACAGCATTTAAAGTTATCCTTCTCTGAAGAAGGAAGGAGAACATTCCAAAGCTTTTAATTTCTGAAGTTAATTTTTGTATCCCTCTGAACAGAAGTACTACAAGTTCCATCTTTCTGCTCGTTCTGCATAACAGAAATAAGTTTTTATCCTTAACATAATTTCCAGCATAATACATGGCCTCAAGGTAGATATCTTCATAAAAGCTAATAACGGGACGGGGTACCCATTACTCCGCATTTTTTTTTAATAATAAGTTTATTCATTATTCATCAAAAAAGATCGCTTTTACATAGGAAAACAATAATAAATTTGGAGGATTAATAATAAAATAATTTAAATAATAATAAGTACATTAACAACAATATTTTTTATTTCGTACCCCCTGCTCTCCTTACTTAAATATTTTCTAATTTAGAATTGTATCTACTCGACAAGCTATGGTCAAACCTTTCTATGCCTACTAACTTATACTATATATATATACGAAACTTTTATCGGTGTAGCAATATAAATCGTTTTATCAATTGTAGTTATGTACTGCGTTTTATATATTTCCTAATAAAATTATTCATTCTTAGAAATACACAAATCCTTTAGTGCGTATTATGAACAAAATTTGCTGCACAGGACAAGATTAAATAAATACATT
Source organism: Protaetia brevitarsis (assembly GCA_004143645.1). Classification (NCBI taxonomy): domain Eukaryota; kingdom Metazoa; phylum Arthropoda; class Insecta; order Coleoptera; family Scarabaeidae; genus Protaetia; species Protaetia brevitarsis. Next base: position 52,088 of record RXPK01000038.1, on the reverse strand, counting down.
CTATAATATTTTTAATTTATTTCAGTTTTCGTGCAATGTAATATTCAATGAAGCATAAATACAACTAATGTTTGTAACGATTATAACATTCGGAAACTAAACCTAATTTATCCAGTGGGTGCCGCCTCTATTAAACACTTTCTTCCCCATCTGGCAACTGTCGTAGCGATTTACTTTTTGAATTTTTGGATGACACCTGCCAAAGCACGTGGCTTGGATTTACCACTTTTCCAGTAGTCGACAACTCTAGTTTTGTAATCTAGGTCTATAACGCTACCCCCTTCTTCAGGACACATGAATATCTTCATAATTGTCTTCTTCGTCTTCTGCTGTTCTTCCACAAATTGCGCTTCGTGGTTTTGCTAATTCTTCAAACTCTAATGCCTTACATCTGAAAGGAACATGGCTCTTGTTGAGCAATACAATTATATTTTCAGGCGCATCAGCAACTCACTTTCTTGCGGTGTCAAAAGAATTGTGCGATGTTAGTTACTTGAAAGTTGCAAAGTAACATGTCAAACACATTGCTATATTTACGACCGCCATTGTGCGAAACTATAGGTGACCTACACACTGCACGAAAAAACGACTTCTAATGTTCTCATTGAATACTCGTCTTATATATCTATTTCCTAAATGCAAACGTGACCACTTAAACGTTCTGGTTAATTACTATGCATTCGGGATTTATTTTATATCTATATAATAATATGATTAATCCCAAGATTCCCTATCGCGTTAAATTTAAATACAATTACCAATATATCTGAATGACTGAATAATTAATTAAACTCACGTATGCGTAATAAGTGCATATCAAATTCATCACAATAGCACGTACATATTATATTTAGTTATTATTACAATTATTAGATTTCTAAATTTATTATACATCACGTTTTCTATGTAAAAGCGATCTTTTTTGATGAATAATGAATAAAACTTATTATTAAAAAATGCGGATTGGTACCCCATCCCCGTTAATAGCTTTTTATGAAAAAATCTACCTGAGACCTGTTATATACTGGAAATTATGTTAAGGATAAAACCTTATTTCTGTTATAGTTCATTTGATTACACCAATAGACAAGTTTATTAATTTGAAGCTTCATTATTATTTTTCTATTTTTACAATTATTAATTTTCTAAACTTGTTATACATCATCGTATTCTATGTAAAAAATCGGCCTTCTTTATGAAATAAGAAAAAGAAAAAATGTAAAAAAATGGGGTACGGGTACCCCGTCCCCCGTTATTAACTTTTGCGAATACGGACGACGCCACCTTAGGCATGCAATAGCTGCAAATTATGTTAAGAAGAAAATTAATATCGTTATAAATTTAGAAAATATTTGCAAAATTGAAAAAATCGTCCAAACTTTGGAGGGGCTGTACCCCAAAATCGTGGGGATACGCCGATAAAAAATACGTGTCTCTTATTTTAAGTACTCTTTCGATCTTGTAAGTTTCATCACAATCGAGGGAGGGCACCGCCCGAGGTCTGTTTCCCTTGTTAGTAGGTGATTTTACGTTAAATCTTTAGATGTGAATTTTAGCGATTTGAAAATTTTATATACCCATTCGGAGAAGCGTGATTGAGGCCTGGTAGGTAGAAACTCGAGTCCGTTTCTAGTGTTATAACCCCTTTCATTGCTCTTGCTAGTATTGGTGATTCCTACAATAGACCACTAACTCCATGGCATATTCTAACATATCATGAAACTGGTTTTAGAGTCAACGGTGTGCAGTGATCTATAAATAATGCTGCATAACTCCACTTTATGCAGCTATATCAATCTACCTACGAATTGTGGTTTTATAAAATATTAACACAACTACTTATACAAGCTTACAGCAAACTATAATAACCTATTTGTATTATTTAAAACTAAAGTTTACAAAATTCATTATCCAAAATATTCCATCTAAGCGTGTATATAAATTAACTAGTTCCGTACTAGTTTTACTTTTCAAACTTGGCTTGATGCAGTGATTTCGATTCGTCGAATAAAGTTACGTAGCAGGAGCAGGTATACTGGGAAACATAGCAATTAATACTAATTATAATGAAATGATTTTACATTCAAGGACCCTAAAGCCAAAACTAAGTTTAACGTTACATCGTTATTAATTTGATTTTTGTTTTGGTGCAATTAAATATGCTCGAGAAATTTTTAATGCAAGTGGACGATAAAACTGGACGATTTCAAGAAGCTAAGGAAAAGGAATTATTGCTATTCGCAATTATACTATGTACATGCTGTAGATATATTCCCTCGATTCTAAAGCGCGCAAATTTTCCGCGTAGATACAAGAGTAACTAAGTTCTGCTGGCTATAAAGGGTTTTACAGTTGCATGATGACGTTTTGTTTCAAAGCCGTTGGAAAACTTGACTCGTTTAAATGGGAAACTAGGTGGGCAGGTACTTACTAAGATTAAAGCTCTCTACACTTTTAACAACGAAGCACGTATGAAAGGAATCTATTTTTATATATGTAGCTAAACGAAACGAGGTAGCTGCTGTTGCGACATGATACAAACAAAAAAAACATGTAATATGTACTAGAAATATGAAGGAAATCTCTGTATTTAACATGATTAAACGATTCCTTTATCTTAAAGCAGTTACTGCGAACCATAGTTAAGTGTGATACAAATAATTGTGTGAGTGAATCTGCGGAAACATGGAAAAATTTTTACTCTTTGCATTTCATATCCATTTCTATTACTCATTGAATTATATCAGCCATTCCAATATCCTACTAGCACTCTCCACAAATCCGCACAGGTCTCTGGGTGGTTCATCTTTTCCTTCAGTTCTCACTTTGTTGGTATAAAGTCTTCTTATAACAGCTATAACCAACTCAGCTAATGAAATCGATGATCTCTTGCATCACTGCTTATTTTTTTTTTAAGTAATTTTATATAAAGGATGTAAATGAATAAGTGATGAATGAATAATGAGCGGGTGATTTCTTGTTGAAAATTAAAGTTTAGGTTTTGAAATAAAGAAACGTATTCTCCTTTCTCTTGTTAAGATACGATTGATTTGAAGTAACCAATATGACCAAAAAAGCCCTGATGGTGTGCAGAAACTTTACAGGAAAAAATTGGGAATGCAATCCAAAAATATTGCTTTGGATGTATACAGTGATCGTGAGACCAATCATCACTTGTGAATCAATAGCTTGGAGCAAAAGAATTAATCTGGCCACCGCGAGAATTAACCTCTCGAAAGTGCAAAGATTAGCATGCGTAAACATGCAAGCATAACTGGGGCTATGAGAACTTACCCACCAGCAGCTATCGAGGTGGTATTAGATCTTATCCCTTTCCATATTGTAGTACAGAGCATATCCAAGAAGGAAGAATTAGGCACAGGCCTCATTCTCCAGACGATGGTCAAACCTGGGACATGAAGCAATTCATTCCAAGATCGAGTGGCATCATAACACCATTCTGAAATTGAATAGAAATGCCATCAAAGGGTACACTGATGGCTCCAAATCGGTAGAGGGAACTGGAATAGGAATATATGGGCCTAGCACCAAGTACTCCGAAAACTTAATAAATACTCAGGTATCTTCCAGGTGGAAGATTGAAGATGCGTCCAGTTCAATATTGATAGAAATTAATCTAAAGCAAGAGCTTTTCATCATATCTGATAGTCAAGCAGTCATTAAAGCGGTGAGCTCACATGAAATCTGTTCCAAGATGGTCTGGGAATGCCTAGGGAAATTACGAGCTAGGCAAAACGAATAAGGTAACCCTGCTGTGGGTTCTTGGTCACACAGGAGTGGAAGGAAACGAGATAACGGATAATCTCACAAAAAAGGCTGAATACCTTTTGTAGGGCCTAGACCCTTTTGCGGGTTAAGTAGCAGTACAATACTGAAGAAACTGAAGATAGAAATGTAGCAGAGAAAATCCAGTTACTGCGAAAATCTCTAGGAAATGAGGCAAAGTAATTTTTTTCTGGGAACTTATAACCAGAAGAGCTTTACAGAAGGCATCTACCTGAGTAAGAACAATATTCGCATATTAACAAGAATACTTTCATGCCATTATAAACGGAATTAAAGATATTAGCATTTGACTTAACAATCCCCGTTGTAAGATTATATAACATATGGATTATTGATATATGTACAACTTCTGCAGGAAAATCGGGACACAGTAATCGTCAATTTTAAAATTTCTTGGGTTGTAAATGCAGCTTTCAGAGGATATATTCACTTATCAAAGCCATAAATCACTTTTTTGTGTGTGTTATTGCGATCACAGGTAAAGATTAAAAATTTAAACAGAAATATAAACGTTAAAGGTTTATATATAAAATAAACACATTGGAGTTTCGGCGGCGGCGTTTCCTTTATAAATACTGAAACGGAAATATTCATGCAAAAAATAACAACAAAAAGGCCTCTTAAATAGACGGTTGCATTTAGAAATATAGTATATGTATAACTTGTTTGATGTTATGCAGAGGTAAGTTTTTTTAAAAAAAAAAAACATGGTTATGGGATTTTAATATTATATTACTTGTTAGTGCTACTTTGATATTAGTTGTTTACTTCAACAATAGGCAATATGTCAATCAGCTTCCTGACTTTTGGGACAATGTGATTTTCACAGATTTATGTTTACCCTCTGTTATTGAGGCATTACTTATTATTATTGTTTAATATTCTTAAATATTGTATTACTAAAAGAGAACTTTAAAGCAATTAAGTTCGCAAAGAAATTATTTTTTTTTATTATGTGTAATCCAATGTCTTTGTCTTTTATTGAAACACTTTTGGTCTGTAGCACAGGTCCAGATAGTAGAAACGAATCAAATTCAAAAACAAATATTTTAGCACTAACTGAGATTGACGAACATTCTTACGATGTTTGTTATGTATATAAATGGAATAATGTTGTAAATAATTGTTAATAAACCTGTGCTACATAAAGTCAATTTGTAAACAAACAAGCTTGGCATGTTTTAAGAAGAAATAGAACGACACTTGGATACACAGACCATAGTAAAATATATTTTTTGTTATTACAATGAACGCAGGTTAATAAAAATAAATAATTTCTTTGCGAACTTAATTGCTTTAAGAATTTCATAAATAAGCTTAAAACTATTTTTGACAATTTTTTAATACATAAAAACTTTACAATAATGCAATATTTAAGAATATTAACAAACAATAATAATTAATACATCAATAATTGTGTAGTCAATAATTCTATGAAAATCACACTTCCCCGAAACTAAGGAGGCTAATTGATATATTGTCTATTGCTAAAGTTATACTTGCGAGCCTAAATCGAACTAAGTGAATGATATCAAAGCACCACTAACAAGTAATATAATTTTAAAAATTCCGTCGGCATATGTTTTCTTAAAAAAGAATTATCTGTACAGAACATCAAACAAGTTAAATACATATATTATATTTCTAACTGAAGCCGTCTATTCAAGAGGCCTTTTTGTTGTTATGTATTTTTTTTGCATAGCATAAAACTGCATTTACACCCACAAAATTTTAAAATTCTCGATTGCTGGTGTCCCGATTTTTCCTGCGAGAAGTGTACATGTCAATCCAATATAGTAGTTGCTCCAATGTTCATTTGTAGCATTTCATATTATCAGTTATTATATTATATTATTGATAATAATTAAAAATTTCTGTTTTTGTTGTGAAGAATTTACACATGTTATATACTCCTCAAACGCTGTCGGAAAAACGTTCTGCATCATCCAATATATAGAAATTAAATTCAAAACAAACTTTTATCGCTGAAAAAGTTATATGAGTTAACTACTGCAGACGTGGCCCTATTAAAATTCAAATCACCACCGTTATTAGTTCGTGTACGTCCATATGACACGGTTGCAATTCACGGTGACGGATAGGATTCCGCTTCGAGTAGGACGCGAAAAAAGCGTCTCACGTACCGAAACCGAACGTGTCAAGGAGGCCTTTCTAAAATTAATGACTCCGACGCCGCCACGCGCTACACCGTAGCCCTTCATCCGACCTCATCCAAATTGAAGCGGGCACGTCGCGAGTCCGCACACCAACCCGCACGCTTTAAACTCCATTTCTAACCGACTCCGACGACGACGCCCGGTCTTGGATGAATAATGGTTTTCGCGAGACGCGCCATTGCCGCCCTAAATTTGTCAAGACCTATGCGCGAACGGTCCGTCACATTGCTAATAAGCTGACAGACCTGGGTTTTTCTTTTATTTGCAGTCGACTACGAGCCGATCTTCCAACGACGACGAGGAAGAGGAAGAAGCGCAGGATGAATTGCCCGAAGAGGACAATGGGGAAGATGACGAGGCGGTTGAATATGACAACGGGGAGGCGTCGACAGCGCCCAGCGACGTTGAGAATGAAGTCGAAGACGAAGGGAGGCGGGACGCTAAGATATCGGACGATTTTTATCAGCAGGACGACTGTCCTATGCAGGAATATGAAATAATGAAGGTAAGACCGGTTTTTTTTTTAGAAATGCACTCTCCCTTCTGCATCTGACCCACTTTAAGTGATAAAATGTAGTGGATACATCCTGACACAGTTTTGTTGTACCCTTAAAATGACTGATGACGCATCATTCAAATATCACATGATAATACAGTAATGCATTCGACTGTATATGTCATACAAAGCGAGGATACATGCTAGTGTGCAAAACATGGTAAAAATATATGAATGAAGTGGTCATCGAGATAAATGTAATTAGTAAATACCTGTAATGGTACGCTATTTCTGTCCCTCGTTTGTGCGTCAGATTGAAATGAGTGGTTAATTTAGTTATGATTGTTATATTTTTTTGTTGAGCGCCGTAAGATTGGTAAATAATAATATCTATTAATTAATTGAGATAAAACAAAACTAGCATGAGAATCTTTATCGATCAAAATAACCCCTCCCAGGTCGTGCGGTTCTATGAGTATTTAAATTATAGTGCGGCCCTGTACATGGTAAAAGGATAATAGGTATGCTCGTAACAAGGTGCGCATAGCGTGGCTGGCCCAAGTGACGTCACGTCTGTCATTTATTTGTTGTGATTTATCATTGTGGTTACGTTAACTGTCGGTTTTGTGAGCAGATTGTGAGGTTTATATATTTATAATGTACATATTTATTTATAAAAGGCATTTCTTAATTTTTTTTTCATTTGGCATTTTGTGGTAATCAACAATTATTTGTTAACTACGTACTAATTAATTTATATCAAAAAAAGTAATCACTCAATTATATTACTTCTATTTTAAACTTGTTTTACTTATTTTCCAAAAAAATACACATATTTCCTTTCTAATTATTTATGCACGACTTTATTGACTGCTTACACTATCGCTGAATATCATGAATTGCACGACTTTATTGAAGAGATTGCAGTGGGCCCAAGTGACGTCATGTACGATGTGCGCAAGAGCATACCTATTATCCTTTTACCATGGCCCTGTATACTAAATAACAGAATAAAATAATAAAAGAAATTGATTTCACCTTTACAATATCTTATTTAAAAACAACGGAGGCAGAACAATATATAAATAGAAGCGTTACACATAAACAACAATTGTGTAGTGGTAAAGAAATAATGAATTGGGCCCCCTTGTATGTCACTGACTGAATTGAATATTAAATTTAAAGTAAAAAGTAAATAAGATAATGATTTTGGATTTTTTACAAATAATAAACATATACTACCGCATGTTTACCTAACACCCTGTTAGGTAAAGATGCCGCAAAAATTCAAGGGCATCCTGGCTTATTCTAAGAATATTTTGTCCTATTATGATTTTTGAAAGGTCCCTTTGTTTCGCAGATACAGAGCGAACAAAATTTGCGACAACCATATTCGATATTCGTTAAAATTATTAATGTAAATAAAAGTATGGTGTACGCCAATGAGTTTATCAAGTACGAAAAATTGCTTACAATGCGTTATTATTTTTTTATTTCGATCACATGAAACGGCTGTTTTATCTAGTAGTGGATTTCATTTGAATACGTCTCATCGGTCGCATTTGTTTAGATTGAGTGACGTTTGGCTGTTTGACATGTCTTTAATAATTAGTGAAATTCTCTATCATGATGTATACGAATGCCGAGGTGACTGACATGCATTTCATGTAAGGACTTGCTGATGGCAACTCATTAGAAGCTAGACGATTGTACATTGAACGATTTCCTGTCCGTAATGTCCCCGACCGAAAGATTTTCGAAAACATGCATCGTCGTGAAAGAGGCTCAATGAAACGAAGTGGAGGGCCAGGAGGATCAATGACTGCAAGAACGGTACAATTGGAACAGAATGTGCTGGGGATGATAGAGGAAGATCCTGGTAGTTCTACGCGAAAAATTGCAAATACTTTGAATGTAAGTCATTGGACAGTTTGGAAAATTCTTAAGGACAACTTGTTGTAACCATGCCACACTCAACGCGTTCAGGCACTACTACCAGCTGATTTTCCTTCACGTATTGCATTATGTCAATGGGATATTGCAAACATTAGTTCACATCCCTCTATTCCTGACACAGATTCTTTTCACCGATACAGCCAGTTTCTCAAGAAATGCAATAAGGAATTTTCACAATAACCATGTGTGGGCAGATGAAAATCCGCATGAAGTATTTGAAGATCGTTTTCAACATCAGTTCTCGTTGAATGTTGGGTTGGAATTGTGGGTGACTATCTAATTGGACCGGCATTTTTACCAGGAAGACTTACTGGCGTGGTGTACCGCAATTTTTTGGAAGCAACGCTGTCTGAGTTTCTTCAGGATGTACCATACGGAACAAGAATTGCAACGTGGTTTATTCACGATGGTACACCACCACATTTCAGTTTGGTTGCTCGTAATTTTTTAACAGCAACATACGGAGATCGCTGGATTGGTCGAGGTGAGCCACACGCATGGCCTGCTCGATCCCCAGACTTAAACCGCGTAGATTATTTCTTCTGGGGATCTCTGAAGTCAATAGCTTACGCTACTCCAGTGGAGAATTTGGATGATTTGCGAAATCGGATAATTGCTGGATGTAACTCAATTAGAAACGACCCTGGTGTGTTTGAAAGAGTTCGACAGTCAATGACGAGAATATTGAATGCTTGTATCCAGGCTGGAGGAAGCCATTACGAACATTTATTGTAGATTGAGCAACCTTACATGTACTTTTTGATAATAAAATGCTATTACTGTCGCAAATCTTGTTCGCCCTGTATCTTTAAAACAAAGGGGTTTTTCAAAAATCATCATAGGACAAAATATTCTTAGAATAGGCCAAGGAATAATCCCTTGAATTTTTGCCGCATGTTTACCTAACACCCTGTATAATAAGATAGTAACACTTGCGGTTTTGGCGGTCCTTAGGCTCTAGGCGTGGTTGTTTTGGGTTTCGACACGGGTAGCGGTCTTTTTTGTCGTTCGGATCTGACTATCTTCGTCGTTGGACTCGCTGGATCGGGAAACTTCCAGCATACGGCGGCACAACGCTTCAGCTTACGGCTAATATGCAATCTAATATCTGATTGCAGAATTCCTCACCTATGAGGTTTTATTCCTCGGCGCTAAATTGCCAGGCTCTTATACAGTGATGGGGACACGTTAACCCGCCATTCGTTTATATTTTACCAATATCTGGTATCCTTATCCGGCAGCAACAAATGGCCAAGTTAATCTGCATTCACGGGGCTACCACAAGCTCGCTACCCGATGCACTTTGAGTAATATATCACTGTGTTGTAGTCGATGCTTAATGGCGGAGCTCACAATTGCCTCGGTCCAGACGAACGACACATCCACTTTGTTTGGACGCTGGCTGACGACTTCTATTCTTCGATGCGTACGCACGTTGACTTCGGCTGTCCGCCAATCAGGGACGTTGCGCTGTCCTCGTTATCGCGCCAAACTCCTCTATTTGTCCATTATTTTCATGCCGCCGCTTACGTCACGGCACACATACGCACACACAACGACTAAATAGAACTAAAATTACATTACAAATTCCACATGTTTCATATGTTCACATAAATAGAATGAAATCGAATATCTTTTATTGAGGAAGTAAATAATAAATGAAATTTAAGTTAAGATACGTTCTGGGCGTCCCATTACAAATCTTGAAATTTTCTTGTAGGTTTAGTGAAATGTTTCTATTAGAAAGAAAGCATTGTTTGGAAGGGAATGCAAAAACTGTGTATGTATGTAAATAGAAGGGTGATGTTACACTGTGACCTAAAAGATCTGTTGTGTCCCCTATTCTTGCTGCTTTACAGCTAGCCTCCCAATCCTATTCCTTTCGGAAAGTGTAGGATGTCAGAGGGCCCCAGTCCTCTTCGATTTCACATGCTCCTAGGTGCAACGCCCTCGAGTTTCACAGTGCTACGCAGTTTGAGAGGAGATGGATGGGTGTTTCATCCTGTTCCCCACAAATTCTACATTTAGATTCCTTTTCCAATCGAAGCTTACTCAGGTGTCCTTTCAGTCTACAATGGCGTGAAAGTATTCCTGATAATGTGCGAACGTTGTTCTTACTCAGGTTGATGCATTCTGTAAACCTTTTCTGGTTATAAATTCCCAGAAGAATTTTCTCTGCTCCATTTCTATTTTTAGTTTCTTCAGTATTGTACTGCTACTTAACCCGCAAAAGGGTTCAGGCCCTACAAAAGGCATTCCAGCCCCTTTTTCGCGAGATTATCCGTTATTTCGTTTCCTTCCACTCCTGTATGATCCGGAACCCACAGGAGGGTTACTTTATTCCTTTTGCCTAGCCCATTTAATTTCCCTAGGCATTCCCAGATCATCTTGGAACTGATTTCATATGAGCTCAGCCCCTTGATGGCTGCTTGACTATCAGACATGATGATAATCTCGTGCTTTCAATAATTTCTATCCATATTGAACTGAACACATCTTTCACTAGCGTATATTTCCGCCTGAAATATGCTTGGATATTTTCCCAAACTTTCGAAATATGTCGTTCTAGGCCCGTTTCTATTCCAGTTCCCTCTGCCGTTTTGGAGCCATCAGTATACCATTTGATGGCATTTCTATTCAAGTTCAAGATGGTGTTATGATCCCACTCGCTCCTGTTACTGAGCTTTATGATGAATTCCTTCAACGCAAGAACTGTAGTGAAAGATTAGATTAGGCTATTTCCATCAATTGAAGCGCTGCTTATGCTTACAATTATTTCGCAAACAGATGCGCGTCTATCTCGCAGTTTTGGAAGAGATGGCGTATACTAATTTGGGAGAGCTGACGAAGATTATCACATACCTTATTTTGCAGAAACTATCCTGATTCAAGCTCAGGAATTTGCCTGGACTAAAATTTGTAGTACAATTGATTTAGTTCTAAGTTGTTGTGATTGTATAGTGGGTATTTAATCAATTTTGAAATACTAGGGAAAAATCCTTCAGTGTCGCCCAGTTACTAATTCACCATTTGTCGGCACACCTAGTTGTAAACCGCATTTTTGACTACAATTTGTTTTTCTAATTGTAAGTTGTTGTTTTTATTTGCAGGATAAATGCGTAATAAATTCTAATCTATGTTTCAAATATTATTTTAACAATAGCTTCAGAAACTTTCTTTCAATTGTAGTAAAACTTTAAGATGTCAATACTGGAGGACCTTCCTTATATTTTCTTGTAACCTAATCTTCTCTTTTGCTAATCTCGCCCATATCGTCTAATCACTTCCTTCTACAACCCTGCAGCTGTGAACAGACGAAAACAAAACTGTGCATGAGTAGAAAGCAAAAATGAGATTAATTCCATTAAGTAACTAAGATCCACTAAGTACTCGCACTAAACTTCGAAAAATTGTCGTATATCTACTCTAAAATCTCGGTGGAGATACAATTTTAAATAAAACGGAACTGAAAATGTTTACTTAGGTATATAACATCGTTGGTAGATACTTACCCTTTTACTTGTCATCGTTTTATTATAGTGTTTGGCACTCAGATAACCTTCAACACATCCAACGCCTGACGATCTGTTTCGCGTCCCTTAAAAGACCACACCGCTGCTAAGGGATCGAGAAACAGCGGCGGACACAACAGCCTCGCTTCGAGATCCCATGCGCATTTAATGGAGCGTAGCTCTGAGATTCCTGTTCCACTCTCCGAGCCGTTTCCTGTCTTTCAGTATTAAGTGCACTTACATTTCGCATCAGCCCGTAAACGCCACAGCTACGCGGCAGCGTATCGGCGCTTGCTTGCGAACGGCGCCGTAACAGTTCGCATAAACTAGCGATAGACAAAGGAAATTTTCTTACACGCCCGTGAATACAAACAGGCGCTCCTTCTTTGTTAGGTGTTGTTAAGCTCCCCTTTTAGATTTGCGCTTTCGCTTGATTACCCCAGTTTGTTTTGAGCGTTTTCCATTGGTATTTTAAAATTGGTTGGGTTTAATTGGATGTTTATACCTCGATAGATGTAAAGGTAGCTATGGCTATTAAATAGATTTCTCTGATATCTAAACAAACTGGTTATAAAAGGAAACAGAAAAAGATGTGATACGTAAAACTATCGCTGTATATACTGCAAGAATCTACAATTACAAAGGGGCAATGCTAATCCTTTAACAAACAAAAGACAAATTTGTTCAAGAAGATAATTCTTTTTCACAAAAATCCACGTGGTTTCAAAATTTAAAACAACCTAAATTAATTTAAACGTGGACAGAACAAGTAAATTTACAAAATTGAAATTTAAATACAAGCACAATGCTTCCAATCACCCAAACCGTGATGATCAACTATAAAATACAAATCAGCAAAACTTAAAAAACGAACAAAAATTAACTCTTTTAAACTTCAAATATCTTCCAGGAGAAATATGATAACTGATCTTATACCTAAATTGTGTACACAATATTACAACAACAATTATTATTTAATGAGTTCCTAGATGGACGATATAAATCGCAATAAACGAACAAATCTTTAAATAAAAAGAAAAACCCAAAATGGCAGCAATGAATCTAAAAATATAAGTACTTACACGCTCGTCTATCTGGTAACTGAGCGCCTCTCAGGGAAAACAGTCGTATACATATAAAATAACAGCTGCGTGCAATCGCAACGCACAAATCGCAAAGAAAAAACTTCTAGAATATACATCGAACAACATAAACAATACTGGTGAACGCAATATGTACAACTGAATGAAATTAATTTAAACAACTGAACAATTAAAAGAATAAATAAAATCAATTCAATTAACAAAATCTTATTTAAAAATAAAACATTAGTTTCTGAGAGAATTTTCCCGGAACATTGGCAAAGACAAATCTCAATAAATAAAATATAACTGAATTTACGAACCCAGGGGTGCCAAACCACAGCAGTATGTTGAGTCCAGACTGCGGTACGGTGTTATTTTCTGGGGTTCCACTTCATCTGCCAAGAAAGTATTTATCATTATTATATTTCAAAACTAAATTTGTAAGAAACGGTGACGTATTTAGTGGCATGACGACAAGAGGCTGCAATAATTTGAGTATTTCCTCCCATAGAACAAAATTTTATGAGTACAGTCCTACGTATCAGGCCATTATTATTTAAAACCGATTGCCGGAGTATATAAAATCCCTTGCTAACAAAAATCACTTTAAAAATGAAGTTAAAAAATATTTATTAACGCATACTTGCTGCACTGTCGACGAGTACCTTGTGTAATCTTAATTGATTTCATGTTTATTTTTATACATTTTAGTGTATTTAACATTGGGGTGTTTTTAATGTGTATATGTTTTAGTTTTATATATATACCTTTGTATTTTCTTTTACCATGTAACGTTTTTTTGCTACTGACAATGTCAATGCTCTTTAGAGCCATGGCTATAAAGTATTATTATTATTATGATCCTGTGTTAATCTATCTGCTCGAAAAGCTGCTTGTGCATAGTGTTTTTTCTATTTTTTGTTTTAGCCTCTGTTCTATCTTGCGTTCATACAGTTTGTAGCTAGTGCGAAGCAATCAGATTCCTCTAAAATTGTTACAGTAGCTGCCTTTCTTATGCACTGGGGTGATAATCGCTGTCTTTCATTCAGTTGGTATTGTTTCGGTCAGCCATGCCAAGTTTAATATTTTGTGTAGTAACGATATCCCTTTTTGTCCCATATCATTACCGGCCTTAGCCCGTCCATATCCGGCCGCCTATTTTAATTTTGCTTACTGCTTCCAAAATTTCTCTTGTTATTTCTGCTTCATCTTCTTGTCCTCCTTCGTTTTGATATGCTTTTTCTAGTATGTCGTTCGTAATTTCGTTCTTGTCCTGTCTTTCTTCATAATCTGCGCTTAATAATTTTTCATGATATTCTTACCATCTCTGCTGATGTAATTACTGTGTATAGAAAATTATACACTTCCCATACGTTCTCTAAATTCGCTTCGTTCAAAATGTCCTCTCTCAACTTAATTTCTTTCTTTATCCTTTCTTGATATTTTTTTGCACTTCTTTATTTTTCAGTTTATAAGTTGTAATACTTATCTATTCTATTTTCATTTCATTTTTCGCTGTTTTCTCGTACACTATTTTATTTTTTATGATTGCCTGCACTAAAAAATGGTCGCTCCTCACTTCGTATACTCACCTTACTCCTACTTCTCTTTAGCCTACCACTTTCATTATTTCTAATCATAGTTTGTGCTCCCACATGAGTCTCCAGAATTTTCGTTTATGCTAGGTACAATATTTATTAAGAACTGAACCGCTCTAATCTCGCTCTTGCATTCGAACTCCTTTAATCACCGCAAACAAACTGTCTTAGGTGCAACCCCTAGCGAATGCTGATTTTCGAGGATTAATTTTATTAATTTAGGGTTGGTCCGCGACTTGGTGGTCTTGCCACAACCGCCCGTTGATTGGATTAGTGCGGTGAGCGTGGATACTGTTTACACTTTGCTTCCGCATTGAACGTATTGCTCTTGTTAATGTTGCTGTTGCCGCTGTGTATAAAGCATCAGGTAGATTTAATGCGTTTTACTTCGTTGCATACGTATATAACGATGCAAGGTTGACGCCATGTTTTGGCGAGCTCGTACCAGAATTAACAAATTTGTAAACTAATGGGAACACGTATAACGCAAAGCAAACTGTACGGGCATTTATTTCCGCAGACGCTGGATTAGATACATTGAATGTAGACAAGTGTTATGCATATGATAATACATAATAATAATAATAATATACTTTATTGTCCAACAGGTTCTCCAATAACAGGAAAAAATAAAAGAATACACATACATTTGTATATAAACATATTCTAAGAAGAAGAAGAAAGCATAACATACAATATGAAATACTAATAATATTCATTAATTCTATTGCAAAAGATATCACTGTAGTGCAAATTAGCGGCCCGGTACATCGTGGATAATGGTGATCCGTGTAACACATTTGTCCTACAAAGACGTAGAAGAAAGGTTGGGGAGGAACGCGAACAGGATCTTGGAATAGCAAAAGAAATACAAGAGAGAAGAAATAAATTTGCCTTCGAGAACTTCTCGCCGGAGATTCAGAGATACAAAATTGTAGTCTAATAGCAAAGAGCAGCAATCAATTCCACGTTCAGGATATATACCAATCGTCTTGACGAAAAGGAATTTTAAAAAGCGACGTTATCAGTTTTCAACAGATAATTGCTGATAAATGTAGTGCGGAGACCAAACTTGAGACACATATTCTAGTTTACTAACGACGAAGGTAAAATAAAGTAATTTCAAAACAGATATGTGATCGAAGTACTTACAAGAACGCATGACAAATCCAAAGGTTTTTGGCTGCGGATGCACAGAACTGAGTGATGTGGTAGGAAAAGTTAAAGCGCTTGTCAAAATACACCCCCAGATCTTTAATAGTATCCACATTGCTTAAGTTTTCACCAGTAATATAATAAACGGAATGAACTTTGTTGCAAGCAGCCCTTACGGATGTACGACACATGGAAACATTTACTACTGTTTATCTTCAGCTTTGTGGACGAACACCATTCAGTGATATAATCTGAATTATGTTGCAAGTTTGTAACTTATCCTAAGTTTTGATGGTAGAATAAATTTTTAAATCATCCGCGTAAACAAGAACAGAACAGTACAATAGTGAGTACAGCAAATCATTTATATAAAGGATAAATAAAAGTGGACCAAAGTTAGATCCTTGAGGTACACCAGATAAAGGCGAGAAACTACGAGACTCAAAACCATTATAGTGGACATAACTGTCTCTGCAGTTGAGATAAGACCGCAGTAGCCAGAGAAGCGCTGGACTGAATCCATGAGAAGATAGTTTGCGCAACAATATTCCATGATCAATAGCATCAAATGCGTTTCTTAAGTCCGTATAAATGACGTCGACTTGTCCCCGAAGATCCAACTGGGCGCATATAAACTATTGTTCTTATATCTCAGTGCGTAATAGTTAAACGACCGCGTACAAAACCGTGTTGATAAGGATTATTTGGTATTATGATAAATGCATATGGATTAAGTGTCTACTTACTTCTGATGAAATAATTGAATAAAAGAGAAAAGGTTGTAATCTATTTGAGATAAGAAGAGGAAAGCAGCTAATAATATACTGGCTGTATTAGTAAAGATTTGCCAAAGAAAATATTAAAAAAAGTAGGTCTTTCTGGCCGAGTTGCCTTCTTCCGGTCTACACCCGCTCATAGACACAAAAAAAGGAAAAGTATGTGATAATAAAAACTCCTTGAAGTACTGTAAAATATTAGCTATAGATGCTCAGTCATTTCTTTTTAGGGTCCTAAATAATTTAGCGGATACGAGAATTTATGAAACGTTATTGCAAGTACCACAACAGCCTAACGGTGAACATGTGCAGAGCAAAACTGCAGGCAACCAATTTAACAAGGTCGTATAGTTCTGATCCGTAATGTGCAATCTTCTAATACCCAACATTCTATAGAATTCATTTTTGGAAAACGAACTAAAAAATCAAATTACCTTGGAAAGCAGATTTAGTTGCTCAGGTCTAAGTGTATAGTTGTGATATTATTATGTGAATTTAATGAATTTTGCGTATTAAGGTCTCATAGCAAAACAATTTCCATGCTATCTTAGCTTAGGTTTCTTCATTTATTTTATTACCTACTTGAAGTAAGTAAGTAAGTTTTATTTATCTCCAAATACCATTACAATGGTATAGAAAAAGTCATGCAAAAGAAAAAATATACTTGAACAATTGAAAATCTAATTAGAAGGAAAAAGAAAGCTAACCCCATTGTATTTAGGAACTAAATGTCTGTTACAGAAAGAGCGAAGTGATTCAACAAAGAACTAGAAATTATCTGTTAAATTACTTAATCGAATTACTTTACTGCTTCAAATAGTATGTTTGTATTTTATATTTTTTCAAATATATAAATGTTGTATTTCTTCTTCATAGATCATATTCTCATCTTCAATAGGTAGATCGTTTACTAAAAATAAAATATGTTTACTGTTATTGAATGTGTGAAATAAAGAGGTGAATTATTTGTTATTTGCCTGCCACTGACATTATAAGTGCACTTAAAATTGATGCTCGTAAATTGTCACAAAAGCCATAATCCATTTGAGAATTACATTTGTACAAGCTGATATTACTCCATTAGACCTGATATAATAATAATAGCTCACAATTTCAATTACACATTGTTACTCTTCCTAGACCTCTCTGTAATTTTATACGTATTCCCAACCTAATCCTCTATTATACATTCATATATGTGTTACGTAAATATTATGGTATTTAAACAAGTATTTACACAGGCATTTATATTAATTGCAGGATAACTTGTTGCTGTACAATCACGCCAGGCTGATGTCCCAAGATAACCACAGCAAAGATTACTTGGTGTCTATTATGTTTTCACACTACGATCGAAATAATAATGGAAATTTGGAAGCCACAGAACTGAACGAGGTATGTCAACAAAATGATTTTGAATAATAGAGTACACGATAAAATGTATGCGCTATAAACACTGAATAATCATTTTATAATGCACAAAATAGTAGCATAAATATTTAATATTGACACCCATATAAAACTATACTTGTATTAAGAATGTTCACCTTAACTCAAGATAATTATCGTTTTGCGATTATCCCCAACAGAATTACTCTTTTGAATCAAGAGAAATATTTTTCTGGCGCCTTTTTTTCCGTATTTGTAATGAAATAATAATTATGCTTTAAAAAATTGTTATTCAAGAAAATCTTGCAGAAATTTTGAAAATCGCGTTTCTTACTGCGAGCAACTCGTAGTTATAATATAAGACAATATTTTCTTATATCAAAAATGGTTAATTTACTAAAAAAAAATGTTCTCTTAATATAAGTAAATTGTTCTTTCAAAAAATGGAATATTAAAAAAGCCACGAAGTTAAAACTAGGATATTTGATGATGGTGTCTGAGCTTTGTAGCTATATTTATTGCCTTAACAGAGGCAAAGTCTACAACAATTTCATTAAATATAAATATAACAAGTTCCAATCAACCTACTACTAAGGAAATCGTATTACACTAAATTACGAACTGCTACGCAAAATATTTTAACACTTTCACTACTGAAGTCTTCTTGTTTCGTAAAACGCATATGGAACCCGATTCACATCAATACTCGACTGGTTTCTTTTTGTGAGACGGAGTGTCGGGCCAATTCCATTCCTTTACGATTTCAATTTTTCGATTCGTTTCTTATTTTATAACTTTCTTATTTTTATTTCATATACCACTGAACTGAACCATTAGAGCAGATACTTGGATCTGAAATCCGTGTGTTAAGTTAGCAAGGCGACTTCAGAAAGATTCGTTTATTCTTTGTTTTCAGCCATATTTTCGCAATAAATCGCTCCTCAATTTTACATTCATTTTCTTCATGAGCGTTTTATGTACAAATTGATAAAATTACACCACTAACAAACAATCCGAGTGCGGTTCGGTATAATTCCAAAACCTCTCTAGTGATACATTTAAAAAATACTTGAAGCTTCCTTTTTTGCTTTCATGAGAACAAGTATAGCTTCATTCGGGAGCTCCTTGAGGAGTTTTTTGAAATTATTTTGAGGTGGTTTTTTGAGGAGCTTCTCTAGGAAATTTTGAGGAGGTTTTGGGGGGCTTTTGAAGAGGTTTCTTGAGGAACATTTTATTCGATGCCAACATTAGAATACCAGTCACTTATATCTCTAAATTTTACCGCACAGGAATTTTTTCTATATTGAATTTGACTGTAAACACTTAAGTTGCTGTTATAAAAAAAAATAAACTTAAAGGAGATTTCTCACGATAATGCATCCATATATTGCGAGTAATAGAGCAATAATAATTGCTAATATAAGCAAAATATTATATACATCTTTTCACTATTGTTAGTTCCAAGAAAGGAACAGGACACTATCTGAACAATGCAGAGAGTACATAAGTATCCTTGCCTGTCACATTCACGAAATCAAGCGATATAAATTTGTCTGTGAGACAATCGAAAATTTTGCTTTCTTTGTCAACAGCAGTATTTAAGAAAATAGATTTTCTTTATGTGCACAACATACCAATAGGATAGGTTAAAACACGACATGGGCAAAGGGTATATTTATTAGATTGCTCTGCTACATGTTTAATTGTATACTCATCAGTCTACGTCTTATCGTAATTATAAAGAACATCTCAACAAGAACAGGCAGCGTTGGCACCTCTAATCTCAAGACTAGAACAGACTCAAAAAAGATGGCGATTGCGCGGGCACATTTAAAATTTGTTAGCTGTCAAGTTATGTTTCTTTATCACAGCTGTTACTCGCTTGAATGTGCGTTCTATAGGTTGCAAAAATCTCTTAAACTGTAACGGACGGGGGTTATTTATCTGGAAGTTTTGGGGTGGTCAGTCTGAATACTCTCCCGAATTCTCTTTACACTGAATCAACGGAACCTTGAACTTCAAACGCCCTTCGAAAGTAATGTGGGATTCGCTGACCAGCAATCGTAACATACAATAGACAAAGAAACAGATAAAATTTTAAATAAATACCGTATTATATTAATTATTCGAAACTTCAAACAAAATAGACTGTCATTTCCTATGGGGAAGACGCTGCTACAGCAAATGCCGCAGTGTTTATCAACAACGTATAAATAAAATGAATTTAAATACTTTATATTATACCAAATGGAATTTCGAATTTTTACAAAACTGTCAAATGATTGACAAGAACCGTTTGGACAAGAGCCGAGCTTGGCTTTCTATTAGCTAGAACAAACTCAGAAAAGGTGGTGGTTCTAATCAGTTAAAAGCTGTCCGTTCTTGTTTATACAGGGTGAGTTAATATTTCGATATCAGTCGATATTGACTTTATCATCTTTCATAAAAGATTTTTCAATGTGGCATCGTACATGAGGGAAAGAAGTGCACTTTCAAAAAATTATTTTCACGTTCAACCATACTTATTTTCTTAAGCATGTTTCTTAGTTTTAATGAATGCTACAAATACATATGTTCGTTCCAAATTTTGAATGCAAGGTTGCCAAGTTATTTAACTTTCCACATAAAATTTTCAAAATGCAAGTATTCATTTATTTTCTTCCCGGCATTATCATTAACAATTAAACTAAACATAAAACGTTTCACTCCCTACTTTTTTATGGATAAATGTTGTTTGCGTAACAATTTCTAAAAATGTTGAATTACCTCAGAAAGTATAAGTTTTAGATATACCATATTCCTAACAAAAATGCATATGATAAATGACAAATAAAAACATAATATACCTATAATAACAAATAAAAAAATATAATGATATTTTGATATATAATGATAATGACAAATAAAAAAAAATACAGGTTGTTCGATTTAAAGTAACAAAGGTAAAGCTATTTGAATATCACACAAATTGAATACTTCTAGCAGACGACCCTGTATAATTTTACCAAATAACATTCAATTCATAAGAAAGAACTAAGCTCTCCTAAGCTGCTCAGCAAATTTTAGTTGAGTTTAATTGTTAATGATAATAATGCCGGAAAAAAAATGTTAAATGAACACATGCATTTTGAAAATTTTATGTAAGAAGTTAAATAACTTGGCAACCTTGCATTTGACATTTGAAACAAGCATATGTATTTGTAATATTCACAACAAATCAACATGCCTAAAAAAATGAGTATGGTTTCATTTAAAAAAATTAAGTTGAGTACGGTCGTGGAAAACTGATACACCTCGTGAACGCGAACATATCTTTAGAACGTGCATTTCTTTCCGTTGTGTATGATGCTATATTGAAAAATCTTTTATGAGAGATGTTAAAGTCAATATCCACCGATATCGGACTATTGACTCACCCTGTATATGCCGTGATAATTCTAAGGCATCCTCTCAGAAATGGTGGAATGATATTATGTCTTGGTGTTTGTTTGTGATTTGTTGTTTAAGGTTAAGGCCAAAAACGTTTTAACATTATTATTATTATTAAGCTGTTGTGCGATTATATACTATTATTCCCCGTTTATGGGGCTGAAATTCCAGCACACATAATATTATTCTCGAAATGTTTTTGATTTACAGATCACTGCGCAAGAACACCTGGATACATTAAGTAAAGGATGCACCTTATCCGACATGATACAATACGAAGACTCGGATCGTGACGGCAAATTAAACATCAATGAATTCTACGTAGCATTCAGCAAATTATACAGTAAGTCTAGAATAACTTAGTAAGTTCAAGAATAAGCAGTTTCCTAACGAAATATTGTGAAAGGGATTTCCTCATTTACGAAATTTAGAATCAAATTAGGTACCCCCTAATTTCGCTACCCTAGCGCGTTTCGTATCCTCAGTAAAGTCAATGTCCCCATATCCACATTTTACAAACACCGTCCTCCTATTTCACCCCGAACGGTGAATTTCAAGCGACCCTACTACACGCCCTATTGCAGGGCGAATATCTTTTTCGGGGCGGCCATCCCTTTTTTGCACGTCGCAGGCCCATAAAAAAGACCCCCACGGCGACCCTTTGTACGGCGCGGAGAAAAGTCAATCGAGTATACGTGCTAGGAGTCAAAGGTGAACTCGAATGATTTAAGAACGAAAGTGTGGCGCAATCTCGACTTGTCCCGAAAAATTTTAGATGGAACGATTCAATTTCTAGCTATGCGATAATTTTATCTCGGCGCTAAGAGAGGACAAAAGAAGATGGGTATCTTTTGTAATCGCTTAAACCTTTTGAAAATTTAAAAGGGACGGTATCAATCTGGCTAATACTTGTTCCGAAACCTAAGATCGCTTTAAATCTGCGTATAAATTGTGCGGATTTAGCTTTTGAATGTAAAAGTCGGTAGGTGTAATTCACCGCGCCCGGTAAAGCGAAACAGGGGGAAGCAAGAAAAGCAAAAGTCGACGTTTTAATAATTCACGACGCCAGAAACCGTAGGTAAATCCCTCAGACTGTCTCTACATTGGCGCGGCGACAATAATTTCCACCTCATCGACCGATGACACACGCTGTTGCGGATCGAGCAACCCTCCCTGTACCTACTGTTTAAGTTAATGGATTTTTAAGGACTTCCTGGGCCAAGGGGGTATTACATTACGGGCCAAGAAGAATCTTTATTAGTTTACGCAAACTCCAAACTCTACCCATCATAGGAAATGTATGACGTGGCACAATCGTGCGTGCACGTAGATGGGAAAGTATGAAAATTCTATAATAGTTTTCAACAAAGGTTGACTTTATTGCGCAGAAGAGGCATGTCTGTTTACACGAGATATGTTAACGGTTTACAAGATTTTTCAACCCATTTACTATAGATAAAAGATTTTGTGTCAAGTCAATTTTGCTTTGAGGCCACTACGAAAGCTGTGCACCACATTTTATTTAATCCATAAAACATCACCGTTCTTACGGCACCTCCACCAATATTCTTTACAAGTTGTTTGTGTAGTGCATTTTAAAATATATAGAATATAAGTTTTAAGCATCTGTAATGGTTATATTGCACCTACTGTGGAGACCTCTCACTTAAACTCTCACTTGACCTCTCATTTAAAAGCTTTAGCTTACCTTCTTACAGCATATGAATCCGAGAGCCGTATTAACTATAAATTATGGCGCTACAAGATAATTATTAGCAATAGTAATTTTAATTTTAAATTGTTTGTAATATACAATAAAATTGGTTTAGTTAATCAGCTGCCATTAATAACACTGTGCTAGTCGAAAATGTCAACATTGATGAGACCTGGGTATACAATACAATACAAATACAGTGAATGCAACGCCATCGGCCCTTTTGCAAAGTTGGCTTCTCGTTTTGGAGATATTCACATGTAAAGATTGTACCCAAAAAAAGAATTATTTTATATATTCTTAACCATTCATTCAACAGATATCTATTCGATTTGACAAAATTTGTTCAGTTCATGAAATATTTTTCACTATATCATATAGCAATATTTAACTTGCTAAGCATTCAAATCAGCAGAAAATGCAGAGAACTATAGGGTGATTCAAGGAATCCGTCCATTAAAAGTTCTTAAATTTGCAATGATATCTCGATTTTGAAACTTCGAGATTACGTACAGTTAACTATGATCTTATTTTAGAAAAAATAATTTCATCCATCGAAAGTCATGGCCAACTTTGATATTATAAACAGAAACCTATATTTTTTTTTGTGCATTTTTGGCTCTACTAGGCATTTTAAAGCCAATTTTATAAGATATCTGCTTACCTATCGGTTACCGCTTCGGAGTTATTTTGGTTTTTGCGGAAAAGAAAAACAAAAAAACATGATGCATTAAATGCCTATAACAGCTACAAAGTGAAAGGTATAAAGCTCTTATTTTTATATTGACTGTAGAGGGTGTGGGCCCTCTACTATTTAACCAATCAATAGAATGTAAGGAAAATTACATAGGATGTCCCACAATCTAGGGTTTATTCGGGGTTTCGAAGAATTTCGACTTATATTCGCTTGCAAACTCTTTATAATCCTAATATTCCTCTATTCCATTTGAAAAAAAGTAGTTTTAGTGCTAAAAAGTAACGATAATTCAACTATAGATTTTGAGACAGCCTAGTAGAGGACCCGTGCTCTGCACAGTTCAGATAAAATCTCTAGCTTTTACTGTATATAGTTATACGTTTATCATATATTTTGTGTTTTTTTTTTTCACAAAAATCAAAATAAGTCTAAGACGGTAACCGATAGGTAACAAGAGGTTTTATA
The DNA here is from genome assembly GCA_004143645.1 of Protaetia brevitarsis. NCBI lineage: Eukaryota > Metazoa > Arthropoda > Insecta > Coleoptera > Scarabaeidae > Protaetia > Protaetia brevitarsis. Next base: position 27,832 of record RXPK01000038.1, on the reverse strand, counting down.
AAATTAGCTTTAAAATTCGCTAGAAATAGAACCTAAAAATGCAAAAAAGATATGTGTTTCTATTTATAATATCAAATTTGTCCACGACTTTCGAAGCATTTCCTGACATTTACGGATCATTAAAGTTAATCCTTTCTTATTTAATGGAGGACTAACGCCTTGATTATGAAATTAACCCTAAATATGACTTTAGTTAATCAGTTGTCATTAATGATTATGAAATCAACATATTTTGAATGTGATATTTATGGATTATTGAAGTTAATCCTTTATTACATAATGGAGAAAATTGAGTAACAAGCCGATCAGGATATAAATGTATTTCATTATACCGTCTGTTTCCGGATGGACTGAACAAGAGGCAAAATAATATTAGGAACTTAACGCAAAATGCAAGTGATAAAACTTTTTGCTTGTTCCAACACCACCAATTCTGACACAAAAATCTGAATATTCTTTTTAGCAGCCGAGAAAATTAAAGCAAAAAAGATTTTTAAGTTGTATATTTTTGCTTAAATTAGATTATCCTGCTATCTTCCATGATAACCTAATAAGTAAATCAAGTTACGTGTTATTCATCAATGTCATTACGTATTCGTGAAACTTTGCTGAGACCTACTTAATAATAATGCTAACTCTAGAACAAAAAGTTTACCTCGTTCAATGTTACGGAACTGGTGAGGCCTCTTAATGTTCACGTGGGTGTTAATGCTCTCCGGAATTTTGTAGAAAAATAATTGAAAGAACGTGCAGCGTACATTACATCAAGAAAAGAAGAAGGATACACGATATAGAAGATGCTGCAACAATATTGGTTCTAGATTCTATAGAAACAAAATCAAAAATCAAAATCCTTACGAAAAAGATATAGTAAAAATCAGTTAGGGTACCGTTAAAGCAGTCAATTAGCAAATCGCATTTACAAAGAATTTTAAAGAAGATTTATGTACATGAATTAAGAAATGGTGATGATGTTTTCCGCTTAGACTGTTGCTTATGGGTAGGAGAAAATCACTCTGTAAAACAAAATTTCAGCAAAAAAAACATTATCTTTTCGGATGAATCGAAGTTGCGAAGCAAAACTGTGGTTTTTGGTCGAGAAAAGAATCCGAATTTTAGATTGCAAATAGAAGTCGACATTACAAAAGAAGTAATGTGGGGTGTGGTGTTATGTATGGAAAAATCATTGGTCTGTATTTTTTTAATTGAAAATGGAAATCAACATATACGTATGTATTTGGACTTGCTTCAAATTTTTTTATTGCCAGCAGCAAGAGCTGAACCTAACTTTGAAAGTGTATTTCTTCAACAAGATGGATGCCCTGTTCACTCAACAATGTTGGTAAGGAATTATTTATAAGAATATTTTGGAAACAGATGGATAGATCGTTACAGATCTTTCGATTGGACGACTCGCTTAAGCTCATTGGATTTCTTTTTGTGTTGTTTGTTTATAATATCTACTAATTTGGGTAACAATATGAAAGTATTTGTTTGTTTGTAGTTCATGTAACACATCGCATACAATTATTTGTTTAAATTTGTTTGTAATTGTGTAGTTTGTTTTATTTTTAATTAACTTAATTGCTAAAAGCAGTTTTGACATTCTTCCAAATGGAATGAAAAAAGAAATTATTAGACATCGTAAAATTTAAGAAGACAAATATATAACTAGATATATTTAATACTGCTTGAAAAAGTTATTATAAAAGGTAACGAAACGATCGTAGCAAATAAATTAAAATAAAATGCAAAGGAGAACTTAAAGAAAAGTTTTTCACTGATTCTACCCAACCTTAAACCCAAGTAAAAAATATCAGAAGAAATTATAGGTAACTGTCTCTGAAGGGAGCTTTACGTAGAGCTCAAAAGTGTGTAGAGGTTGGAGTGTTTTTTTCTTTAGCTCATATATGCTTTTGTAATTTTCTCAGCTGCTAAAAAGGATATTAAGGTTTCTGTTTCAGAAGAATGACATTTTTGCGTTAAGTCCCAAATACAAAACCTATCCCTATTATTCAGTCCATCCGGGGACAGACTGTATATTAAAAATTAAAATGCTGTTTTACTATTATCTTATACAGCCATAATTAACTGTCAATGCGGCCTCTGGATTCATATCCAAGTGGATAAACGGATATTAAAGCGATATTCTTATATCTCGAAATACAGTACATATTTGTCTAAATTACTTATTAGTAGAAAATGTGGGACACGTAAAGTAAAGTTCATTAACACTAAGGAAATTCTACGATGTAATTGCTATCGTAACAATTTAAGCAATTGCGTTGAAACGATCTAATTACACTTGTATCTATGTACGCGCCCTACCAGCTGTTATTACCACCTATTAAAAGAGTAACAAGTAATTTCGAAACGGCTAAAATATCAAACAATTAACCAACGATCATCTTTATTACTATATACGTGGTTGCGGAATAGCTTCAAAGTGCGCAAGTAAATGACAAGATCGCTGTTACATTTGATAATTGTAAAAGGCTAATTAAAGTGAACTGTTCACTCGTAATACCGCACCTTATGATACTTCTTGGCTTCACTTTCTAAAATTTATGTTATTGATATTCATTATAATTTAATAGCAGTTTCTTTTCTGTTGTAGAAGTCGTCTAACATAGAATCTCTGGAAACACTGTAATATCCTAATTCTTTATATTTTTATATATATACATACCAGTCCTTCTGTATCTTGGTAGGTATTTTGTATTAATTTTCATTATAGAACTTACTATTAGTGCATGAATCCAGCATTCCACAAGGGCTAAGTGCTGTGATTGAAAACAACGGAGACAATACAAAATATTAATTTTTATTTAATTGTACTAGAATTTAACTTTAATATTTGGCTTCTTATTATGTTCTTATCGTGATCTACTTATCCATACCAACAGTTACCCAATAAAATTCCGTTCTATTTTTTACTTTTATGTTTGAAGTTATAAAGAAATCAGTTTGTATACGTTCTCGGAAGCTATTATACTTTCATGCTTTCAGTGAGTTGCAGTTACTTATATCTTATGTATGTCAGCGGCTATAACAATACACTCTAAGAATTGACTAGCGTTAACTGTCCAGTACTGTATAATTTTTCTTAAAAATGTTTAGCATTTTGAAATTTATTGAAAAATCAACATATGAGAAAGATTTCAGAACTCTTGTTATTATTTTAACGCACTTGAATTTTCAATTGTTTCACTTTACAGCTGTAATACAGGCAGTAATAATTTTTTTTCTTCCAGGGATTTTAGGTATTATCGCCGCCCTCTTTGTTTTTTCTTGTCGGTTAGAAATACAAACGAAATCTATTGTTTTAGGTGTTTCAGTCGTTTCCCTGGATAAGGCGCTGGAAACCAACCACCTGACGGCTAGAGTCGGGGACAACGTGGAGATCAAATGTGACGTTACCGGATCACCAGTGCCCCCTATCGTGTGGCGGCGGAATCAACTGGATCTGTCCACGCTGAACGAGGAAGACGTGCGAGTATTCAGCGACGGCAGCCTTTATCTGACCAGAATTCAACTCCAACACGCCGGCAACTACACTTGTCATGCTCAGCGCAACAAGGACGTAGTCCAGACGCATATACTAACCGTTCACAGTGAGTTTGACCGGATAAACACTAGCGCCATAGGTGTAACGTTGTCCGGGAGCGAGACGCTGCATTTTCCGGTGTCATCGGGAATCCGGAAATAAACGATCATTTATCGCCTCGATATACACGTGATAATAAATTTATAAAACAGAAAAAGTTTCGGTAGTATTTTCTGCTTCCGCGGAGTAAGCGAAAATCGTCTTTCTTTATGTATGTCGTTTATCACCGTCGCGACGTGCTAAAATCGTGTTTTTCCGTTATGCCATTTCGTGTTTCTAAAAGGGAAATCGATTTGTTTCCGGAAATATTTTTGCTGAAATTAATGGGCCTATCGCCTGACAGAAATCATAACAGATACGTCATTAATTCAACGGATCAAAATGCACAAATTGTTCCGAGAATTTCCGCCAATTTGCTGTTAAAGAAAAGAAGAACGAAAATAACAGACTTGGCGCTTAATGTTTTGTTGCAGAAATTACGCGGAACATATATTTGCTACGTAATTTAAAAACTTTTTTGAAAGTACCTTTCCAGATTTGTGCCAACCCGGTCTGCAAAAGGTAAAATGCAATTAAATCCAATATTGCGTCAAAAAAGGAAATTCTTTCTTAAAATTTGTTCTAGTAATATTAAAGGAACCATTTTCATTCTTAATTAGAACACGTTGAAACTTGAACATTATTTCATATTTGCCTCCAGGGTTGACACGACGAATCTAAATTGCTCTCGGACGTACATACGATGTAATTGTTCAGGAACATGCGCAGAGCATATTAAAATTTACCACTAAAATTTTTCATTTAACTGTGGTTTATGGTTATGTGAAAATGGATTAATATTGTTTCAGCACTTTCTATGTATTAATACAACGCAAATTTATAAGTTTGAGTTAACGTTACACTCTATTTTAAAAGAACATAAGTAAAGTGGTCACTCATAAATCAACACTAAATATCGCTAATCCAAAATAAAAATGTTAACGCAACATACATGTTTTAGTCAAACACAATAGCAGATTGGACTAATATGAAAATTGTAACACAAAATTTCTATAGCTACCAGCTGTGGGGTTCTCCACGTCCATTACTAGAAACGTTGTCCCCTCCAAGCGCTGGCATTCGCACAGCACATGAACTAGTGTTTCTTGCTCCCCTTGACAGAATCTTCAAGTACCGTCATCTACCAGTTCCTTTAGAAACTCTTTTGCCTGTCTCTGTCGCGGTGATTTTTGCCACCACTCTGGAGTCGTTATGTGTCCATTCATTGATGGATTTTTTTAATTTACGATTTGGTAATGCCAAAGAAGAGCGAGCTCCAACGAATGATCTTAACGAACTTCGCCTGGCCAGACCACCCGTCGTCTTATTTCCTCTCACGCTCGAGTAGCTAGTAACCCAAGCCAATATTAATTTTCTTTGGGTACCCACACATTTAAAGCACTTACACAGTCCAAAATCAGGTTAGAGTATAGACTGACTGTCAGAAAATATAGCAACACTATTACTTAGCTCGGCCCATCTTTCTGTGTCTCTGACATAATGATTAATTGCAGCGATCTCAGCCTGGAACACCGCTGTGTATTTGCTGAAGTTTACTGAAAGTGTCTTTTTAGGCTTATTCACATATATTCCAGATCCGACGCCGTAGCCCGTTTTAGAGCCGTCTGTGTACCTGTTCCAGTCCGCTCTTACTGGAGCGCCTGTTTCTCGGTCCTTCTTATCTGGTATTATAATTTGATATTTTCTAACTAGATTGAATTTTTTAACCATGGCATCCACATGGCATCCCCAAAAGAGATGCCTCCTTAAGTTTTTCTCTGGTGTTTGATGGTCAGCGCAGTACGATTTACTAATCAGTGCTTGACTATGCATAAGTCTATGTGCCGTAGACCTAGCAATTCTTTGTATGTAAATATATAGCGATGGGAGGTTTAGAATTACCATTGGAATGGTGTGGGTCGATCTCATCACACTTCTGGCACACACACATGCCAGTCTTTGTACGTCACTTAGCGTTTTGGTCGCCTCCGCTTGCCACACCTTCGGCCAGCATACAATTGCTCCGTAAGTTATCATAGGTCTAATTACCCTTGTGTGTAACCACAGAATCATCTTGGAGCTAAGGACTCAATTTCTACCATACAGCCTCCTGCACCTACCTAGGGTAATAGCGGTTTTGTTGGTTGTGTTCTGGATATGTGCGTTCCATGTAAATCTTTGTTCAGTACCATACCCCAAGGTATTTCGCCTCTTTGACATATGGAATCTTTTCACTCCCTACCACTAGTGGTTGTAGACCTTCTAACGTTCTTCTTCTTGTGAACGTGACAACTTGTGTTTCCTGAGCCTTGACTGTCAACCATATTTAGAGCGATTTGCACAAGCTTCACCAAAACCTATGGAAGCCGCCCTCTAACGATTATTGTAAGGTCGTTAGCATACTCCAGGCAGTGAAAACCCTTTCCGGTCATCTTCCGGATTAGGTCGTCCACTAGGGTAGCCCATGGCAAGAGAGATAAATCTTCGGCCTGCAGCCATCCTCCTCCCACCTCCGCTTCGATGGTAAACTCACCAATTGGTGCAACGCCTTTTCTCCGTAAAGCCTCGATAACTGAATTTGTAGTAGCATTATTTCCTCAATGTCAAGGAAAGTCAATACCGCTATTTCTTTATCTTCTATTGAGTTTGTAATTAACCTTCTGAGATCGTCTAATGCGACCTTGGTAGATTTACCCGGCTGATATCCATATTTACACATCACTGAGTAGCTGCTCTTCAGCGCGGTAGTTTATGTACCTATCCACCAGCCTTTCAAGAATTTTGAGTAAAAAGGAGAATGGGCTTATTGGTCTGTGTGACTTTGTTGTTTGATCGGATACTTTACCTATCTGAGGCAGGCATACTACTTTCACCTTTTGCCATGCCATGCAGACGATACATGCTCTGAAGATTGTTGCGAGATGTGGTATCCACTTCTGTAAGGGAGGGAATTTTTCCTATTCTCACATCAGCCAAAACATTTATAACCACCATTTAGTATACTAAATTTCAAAAGCTTTCACCTACCTTAGATTTGTTTTAGAGTGAGTATATGTACATGTAACTTAAATTAAACAAATTAATTGGAAAAAGCTCATGCTTGTGTGTTTGTTGCTTCATGCTTAAATACATCCAGCTGTAATTTCGCTGCTTTTATTGTTTTCCTGTTAAATTCGATAATTATCGCTTTACAATTTAATATATACATATTTGTAAGGTTAGAAGTTTAAAAATATGCCTTCGATCTGGCTCGTTTATCTTAATACATATACAAAAGCAACACAATTTGGCTCTTAGAGATGAATAGAATGACAAAATACAGCAATATATCAAAAGCAGATATTGCTACCACATGTGTATAAATGAAAAACTATGTGTTTTTATCGGCGCACAGATTCAGTAAATAAATCTCCACTTGTCCTGAATCAACCACACTCATAAATCCAATATCGACAGCAAAAGCTGTACAATTAATGGCCGATTCGATGATACAGCAAGGTAATATATCGTTTATTCCTCTTAAGGAGCGATGACATGCAATATTTCATAGAGAAAAGAAAAGAAGGAGAATATAAAATTATTAGCCTTGCAACGTATATGAATTTAGTTTTTTTTTTCAACGAATTTGTAATTCACTCCTTTTATGACAAGATCATGATTTTTGTTCATATTCTTCGACAACATGTCAACTTTTTAAGCTGACATCCCAGGGACATTGCGCCTGAATGTCGTACTCATGTCGACGTTTTCTCGCGAATGTTCAAGATTTTCCGCTAAAATGTCTCGCAAATATATATAAATCATTTAAACTAAATCATTCATTAGCTTTTTTGTCTCTTTCACGTATCTTCGAGAGCGTTTGAATTTTGCTTATTTTAGATACTAATAATTTTATTAGTATCTAAAATAAGCAACTTTTCCCCTATTTAAGCGACTTCGTATCTCCCATACTTTCCGAGGTGGCAATAGTGTTCTTATGAAAGCTTTCATATAGCTATATTTTAACAAAAAAATATCTGTTACCTATACTTGCCGAGATATATGCAAAAATCTAAAAATCGTATAAATATTTTGAGAGGCCTGTACCTCGAAACCAGGTCAATGGGCAGCTAAAAGGGATTGCATTGTTCTTAGACTAGTGATACTTGCAGAGTTTTGTGACTGCGTTGGTGCTGGATTTGTCACTTCTACTAAGATATTTACAAATGTATTGTCGCTTGAAATCTCGGAAGAGAACTGCTTATTACAATATGGTTTTGAACTAGTAGTCCCTTGTTACACTGACCATTTTCTCTTGGTGGGGTTACAAAGTAATTATGTGTGGTGTACAAAGGAACTCTAGTGGTCGTAAATTACAAATGAAGAGGGTGTCTGTTAGAATAAAGAAAGAATAGAAAAAGGAAAAGATGTTTTCCCTATTAACCTCTTAGAACTAAAGGAAATTAAATTTAAATATGGGGACGTAACAGAACTAAACTACGGAGTCGGGTTAGGACAAAACAAATGTATATAATTCTGTTCTAAACAATACTCTTTCAGTCCCTAGACTTTCATGGAAATCCGAATTGTCAACTATTTCATTTTATAAATCCCTGCTTAATTTTTTCTCCTTATCTTTTACTTCTCAACTCTTCCTGTTTCACTGGTTTGCTCGATTTTTGCATTACTGGTAGCCCAAAATAAAACGAAATTAGAATTTCATGGGAAGGAAACCACAATTTTATAAATCTTCCCTTTATTTTTACCTCCATTTTCTTCTACCTCTTATCTCTTCCTTGGTTGACTAATTTACTCGATTTTTCCATTGCTGTTGGTCCAAATTAAAACGAAATTGGAATTTCATGGAAAGGAAACCACAATTTTATAAACTCCTTGCTTAATTTTTACCTCCATTTTCTTCTAATTCTTATCTCTTCCTGGTTCACTAACTTACTCGATTTTTCCATTACTCTTAATCCAAAATAAAACGGAATTAGAATTTCATGGAAAGACAACCACGATTTTATAAATCCTTCTTTTCTTTTTTCTCCATTTTATTCTAGTTCTCATCTCTTGCTGGTTCACTAATTTACTCAATTTTTCCATTACTGTTAATCCAGAATAAAACGGAATTAAAATTTCATGGAAAGGAAACCACAATTTTCTTAAATTCCATCAAATGCACTTCTTGCAAGTAACTGTGTTTGCAGCGCTCCTAACTACAATGAAAAGGCGTGTCTGCAATTATATGCGTTCGTGCACGTTCCCGGTATTAATTGCTTGTAACAATTAATTCACTTACGAGTGCCGAGAGAACGGGCCGCATACCAATGCGCCCTTGAGAGGTCTCCCGCCGCAGTTTTAGAGCGTTCCAGGAATTAACCGAAGTGCGACCTCGCCGAGATAGGGGGCGCGCTCGATCTCCTATAGAGAGGAACCGTGAATTCGTCAATATTGAACTTGGTAACAGGCGAGCGGGCACGATTCGAATATTAGACCGATTGAAATTGTGGGGAGGGCGGTGTGCGGTGCGCGCGGGACCGAAAAGTGTCGCCGCATCTTCTTAAATGAATTTCGCACGGTCGGCATCTGTGTGCTGCCGACGCCCGCGACGAAAAAAACTTTCACCTCGGGGAGGTTAATTCACCGGAAAAGATCAATACCGTTTCGCAACGGTAATTTCTTTCTCGTGAAGTCAAATCGCCCGAAGGACCGATTGTAAATGTACACTTGTGAGGGAAAGAAGGCTAAACGTAAAAAAGAGTCCTCGTAAACAAAGTTGAATTTACTCGAACAGAAAAAAGGTTTCGAAGAAGAGCAATTCGCCATATCGATGTCTTTTTTTTTATAATTGAATATTTTTGAACATTAATATACCGTGTGATGATAAAGTTTGGAATGATGGAATTGTTTTTTATAATACCATCTTTTGACGTACAAGAACGCGTCATTTCTCTTTAGATAATGATCAGTCATCATTATTATTATTATTTTTTAAAGCAACCTGAAAGCATAAAACATCTGATTGAGGTCGATGACCAATTTTTTTTTTTTTAATTCGTAAGAAAAGTTTCAATTACTACTGAATTACAAGTTTTTGTGCTTATGAGACTAGTATTTTTTAAAATGAAAAAAGTTTGAAAATGAATATTTTTTAAAAAAGCTGGTCGAAAGGTTGGTCCAACTGGTTCGCACCATTAAAAAATAAAGATTCTGTTTTGGGCCAATAAAGAATTAATTAGGTGTTTGGCGTTCGCCGATTGCACAATCTGTCTCCGACACTGCTGTCAATTAATATGTCAAATGTCCAATTGTGACATTGTGTTTGATTGGAATTATATTTGTAGTCCATGCTGTTTTTGGAAAGACATCATCCCTAAGCATTTTTTGGAAAAAATGATCTATAATCATAATGTCATCAATAGATGATAAATTTTGGTCAGTAACTATTTCAAATTCCAGATCTAATGTAAGTTATCTGTGTAAAATGACCTCTTAGATTTGTATACATCCTATAACAACAATAGTCTTACAAGACTTACTTTAGAATGTTTACAGACTATCTAATACCATCAAACCATCAAATGATACCTGACATATGTACGTGACACTGGGCGAACGTAAAATTCGTCATTTTCTTATTGGTCAAAACAGTTGTACCATCTTAGCACATAATTTGAGATTTATCATTTTTTTGAATTGGTTTTACTGGCGAATATGAAGCGCAAATGTTGAACTGTTTTAAGCATCATATAACACAAAAATGAAGCACATTAAGTGGGTTTTTTTTTTATAACTACTATATATATATTGTATAAGAGTAATCATTGTAGATCGCTACTTTTTTAATGAATTGCAATTCTTTATCAAATTTTGCGTTATTAAGTGGGAATTTCATAAATCTATTGATTGGGAAATTAATACCAGCCATTTTATGTTATCCACAATGATTTGAATCAGTCATTATGAATCTATTTGTTTTCTACAGATACCTGTTTCTAATTTATTTCTGTTTCTTATCACTAAACTACCTCGAAAAGGAAGTTGGTTGTTTATTTCTTCGACTACAGTAAATTTAATACTATCGAATTTTAAATTAGGGATAACATATACAATGATTGTTTTTGTGGTCTCGAAAACCGAAAAGGTATCATCATACAATACAGTGATCGAACATTTGTTTCTTAATTGCGAATAAGATATGATTAATACAACATATTTATTAATTATACAAATTTCACACATTTTAATTTTCCTAGCAAATTCTCGAAGACGGTACACATGGCTACCACTTCGGAAATATTTGACTAAAGTAAAGCATGTTTGTGAACATCAATTTTCAGCATAAAGTGTCCAGACTACTTTTTCTCTAGATTTACATATATTAAAAAAAAACAAGCTGTTATCGCTCCAGTCCATATCAAATATTGTACACAAACTTTATTTCATAATATAAGCAAAGATTATCCCTTTCTAGTAATGAATTTCCAAATGCTCCTCGCCATGGGAAAATAATACTAGCACCAGATAGATCAATATGAATTATTTGGACGTATAATCTAAGCTGAATTAATTGATAAATTGATGGACTGAAAGTGCATTGGTTGATGTATGTATGTACGTACTTGATGGCAGCTCATTAACATGAGAAACATTGACGTTGTCTTTCTTGATTTAGTGACTATGCGTGTATAATAGACACATACGTAAACTATTCATTGACTTGTCAGCCGTGGTATTACTAAAATCAGCTCTTCGACAATACATTAGTGTTTGACATGTCTTATTGAACCATAATACCGTAATAATTAATTAATATGCAATACTTCAATATGAAGAATGATTTGAATCGATATTGGGATAAAACAACATTTCATTACATTTTTCTTTTTTCGAACTAGCACTTTATATAATTGAATCTTTCAGTCTTCACTTTACTAAACACAACAAGGAAATAAAATGGAAAAACTCCAAAAAAAATACTGATTTAAATTTTTCGATAATATTAAGTCTATATATAACATGTATTTATGTATTATACGGCACATATTTAAAAAAGATCAATAGCATAAAAAATAATCCTAACAAAATTAAATTAAATACTGATGCTAACATCATCAGTATTTATTTAAAAATAAAATGGATTGTAACGTGCCGTTTAAAATGAAAATTAATTTGTATTTAAGTTCAATTTATTTAGAGAAAATTGTTAATTTCCACTTCTTAATTGGTTTTCATATTAATTGTACATATTATTACCGGTTTTTTTTCGTATGTTTATTATCAAACTCCGAATGACAACAATTACTAGATGATGATGCTTGGCAAGCAACAGCTGATAAAGAATTTTTGGCGAACTAGAATTAGGAGTTTTGGAATACAGATACACACACGCGCGAATATGGAACATCAACGAACACTGACAAATATAAAATGTTGTATTAGTTGAGACGTTCTCTGCGCTGAACTGAATGTTTGTTGTAAAATATTCGCGAACATTTTGCGCCGTTTGTTGCGCTGATTTGGACCCACCTTAACGTTGTTACCAGATGACTCTAGGAATGTTTAGAGAGCAACAGATTTGTTTTTAATATTATTGGAATTTGAAGAATAAAATAATTACATTCGTTCATAAATATAAGGAATATACTGAATTTCTTACATTAAATTTAAAAATTAATATTCCAGCTTTCGTACTAGGGAAGGCACAGCCAACTAACCATAAAACTCTTCTGAAAAAAAATGATTCCAACTTCAGGACAATTGGATCAGTATCTTCTAAGTTATTAAAGAGGAAACGGGAATTATCGGAAAAAAAAACCTTGTGGAATGTGCCCCTTAAAAATGCAGTTTATTGCGAAACAAGCAATGTAAGATTTTAAACTAAATTTCGTATACATAAAGTAAAATTGCTATTATATCTATACCACTTCGGAATAAATCATTGCAAAATAACAATTCACACGCCGAAATCTTTCTTTACCCTTCGAAATCGAGATAAATGTGAGTCATTAATGTCAGGAAATATTGCGAACGCACCACTTTTTTTTCGATACCGGACATTCGGACAATCCAATAAAACGGAAGGGGCACGTAGGCATTCACCAACCTCGCGATCCTATTTTACAAATTAGCCGGATCATTCCGGGACATAAATTCTATCCGGGATCGGAGTTGTACGAATAACGGCCCTTTTTATTGCATAACCGGGCGTTGGTCTTTAAATACGACGCGGAAGCGGGCCAGCTCGAAGCTAGGGGCTTCCATGAAATCACGTACTTAATTTTTTTTCGTTTTCAGCCGTGCCCGAAGTCCACGTGACACCCAGGATACAATCGAAGAGGCCAGGAGAAGACGCGATTATGTATTGTCATGTGGCAGGAGAACCGTTTCCTAAGGTAATAAGATTTTCTTGCATTACTATTTGATGTTAAAATAAAACTATAATCATACTAAGCGGAGTACGTTTGTGAGTTATAAACGCACTAGTGCGTTAAAAGGTTTATGAATAAAAGCGTGATTCATGTGCAAATTAGAAAAAATAATATAAAGAACGCGTTTCATAAGGTCTTCCTAGACTCATCCTTTGAAAAACTCAATGAACACTCCTGGTTTTTCAAATTGGACTTATCGGATACAACTGCACTTATGGAACTAGTTCTTTAATATGCTATTTTATTTATTGTTGACTTATCTTGATTCCTTTTAAAATCTGGAAGTTTTGCTTTTAAATTTAATATTATTCTTGAAGAAAACACCGTATTTAAATGTATTCCTTAAATCAAACTTTTCACTTCCGTTGGTAAAGTATATTGGTCTAGAATTCAATTTTCTTGTTGATGATGTTAGCTGGCCTGGTTAGTTTTGTATATTTATTGATTCTTCCTGCTGTACCAGTAATTGCCAAAATTTGGATGACAAAAGAAACACTAAAATAATGTCCTCTGTTTGTGTGATTGTATACATAACGAATAGGTCTAACATATCAGGTAAATTTACAATTGCAAGTGAATTTCGTACTAAATGATTGTTAACTTTACAGGGAAAAAGAAATCAAACTAAGGTCTAGTGCTCACAAAATTATTTAATAACACACGACTGGTTTCGCTCTATCCGAGCATCATCAGGCCAAAATTTAAAAGCAGTTAAGAATGGTATTAAAGAACTTTGTGGGGAACCAGACCTTTGTTTGATTTCTTTTTCCCCATACTAACAACTCACGCAGAGTCAAATATGGATTTTATTTATGTTAACTTTACATTCCTGCATAAAATTGGAAGAACAAAGAAAATATTTATTAAATTCTGATAGAGATGATATTCCACAGGTTCTGGCCTTCCTATTCGTCCCAGCTATTTTTGCAATACTTCTTTCTGTTTTACGGGAAACCAGTGTCTGTAATAGTCCACCTGTAATCATGTTATCCTTATCTTGGTTAATACAAATGGTTAGTTTATCGAGTATATTTACATTCTTCAACATATTTTTATCCGATACGTGTAAAATATGCTGGATGTAGAAGAAAATTCTCAAATATAACGTAGCGACCTCTAACTATTTAACAAAAATGTATTCTAATATTTTATTTTTAAAACCCCACAACAGTCAACTTACCAAAATACAGCAGTACTATACAGATATAGTTCTGAAAAGGACTAATTTGATATAGCAAACGTAGATGAATCGAAATAATGAAAAAATAAAACAACTAACAACAGCACTTAGCTAATTAGTAAACGAAAATGACGTAGCATACGTTATGCACACGTGATACGTGGTATCCAAACGTATCTGATTGTGAGTACCAGCATGAAAAGTTTCAAATAACTATGGGGATACAGATGTTTTGTGTAGGAAACTAGTTTTTTTTTTTTTTTTGAGGAAAAAAATATTTATCAAACAGTGCGTGAAGTGACCTTTTTGCGTCCGAATGCGAAGTTTAGAGCACGAGTGAAGCGACTGCTTTAATTCACGTATGGGATCAAAAAGCATTTCACGCGCAGTTTCATTCAATATTTTATTTATAATCCACGAATTAAAAATAAATAAGAACTATCATTAGATGAATGCAATTTATTAACAATATAATGGTAGATTTGATTTGTTAAGCTCCTTGGTCGCTTCATTGCATATTTCTGTAGTCTTCTAGATATATAAAGTTGTGATTTTTCATAATTATAATCTATTTAGATCACTTTTATTAACTAATTCACTGGATTTAATTAACGAACAGACAAAACAAAAAACGGTAATTGTTATTTTTAACGGGTCGGCGCGGCGTGCACGACTTTGGCGTTCTGGCAGCACTGTCAATTTACAGAAAGGTTGCCACTGCAATCATTATTCTGACGTTTGTTGGGAGTAATGGGGAATAAACACTATTCTCGAAGTAATTCTGCCGCGTTTTTAATTCAATTTGTCGTTATTTCCTTTGTTTTTTATTATATTGTTATTTAGCAATAGCAATAGCAACATTTGATTACCATAAGCCAAAGCGGCCATTTTAACTCGAGATTGTACTGCCATCTCTAACACACGCTTTTTATAATGATGATTAAAGAAGACAGCTAATATAATTCAACACCGTCAAAAGTCATTTTCTGGAAACAAAACATCAAAGGTTTGACAGCAAGTGACACTTCTTGTTTTATGTGTTGCCTGACTTAATACGTTTAACAATATTAAATTTTTTGTTTTATATTTATTATCATAATGTTTTCTCGTTTTGTATTATTGGCAAGGCAACGGATACAAAAAAGTAAATATCGTTTACCAATACATTTTATTGGTACATCACTCACACTTTCAAATTTTTACGCATCACTGCTGATAATAATGACTTTACGAATTCATTAATATGAATATACTAATAATGACAGATCAACAAACGAGAATAGATAAATATGTAAATTACAAAATGTTGGTCTGATCTCACACCTATTTTGACCAATAAATAACTAACGATTTTTGCGTCCACCGACTTGAATTTCAAATTTTGAAATTCAAAAGTAAATATCAAGCGATATATTTCAATAGCAATAACGGTTTCGTTAAACTCATCTCGGCATTTTAAAGACTACTAATATGTGGTCTCTCACGTGACTGTTTATTTTTAGATACGTGTACACTCTACATATAGAGCATTCTAAAACTCAAAAAGTCAATACTAATATTTATTTTATTTTTATTAACCCAAAGTTCCCACTGCGTGCTGTTGTGAAACCCTACTCTGTACATCGCAGCACACTATCAGCCGCCGTTGACTTAGGCAACGCAGTTTGCACACATATAAACAAAGATAATAATCACGCGACATAGTTTTAAAAAGTTCAGCAGTTTTGAATGTCTAGGTATGTTATCCCACAATCTTGATAATAAACAATGGGCCATGCTACACATTTTGTCATATATCAAAATATTCCTTGCGACTTGCTGTGAAAATCTGCTCCATTATCTAGAACAGCTTTCCCTATGATATATTCTCTTCCTTCGGGAATTTTGGTTGATTAGACTGAAAGCTTGCTCTACTTCTGCAATTCCATTAAGTAAATAATTAAACATCAGTTTGCACTATAACAATTCATATTAATTTTCTACTACTGTCTCTGCTTGTCAAAAGTGTCTTAAATCTTGTAAATTATTTATTGTGAACTTTAATGAAGATTAAAATTGATGTGCTCGGTTTGTTAGCCATAATTGTAACTGGAAAGCACCAATCGGAAGTCGACAAAGTGTGTTTTTGTAGACCAATAGATAAGTATTTTTAATTTTTGCAGTTAACAACTTGAAGCAATTTTTTTCTCCGAAAAAGTGAGAACTTAAAAATATCAAACATCTCCTGTAGAAGTCTCCTTCTTTTTTCTACCACGATCACGTACATATTACGTTATATCGTTTTACAACGTAAATTATAAAAGAAATAATCCCATAGTGCCGTCTTAATCAGCGATGGAATGGACAATTGCCTCGAAAACAACTTTTTTGCCTGCGCAAAGAGAGTTACATTCGGAGAATTTGACCTTTGTAGTTTCCACTAAAGGGTCAAATGTAAATATATCTTTTAGAAGCCACATATCCACAATCGTTGCTAGATTAAGGGAGATGATTCTTTCCTTATAGCTTATTTTTCCTACATAATTAACTTTGAGTGTACAAACTTAACAACAGTGCTGCTTGACATATGGCGTGGCACGTTATTTTGATTAGTTGTTTATACTAACAAGGGTATGCATTGTTATGGATTGAGCATTTGATATTATTTTAGTGTAAAATTACTAGTTTTACTTCTATATATATTTTAATAAATATTTGAAATAACAAGAGAAGGATATAAAATGTAACAGCGGACAGCCAGACGATGTCCAGGTGATGTAGGAAGTCTCTGCATTTGGCAAGTCCTTCAGGGCATTTTCCTTCAGAATGTTCCCTTCAGGAAATATAAATGATCAGCAGTGATATACCTACACATTGAAATTGAATATTAGAATTTGAATAGTATATTTTTGTTACACATATTGACAGATCAAAGTTGGATAGGATCTAAGTTCAATTCAAAAGAACGATTTTTTTTTACAGTGTACTTATTTTATTTAAACTTAGTCTAATAATGTTTTTATATGCATTGGCATTCCAATTGCATTGACATGTCAATAGAAAGACATGGAAAATTGCTGGGATTCGGTTTTGTCACAATGTTATGTGTATAAATGGTTGCCAACTTATTGTACAGTAATTTTTCTTTTTACATTATAAATTTTACGTAGTAATAAGTATTGAACATGTTTAAATGTATTTTTCTGATGATCTAGAGACACCTACGTCTACTTTATATTAAATGTAAGGTGATTCCAGAATTTTGCAATAATTGTTTATTTTAATTTTGTATAAACATTCGACAGTCCATTCGGTCACATGGGCATTCTCGTGTATTAAACATCTTATATTCCCCTCACTTCGGTGAAATTAACGGACTCTTTGAGACAGTTTGTCTCCCTTGTCAAAAGACAATCGTTTTAAGAATCTGTTAGAATTTTTCAATTCGAAAAGATTCACGAGCCAACCTCCGTCAGAGGCAGACGTGTCGCAATTAATTTCGTAAAATTTAACGGCTATTTCGATAAAATCCAATTTTATTCCAAATTCCAACCTAAGAATAATTGTTAATTTTCAAACAAAGTTTATCACTTTAATTTTATCCAAATTTGATCTATAACCTTTGGGTAATTTTCTCCAGCGACGATTTTACCGAGTTATGTTCCTATCCTGACCGAGCCATTCTCCGTGATCAGAAGCACGAATTTAGATATCCCGCTTCGACCTGCCACCCGGATGCCCACCGGTTTCATTCCTTCGGAGGTATTCTTCATCCAAATCTACCTAAAAATAAACGTATTCCTAATCTAAATTTAAATATAATTTCAAATTTGTACATTCGACAAATTTTGAGGTTAGGAATTTTGCTTGTATAAGGTTTCACATTTCGAACTCTGTTATTAAATATAACCACTTTTATTCACACTTAAAAGTTTTCTTTATTATACAAAATTGATCATAATTGATGTACAAGACTCTTGTGCGTATAATATCTTGGAAACTGGCTATTGTACACATGCAAATTGAAGGAGAGGACAATTTTGGCGACAGTTTCCCATACCACCTCCCCACGTACTGAAGTAATAAGGGGGTAACTAGCTATTCGTTATTTTTTTGATGCCAGCGTGTTTCAATCGGACATTCTCGCCCTGCATGCCATCTGACATTTGAGAGAGCACACTTATGATTTAAAACTGATGAATATAGGTGACACATGTTAAAAATTTGATTAAAGTATCATTTTCAATTTTTTTTATATATACCTATGATACTCTGTAGCGTTACAGTATATTTCTCGCAAAGCAACATTCCGTCACAAGCCTTTCTAACGTACACGTATTTTTATAAAATATAATGGAATATTTCTTCTCCACAAAAATCGTTTACTGAATTACATTTTTTTTAAATAACTTATTATCCAATTCATTAATTAAATAAACACATTTCTGCTTCCATCACAGAAAGAACTTCATAAAAACCAAAGCATCCGGCAGTAAACAACTGAACTATATAGCGTTATGTAGCTCTCCCAATAAAAATGAAACGTCGACAAATTATGAACTTGCCCATAGAGATGCGGGTCCGGGTTATTAGCAAATAAACAGGAGAAGAAGGAAAGAACAACAAAAATAACGCCCCGCTTCGAGTAGCAGTGGCGGTATTTACTCCACTTTTCTTTATTATCTCATTTGTCCGAGCAGCTTATCAAAACCCCCAAGTAAGTTCAGCATTCATTCGCGGAGAACCTTTACGTTTTTGCCGACCGACGCCTCTTATCAGCTTCGACGTTTCTTTTTTCTTTCAGTCTTGCTACAGCGGCAGAAACGGAAAACGAGGTGACTAAGCGACCATTGTTCTTGGCCGTCGGTGACGAAAAAGAAACGATAATAGAGCGGGTTAAATGCGGTTCATGAGGTATGAAGATAAGACGGTCCGCAATATAAATTTATTAGCGACGATATTAGGAGTACCGAAACGGTGGGCATTAACTTTCACATTAAACGATTGCAGCTATCATTTCAACATTCCTTTCAAGACAATGCTGGGTGATCTAGGCTATAAAATGTAGGAGATACACCTTACTATTTGTTTGAATTTCAACTTGATTAATAGGAAAAGCTAGAGCAGCATTTTAACATAATTATGCATTTATTTAATAAAAAAATCTCAATATATTAATTTGATTTGGTACCAGCTAGACTTTCTATCTAATTAAAATACCTGCT
This sequence comes from Protaetia brevitarsis, assembly GCA_004143645.1. Classification (NCBI taxonomy): domain Eukaryota; kingdom Metazoa; phylum Arthropoda; class Insecta; order Coleoptera; family Scarabaeidae; genus Protaetia; species Protaetia brevitarsis. The sequence continues at coordinate 8,389 of RXPK01000038.1, read as the reverse complement.
ATGGTATAGGATTGCTGAAAAGTTTGTAACATTAAGTGTTTCAAGAATTCTCTTAGTAAACCACTTTCGTCGCGATGATAAGGCATGCTTATATTTTGAAAAAGACCGTTCAACATCTACGGATGTAACACACGCTTAATTAAAATAATCTTTATAGGTAAATAACGTATCAGATGCACCACCATTGTGTATTCCTATTTACATTATGAAGCAATGGTCGTTTCCCGGGATTTTCTACGCCTGACATTGTATTACATTGCTGACCACTCTATTTATAACGCTACTCTATTTTAATCAACATGAATGGTGTTATGCAGGGTCCGGCAGAGAAACCTAACGGTTTGTAATTTGTTCTGCATTGTAACAGATGGAGTGCTGCTGGAGGACTAACAGAAATTGAGGACATGTATTCGACAACTCAAAGCATTACAGTCACCATTAGTACAACAACGTCCACTCGTAGTGAAATACTTTTTAAAGAAAATAAACGACAATTTCCATCTTTCTGGATATGTCAGCATACCATATGTAACTGTGTTGCGGCCAGCGTCTAATGGCGGGCCCTTCTACAACCGCTCTTCTGCCGAACGGCACGTCCACTCCCTTTGGGCGCTGGCTGACGACTTCTTTTGTTCGCTTGCGTACCTACGCTTTCCGGCGTGCTTCCCTCAGCTGTCTGCTAATCAGGGACGTTGCGCTATGCCGCTTACGTCACCGCACACACATATACACATCGATTAAATAGAACTGAAAATACGTTATAAATTCTACATGTTTGATATTTTTACATAAAGAGAATGAAATCGAATATCTCTTATTAAGGAAGTAAATAGTAAACCAAATTTAAAATAAAATGCATTCTAGGCTTTCCATTACAGTGCCCTCCTTTATTTATTGAGAAACTAAACTTGAATAGCGAGCAATAAATAAACCGAAATAAACTTCAATATATAGTAATAAACAACTAAAAAAAAAATAAAACTTCAAGTCAAAGTTGGTTTTTGATAGGTCTTTTGTACCTTTTTGAATTTTACACATTCTGCATAGTCAAATGTTGCCGGGTCTCTACATCTCCCAAACTACACGCAAAAAGTTATTTTATTTCTAGTAGATGTAATATGAAACGGCTTTTTTATCCTTAAAAAAAAACGATATATTCACTTCGAAACGCATGAAGCCACCTGCATAAAACATCACTACATCACTTAAAATTGTGTAGGATAGAATGTGCTTATAGTCAGAAAAAGGGCATTCTTCAAAATTCATTTATTCCAATTAGAACTTGGAAATTATCAGCTTGCTTGGGAATTTCAAATTTGAAAATTTGGGAAATATTAGCTTGAACTACTTAATTATCAATGTTAATATGAACAAACCTTAGAGCACTTGTATATACTGAACTCCTTCTTCTTGAGTTTCATTTCCCTTTTATTCTTTACAAGCTTATACAGGGTGTATCAGATATAGAGGTAAATATAATAATATGTTGCAGCTGTAATCATATACAATCAAAAAGTTTTAATGCACAGGGGGTCCATCTGTAAGCATTAACGAGAAAAAAAATATTTTATAAATGCCGTGGGCTAGAGTCGCACCTGTATGTAACCTAAATGCTGTCCCGAGTATACCCCCACATACCACTATCATTCAGCCATTACATTGTGTGGATCGCCGCTTGGAGCGCAAGCCACTTCGAACATTTTATTTAAATTCTTCCCGTCTAGAAAAAACGATTCCTTTCAGGACCATCATGATTTCATATAAAGAAAATCGAAGCTTGATGCATTGGCAAAAGCGCGGGAATGCGTAGATTCATTTTCGCGCGATATCATAGTAAAAAGACGTGTTTGCAAATTTTCTGTATCTACATTTATTTCTGTGTAATTCGATTCAATTCATTTTGCGTTATGTGATTAAATAAATCCAAAAGAAATAACTCAGATTCATGTGATTACCGTTTATTAACAACTAACTCTCGATTCGACAAAGCAAAAGAAAATATTTACGTTTTTTTGTAACTACTGAAGTCACATATCCCGGTGAAACTCGAACGCCTTATCAGGATATTAAAATAATACTTTATAGACTTACGTAGAATGCCTCTTAACCAAAAAACGAATGTTTATTTATAAAGAGAAGAATTTAAAATGCCTCAGTTTTGCTATTTTTACAAGAGCCTTATTTATTTCAGAATGACGTTAAATGAACTTACGGCATACCAATAAGAATAATATTTAGGAGTTGCAATGTTTTATGCATAATACCACGTTTAGCGGGTGCTTACATGTGACGTTTCCTTGCATCTACTGAAGAATCACTAAAGAATTTTGGCTCTTACTACTATGAAGTAGTGTTGTTGAGAAGTAGCTTTCATTCTATGTATACTGTGCATGAATATGCAATGTGAAGCGAACGAATGAGTGAAGCCTATCTCAAAGTTGCCTTACGGCGTGAACGTATAGTGTAGGTACGATGCCTCACCGCATTCGTGGTAGATTATTGTGCGTGCGCAATGCATATAGTCACTTGATAATAAGCCTGTTTCACTCTTCGTCGGTTTCACACAGCATTTCATGAAACAACGCTTCATTCATCACGTAAAGAATAAAATACCTGCTTGAAGCCCTGCTTATATACAAGGATGTTCGGTGAATGACGGCGAAGCTTATTTCGCACGCTATACTGAAGTCGCATATCCGGTGAAACTCGAACCGTCTTATCAGGATTAATTAAAACTAATCTTTGTAGAACTTACGTTAGAATGCTTCTTAACAAAAAAGGAATGTTTTACTTTTATAAAAAGAAGAGAATTTAAAAATGCCTCAGTTTTGCTATTTTTACAAGGGCCTTTATATTTATTCAGAGCTGACGTTAAATGAACTTACGGCATACTATTAAGAATTAATACTTAAATGAGGTGCAATGTATTTATACATAACACCACGTTTAGCGGGGTGCTTAAACATGAACGTTTCCTGCATCAGGCCCGGACTAAAGAATTTTTGGCTCTAAATTTTACTGTTTCTTATAATATTAATGGTGAAATCCGGTTTCGGTGGGTTTGTGCTTTATATGTCGCGTAATTAACACCCAAGCAAAATTTACTTTTTTATTTGATACACCCTGTATTTTGTATTAATCGTTCGTTATTTTATAAAATTGCAACCTGTAAGGCTAAAGAAAGGCGATCCCTCAAATTTCAAAAAATGTTTAAGCATTTCTTGAAGCCAACACCACTAGAAGCAGGAAAGCTAAAAATATTGTTTGAAATTAAAAAAAAAAAAGAATAATTTTTCCAGTAAAGAAACTGTAGTTAGCTTCTTAAATTACGAGAATGAATATAAATTAATTTGTGAATTAGTTTAATTAAAAATTGTGTAATGGTAAAACAGTAGGGGCAACACTTCATTACTATTTTCTTCATTAGTACCACTTCTTCTTTCACTACGTCACTACGTCAGAGTAGTTAATTAATACAAAAATATTTAAATTATCGTACATCCTAATTATTTTAAGAGAACCAACGAACAAGGATAACAACTAGTACTACTTTATGTCGCCCGTAAAATAAAGAATTCATTAAGGCTAGCGCGATAAAAACACAAACATAATGTTATCTTTTCTTTAGCGTAGTAATTCGGCATATCTCACTCGACTCCGGGAAAGCCTCGTTCCGGCCTCCACCCCGGCCGAGCTCAACGGGCCCGTTCTCATATTCGCCGTGCTCATTCCTACACCTAATCACTATCTGATGAGATTTCACAACGCCGAATGCCTTAAAACCGGCATCCCGCCGCGCCGTTAATGGTCCAATAAAGCCACGGTTCCAGTCTCGCCCTACCATTCTCATCAAAACTTGTGCAGTAAATCCAACATGAAACACCGTGCCGGCAACAAAGTCTACCAAGCGATCGTAGTACCACTTTTGATCTTATATACGCAGAATCGAGCGGCAAAAGCTCGTTGTGTGTTCCCCTGGATACTTTACGTTGCCTCGTAAAAATACAATGTTATTCAAATTCAAAGCCACTTTATATAAGCAGCTTCTATGAATATAACATTAGAATTATTAACATCTTTACTACCGAACTTCCAATGGAAAGTTAGTTCTTACCCGCGAGGGGAGCTGATTTATATTTTCATACGGGAAATGCTTTTCGAGACACCTATAGCTACAGCTTTTATACGATCAAAAAACTATAAAAATCTTTCTTGGAATCCATACAATGTGTGGAGTGATTTACATTGTAAAATGATAAGATTCCTCAAAAGAAGTTTTCTTCATGCCCAGACTTTTCCCCACGTTAATCACTTTATTACTTGGATGACGAGCCATACAGAACAAGCTCCTTTACTTTCTGATCTTTCTATATCATTAGGTTAGTGTCTTATGACATGAAAACTCGAGTTCGTATGTTGTTAAAAGAGTAATGGAAATCATGAAATAAATTTAAAAAAATAACTTAAACAAAAAAAATGCAGCTATTGAAAAAATATTGTCGTTGGGTTTCTTTGATTAAACAATGGAATGAAATAATTGTGGGGGTTATCTATTTTCTTTTTAATTTGTTTTCAATATACAATTTGAATAGAAATTTATTATAAAACAGTGGACATACACAATTCTAAAACGGTCTGATACCTTGATATCATATAGAAATACGAACAGAAAAAAACAAAAACAAGGATTAGACAGAAGTCTTATGCAGGTGGCCTCGGATACTCGGAAATGATTCGAATGTCTTTTTTAGGATTAAAAATCGTTAGAGATTATATCTAAAGGAGAATACTAGGAATTAAACAAACTTTTCAATTATTACGTTGCATATATTAATTTTAAAGTTGTAGATTTGTTTTTTTTTGCCAATTCATTTGATAAAAATTTGTAGTTTTTAACAGAAAATATTAAGTACTTGATTAATTAAATATTTAATATGTTCATTACACTCGGTGTTATCAAATAGGAAAGATACTGCATCTTTTAATAGGTTAGTTGTTATTTTCTCTTTAATATTTCGTATTTCTCGACATTTTTTTTAAAACACCATATACTTACTTACATAACATGCTTTACCATATTATGACAATAAAGGTAGGAAACACTATCATAGTTTGGGGAAGAGAAGTATTAATTAGACTATTTTTACATATTTACATGCATACGTATAATTTTCATAGTTTGTGGTTGTAGAAATAAATACGTATTTTTTATTTTGTTTTTCTACTAATTTAATATTCTAGGAATTAAAAAAAAACACCCGTGATTACGGATCAGCCAATCGTCCCGAAATATAATCTTTTACGGCAGGCGACAAAGATGCCGCAACCTTCTCGGCTTGGCAGAGATTTTCGTTCGGAGAATTTGTACTTAGCAGTCCCATCTAAGAATTATAGTAGAAATAGTTTTTTAGAATCTGTGCATGCGCAATCGTCGTTGATAGTTTTAATTCCTTTGTTTACGAATTTTTGTTCCAATCAACTATTTACACGGCAGGTATATACAATTAACAAGAGCGGAGCTATCTATCTATCAATAAGGAAGATAATATTTTATTGTGCCTAGTCGAGTTTAAAATTTTATGCTTTTGAAAGATTTGAAAGATATTTCCCTTATTAAGGATTCTTTATTATTAGTTATTGGAATCAGTAACACTGTCTCCCTGGATGTATTAATAAATGTGCATCGAAATTTTTAAAATCGGGTGGGTTATTATTCTCATCAAGAAGATTATTTGAACATTTTATCAATAATTTTTCATTGTTCTTGAAAATTTTTTGAATTAGTTCTATTTTATTGTGGTGGAATTTAAATTTTTAGGAATTTTATCCTAGTTAAGTTTAAGGTTTTATAGTTACTTATTAAATATTGGTTTTAGAATTTGTTATTATTTAAGTTACTTTTTTATGTTATTTATAAAGCTGTGATAAAATACCTAACTGAAATTTGCTAGTGCAATGCTGCATCTGATGCGACAAAAATTATAATTATAATGCTTTTTTAAAGATTACAAATCGCTTCAGATTATATCTAAAGCAGAAATACTAGGAATAAAGCAAACTTTTTACTTATTAATTGAATATTTACTTTGAAAGTTGTGGATTTGTTTTTTATCAATGCATCTGATATTATTTTATCACAGTTTTATAAATAACTTAAAAAAGTAACATAAATAATCAGAAATTCTGCAACTAATATTCAATAAGTGTAAAATTTTAAATTCAAATAGGATACAATTTTTAAAATTTTAAATTCCACAATAATAAAATAAACCAAATTAAAAAATCTTAAACATTAATAAATTTTGAAAGAAATTAATGATTGATTAAATGTTGTAAACCTCCCTCTTGAAAAGAGCCGTAACCTTACTGATTATAAAAATTCCGATAAGCATTTATTAATAATAATGACGGATGACTCCTACTGTTAATTGCGTATATCGTAAAGTACCAGTGAAATACGATGAGGGAAAATAGGAATAGATGATTGGAACAAAATATCGTAAACAAGGGAATTAAAATTATATCCAAGATTGGGCATGGGCAGATTCAATCATTTCTATGATTAAATTCTTTTCGCGGAAACCACAAAGAAACAAATTCCCCGAATGTAAAGCTCTACCTAAGCCGAAAAGTTGCGCTCTTTGTCACGTACCGTCAAGGATATCATGTTTCGAGACGATTGTCTGACCCCGCAATATTATTTTACTTTCTTATAATATTAAATTAGTAAAGAAAGACAAAATAAAAAAAATATTTATTTATGTCTGTAACCATAAACTATTATATATTTAGAGTCCATTTTCGAACACATCAAGCTCACCATATATAATTTTTAAATAATTTTAACGTGTGTCTAGTTTCTTATGCATTGTCTTTATTTTATTTAAAATTTTAATTATTAATGTTTAACACCACAAATTCAAATGACGTAGCACTTTTAATTCCTTCTTTTTCTTTCGGACGTACAGGTGTGTCCAGATGATGGCGAAAGGGCCGGAAACCGGTAGACACATGCGAAATTTTGAAAATAAATATTGATTGGATTAGGAACATATACTTTTATTATTATCTATTATATATTAGTTGACACTTTGAATATTATGAAAGGTGGGGATTTTAATGAACAGAAGATATAAAATGTTTATTACGCACGTAAATCACACGTCTATTTTATTTTGCTTACTACTAGATCGTTAAATCGTATCGTCTAAAAAAAATCTAACGATGATTATTAAAATATTTACGATTTGATACGGAATGGACACGAATATTTATTAAAAAAAAAAAATAACGCTAGAGTATTAAAAAGTGCAGATATATTTCCCATTTGCATAACGCCCGCATATAGTAAGCATTAAATATTTAATTTCAAAACACTTAATATTTATGTTTAAAAATTGCAAATTTTTATCAAATAAACTGGCAAAAATAAATCCACAACTTTCAAATTATATATCCTACTCAATAACTGAAAAGTTTGTTCTATTCCTAGTATTTCCCCTTTAAGTATAATCTCAAACGATTTCTAATCCTTATAAAGACATTGTAAAACTTAATCATTTGGCAAAGAAAATGTAATGTCGTGTATTATTTACATGATTTATTATAGCGTCATGGCACCCACATCTTAAACCAGCGCAAATTGCAAAAAATCTGAGGTACTATACGATTTACGTTAATAAAATTATTAGGACTCCATATGGAAAGCTAAGGCGTTATACGGCAGTAGAGAATGACTTGAAGAAAAGGTGCGAAGCATTCTGTAGAACAGCATTGTTCTCTCACATTTCAATTACTGCGACATTGTGTATGGTTCTTGCATAGACGCCATGGATAAAAAGAAAATACAGAATGCATGCTTTCGACTGGTGTTCGAGGTCAGAAAATATGAGCGCGTTACACGCTGGATACACTTCATTCACTTTTGTTAAGTTAGACAAATTATTAGCATTACTAAATATTAGTAATAATAACATTTATGTTGAATGTTATACATCTTCTCTGAACTAAGGATACCTTATTCAATACCCATAGATTAATCTAAAGCTAGCCAGAACGTGTTAGTAGACGTAGCTAACTGTGAAGATGCTCAAAATAAATTCAAATTCATTAAATTTCATCTCGTTTCGGAAAATCATCTTATTGCCATATATCTCTTGCTTTGTTAACTTTTGAACTAAGTATATATACATATTTATTTCTCTCCCGTCCATATATACAAAATATTTTTCAAAAATTGGAACGCTAAATAAGTTTAGGCTTTGCTACGATGATTTTGAAAGAATATTAGAACTGTAGTTTCCTTTATCCCATGAAAAAGTAAAAACTTCGCGCGCAGAGGTCCTAAATAAAAAGTAATGTGAAAAAATGACGTAGATTCATAGTCTCT
>RXPK01000037.1:4461876-4878014 GCA_004143645.1 Protaetia brevitarsis | reverse complement strand
AATAACTGGTAGAAAATAGTCCCGTTTTAGTACACAGTTGTCAATGCGAAATATTGCAATGATTGTGGGCGCGGCCACGGCTGTAGTACTTTTACTTCTTGACTGAAACTCCTAAGGATGGATTACTGGATATAGCTTGCTTCAATATCTCGATATTTCGTTTCCGTCCACCACTTTCCTCTGTGCGGTATACGGGTTTACCTGTAGATGTTTTTTTTGGCATAATCCATATAGACGAACAAGAAATTGACATTTCTTTCTATATGCATAAACGATTATTATAAACACTTTCCACGTTTTTTCTCGGAGACACATCCAAACACCTGAACTTTAATTTTCCAAGAGACGCCACCAGCTGGCGTCTAGAATTCTGTAGCGTGCATGCCGTCTCGCTTCGATCATGTCGAACGCGGCTAGCGAGCGCTATCTATAAATACCACTCGGCACACATTCTCAAAGCGTATCGGTCGGTTGTTGATGGTGATGGTTGAAGCGCAAGCTAAAAAAACTCCAGTCAGAAAATACGCATACTTTTAATAACAAATTTAAACAATAAATACTAAAAAAATTTGTGGCGCTCAGGAAAATTCTTGCCAATTATTATAATAAAAAACCTTCCGTTTATATTTTACTGCCGTAAGCATGGTAAGCGATATTTAATAGCGGGTATAGAACATACATCATTTCCAGCATGTTTAAAATTATGGAAACTTGTACCGATTTTTCAAAAAGGGGATAGAAGCATTCCTAGTAATCATAGGCCAATCTCTTTAGTCCCGGTATCGTCCAAAATTATATTAAAATTGTGTTTCAAGGATAGAACAATAAACTATCTGGAAACAGGGTGGTCACTTTAGGATATGTACGCACGATTATAGAAAATATAGATCAATAAAAGCAGCATTGACAGATCTTCTGTGGCATATTATGGTTGAACTGGAGGAGGGGAACATGGTTATGACACAACAAATTCATAATTTTTCATTTAATTTTTATCAAGATCAAAGACTTTCGATGCCGTATCACACGAGTTTTTACTTTCAAATATCTAATAAATCGCCATTAAAGGAAATGCGCTTTCCTTTATTAGGAGTTATATAACACGCAGATATCAAGTTGTTGACATGGGGAGTGCAAAATCACAATTGTGACACGCTAACCCTTTCACTACGCATAGTGCATTTGCCATTTGCCGCTTGCGAGTAAACTCGTCTTGAATAGTGTAAGGGTTAAGTACGGGATTCCGCAAGGTTCAATTTTGGGACCAATTCTATTTATTCGAAACGTTAATGATATACTTAACTGATTACATTCATCCTAAAGATATAGCGTATGCCGATGACAACAACTTTTAAGTTTAAACGACAAAAATTCGTACTCATATTCGCAAAAAAGTTTCTGGCTGTGTGAAACACGTTATTTTTTGAGCAGACAAATTTTAACTTTGGATTTAAAATAGTAAACAATTTTTACGCTAGGGGGTTTTACAGTACAGGTTATATTAATTAAAGTCACTAGATATATAAAGTATCGCAATTGGCCGCCATATTGTGTGCAGCTTAGGCGCCAAATTTAAATTTAATTTTTGTAGTTTATACGTCCTTTCAATTTTTCTATTGAAGGTAACCACGGCTCCACGATGATGTAATGGAAACTTAACTACGCGTTTTTCTACTGCTTTAACTCTACTTTTTTCCCCTGGCTCCATAACCAGATGGAAATGTGTGGAGAGGATAATAAAAGATTGAAAACGCCGGATACAAGGACTAAGCTATATATGTTGTCAACTGTCAGTACCATATCAGCACAATTAGTTAAACAACAATGAATACATTAAAGTATATACAACAGTCACTCTAACCAATAGTTCTAACTCCAACAGTTTAGTCACAGTATATATGTATATCCAGCAGTTTCACATCGCCGGTAACATGGGTTTCAAACATGGCGCCCAAGGAAATTCGCGGTGTCGCATAGGTGGGTGAAATTGTAACTAAAACTATTTGGAATTTGTTTACAAGCAAAAATCTAACCTACAAAGCCGTTCCATTCTGTCATTTTGTTATAGGAGTGACATTGATGTTGTGCGATTTTCTGTCAATTGTCAGTCTGTTTGAGTATATAGGTTATTTTCGTACCCACTTTGCAATTATTAAGCCGCCAAACGCCATCGCGAATTGCCTTAAATTGATAGACAAAACATCAAAGGCGCTGACACTTAGTGAAACTACTAGATAAGGTTTATAATGTGGTTTAGTATGACAGCACTGACAGCTAGAATTGGCTAAATATAGTGACTTTGGTAGCTAACCCCCTACAGCTGAATCAGCTGGACCCTGATTCCGCCATATTGTGTCTAAAAAAGGTTATTTTCTCTCTAACACATTGGTGCAATGAATTGCGGTACTTTATATATCTAGTGACTTTAGGTTATATCCTTAGTATTTTAACATTTCCGAGAATTTTCTGTAATCTTCCTTATAATTTGGTATCTGTTTATCAACCATAAGTGCAATAGAAATACCAGCTCATGTTAGTAAGGTTACACAACAGCTTAATGACAGTTTACAACATATCTGTCAGGTCGAATGTAGTGCCCAGACATTTTTTTTGCGAAAAACTGTAAGTTTCCGGCCGCTTTGAAGTAATGTAAAAATGAGTGCTTCTAGACCGAGGCACAAAAAATCATGTTGAATTAATATGACTAATAGCTAGATACTTGACATTGAACCAAATATTATACTAGTATACATATGGTCAAAGAAATGATCCACTGGCGCACTATAGATGACACCACCAGCATTTTCTATTGTCGTGCATTTGTAGTGGTAATATATTTCCATAAGAGAATACTTGTGCTGCCATCTATAGTACTCCAGTGGAACATTTCTTTGATCATATGTATACTGGTGTAAATATCAATAAGAATGGACAAGCAGCCGTCGCCACCTTTGATCTCAAGGTAAAAAAAAAATCGTGACCTTTAATCCCCTTATCGACTATCGCTATTGGCTAGAACGAACTCAAAAAAGATGGCGATTGCGCGCGCATATTCAAAATTTGCTAGCTGCCAGGTTGACATGTTTCTTTTTCACAGCTGTTTCTCGCTTGAGTGTGCGTTTATAGGTTATAAAAATGTATAGGTTATAAAAATTGTCAGATGATTGTCAAGAACTGTTTTGACAACAGCCGACCGAGCATTATAGCATAGCTAGCTTCCTCATAGCTAGAACAAACTCGGAAAAGGTGGCAATTCGGCACAGTTAAAATAGCTAGCTGTTGGTTGATGTTTACATGTTTCTTGGTGAATTTTTGACAGAAACGTCACTTTCCACACAAGAGAGAAAGTGATCACTTTGAACTCAAGTACTCAATACTTCTTACTGTTATGATTACGTGCACAAACATTTTTTTGTTGATCTTAAAATGTTCAAAACTCCTAACTAAATAAACAGAAAATTTCCGTCCTGCAAATTAGACAGGATGTTATCATGGCTTTCCGGAAAAACTGTTCAGGAATTGTTATTTAGATCATTTAACAACACGTTGCTTTGGGAGAACTTCCTTACAACTACAAATACATTTAAGCAATCATGGGCGCGTGCTTTCTGATGCAGAAAAATGTCTACTTGCCTTGCCTTTGGTAGTACGCACATTTTTCTTTAACGTACAGTTTCCAATGTGTGTTTTGTCAGATTCTCAGGCAGAATAATTATTGTAAACGCAAAAAAAATCACACGGTGATACAAGCAATATTATTATCATTATTATATGTTAAGTATACGATCCACTGAGATTGGTGATTAAGGTTAGGGACGCGAAAGCCATGTGCAAAACAGAAAACACAAGATACACACACATACACAACAAAAACGCCACGCACTTCCGGATTTGCGATTGCGGTAAATTGGATCTGTTTGTGTTATTATTATAGCTTGCCACAGCATTAGGGGGAACCAGTGCAAGGCCTTCGTCAGGATATTAGCTCGTTTGTGTTATATCATCGGCTTTACCGTCGCAATGTTTGCAGCGTTTCGCCCGTGGTTCACCGTGCGAACCCGTGCTCACGGGCATGGTCCCTCCGCGTCGTCCTTGCAGAGGCCCTCAAGGCATGATGGCTCCTCCGGCGATATGATTCACTAGTGACGGCACTTGGGGGCGCGCTGCACCGACCGATCGTAGTAGCCGGAGGACGGTCAAGCGGCGGCGATTGCCTTCTTGACGCACGGCGTTCGCGCTATCGAAATAGACGGACATCTCAAACGTGCCAGCGCGGCGTCTTCACCACCGCGCGTCCGAGCGCTTTTTTTCGTGCGTACCGGTGATTATGCGCGTCTTCTGAGGCCGGACGGAGGTGTTTTGCGGGCGGCGGCTCACTGAAACGACGCACGCTCCAACCGGGCGCGGAATTTACCGAGGACGTCGCGACGCTGGCCAGCGCCGTCTACAGCGCGCAAGTATGACTTAAATCAAATCCGCTCGGCGCCAAGATTTTAGTGCGAGAGGTCGGCCCACTCGAATGAGCCCACCTTCACCACTATGAAGTTTCGGCTGCTATCCGCGAGATTTCGCTAGGTACGTCGAAAGTTAAGATTGCCTTTTACAAAATAATAATAATAATAAATGCCTTTATTGATAATGGTGAGTTATAAATGGTTTTATTTTTATAAAGCTAATTATAATAATTAGAAAATAGGAATAAAAAAAAAGAAAAAATAAATATAAAACAGTAGTGATTATATCACCATGGCAATCACAAGGCGGGGCTCAGAAAATACTGCTTTACAGCCAAACCTTGTATGAAATAAAAACAGATATTATACATACATACATATTAAATTGCCTAAACTATATCTGAAATGAACAGAAAACCTTATGAATAAAGATATAGTCATTCACCATGCACTACGAAAACATTAGATGCACCATAAATTCCTATCAGCAGACATAGGAGGCCAGCGCGCATCAGAACATCCGCGAAGATATATATAATAATAATAATATATTTGTCCAACAGATTATAAAATCCAATTACAGGACAATATAGGTACAATGTACAATATATTATAAAAAAATAAATAAAATAGAAGTAGGTCAACTAATGTAACTAAAGTTAACAATTAGTGTAAACTTACAGTAATAGCAATAGAACAAAAATTAACTACGGTTTAGGGAACAAACTGGTCAAAATGTTCGGAGAGGGATAACTTTAACTGTTTTAAGCTATTGAAATGTATATCATTTATGTGAAAGATTTTGTTGTAGTTGTTACACAGGACATATAAGGGCGACTTGAGCATCAAATTGGTTCTAGCAAACGGTAAATAGAAGGCAGCGGAGGGTCTAGTGGACATCCGAGGCACCAAGAAATCACACTGGGCCAAAAGCTCAGGACAATCGACAAAGCCGTGGATTAGGTTAAACAAAAAACATACACTACTATATATACGCCCATATGACAACGATGGCATTTCAAAGCGAGATAATAGTATGGAGTGGTCGAAGTTCCTTTGTGGATAGGTGTTATCTATTTGAAACCACAAAAGTTTAGCAAATCTACGCTGTATTTTCTCCAATTGACATTTGGATTCCATATAATATGGATACCATATAAGACTTCCGTACTCTAACCGCGATCTTACCAGAGAAAAGTATAAAGATTTAAGGAGATTTAAGGAGAAATACATTAGAAAATCATCGACTAGGGCGAACAACAAACCCAAGGCTCTGTCTCGCTTGCTTACAAATTGTTTGAATATGATTTGTAAAAGTTAACTTGCGGTCAAATAAAATACCCAAGTCCCTAACAAGATCGGTCCGGGCCAAGTTTCTAGTAAAAGTAACAATCTTACATTTCTCTATGTGCAGGGGCAAGCTATTGGATTCACATCATGAAAAAAGCCGATTTAAATCTGTCACAAATCACTAGAATCGCTGATGCTTCGATATAATTTTAAATCGTCTGCAAATAAAAGTTGGTGAGACGAAATGACGCCGGAAAGATCATTGATAAAAATCAAAAACAGCAAAGGACCCAAATTTGAGCACTGTGGAACACCTAATATTGCAACGTATAATTCCGAAGTATAACCATTGTAGCAAACAGTTTATATGATCGAAGCTCGCTCTTGGTAAGGGCGCACCGGATGAACCCATCAGGAAGGCTGTTCAAAGTGAAATAAATTTGATACGAAGATGAGCGTTGATAGAAAGCAGTCCTGTGCGACGGTGGTGATATTTTTCCGCGAAATCGTGTAGTCACCTTATGTACATCCGTGCGATATTTGATTTTGTAATATAAATAAAGCGGAGACTAAGACATCTTAGTTCCCGCCTATAATGCATATTCAACCACTGTGCGGTAAGTAATTTCAGAGATATATGTTCAAATTTGCGAATGCCGTATATGTAACGAAGGCACGAATTTTGTATCTTTTGTATGCGATTCCGCGTTAAAGCATCTAACGAAGCGTGATATATTGGTACACAATATGAGAATTGGGATAGAACAAAGATCTCGCAAAGGTTTTTTTTAATAGCTTCACAAAATATATGCCTGTAATGCGTATTATTCAAAGTCAGACCAAGAAGCCTTGCGCTAGCTACCACAGGCACATGAACATTATTAATAGTAATCCTTACAACCTGCGATAAGGCAGAACATGTCTTCTTAGAATATATAATAATATAATAATAATATATTTAAACCTATTAAAAAAGTTATGAGTATAGATGGTATATATAATTGGTCATAAAACTAACCCTTGTGTACACCGCTACAAACATCAACACACGAAGAGGAAATCCCACCCACACGTATATATTGTGTGCGACCATATAGATAGCTCTTCATCAGAGTCAGCGATACTCCACCAAAACCAATGAATTCCAAGCTAGACAGAAGAATTTCATGATTGACGGTGTCAAAAGCTTTACTATAATCTAATAGAACAAGACACGTCAGCAAGCCTTTATCAGTGGCTTCGATAATGTCATCCGTAATCCTCAGTAAGGCAGTCTCACAACTGTAACCAGCCCTAAAACCTGATTGTGTAAATGGTAGTATACTAGTAGCTGGAAATTGGAAGGCTAATACTTTTTCAAGAATTTTTGAAAGTACAGGCAATAAGCTAATGGGTCTCAAGTCCCGCCACTCTTGAGGATCCTTCACCTTCGGTATAGGATGAACAAGAGCATACTTCCAGCCTTCCAGCCAGGGAAAACTCCCGTAATTAGGCAAGAGTTAATTATATGGGTTAGGTACGGTACAATCACGGGGCAACAGTACCTAAACATAGTAATATTGACACCGTCATCACCATAAGTTTTAGATTTTATATTTTGAATTATTTTACTTATTACACTTTCGTCTACAGTTTGAAAATCGAAAGAATTGAGATGATTGAAGTCATTTTTATAACTTTCCACCGTTTCAGTTTTATCTTCATCAGAAATAGTAGCAAAGGAATTCACAAAATAATCATTAATTTTAAACGGATCAGCTAGAGACACGGGTATACCGATAGAGCAGCGCGAACGCACGCCAAGAGATACCATGCCGCCCCAGAACGATTTCAGATCCTTAGTTCGAGATATGTAATCAAAATAGGCTCGCTGTTCCAAACGAAAGGTTTTGGTGGTAAGATTCCTTAAGGACTTGTAATAATCCCAATGTTCAGGTCGTTTTGTTTTAATAAGCTTCTTTTTACTATTGTCCCTTAAAGACATCAATAATTTTAAATTATCAGTCAGCCAAGGTAACCTTGATTTTATAAATCTACGAGTGATAAACGGAGCATGTTTATCAAACAATGTATATAAGTGGTCAATAAATGTGCTTTACATTAGTTAAAAAGAAGATTTTGTGAAAGGGGATGAACATTAAATCGGAATTAAAGTCATTTGGAACAATTGCATTAAAATTTCTGTATGTGCGATAACTTGGTTGTGAAAACTGTTCAGGATTCACTTAGTAGTAGAAATAGTATCTTTATTTGCAATATTATCTAATTTACAAATTGTCAGATACATTAAAAATACATTACAAATATCCATAACAGTCAAATTACAAATAGTAATCGATAAATAAATAAAAATCAAGAGATTAAAATAGTTACAGTTCTTGAATAAAGTAGAGTATAAAACAAACTAGAAATGAAATAAAAAAAAATGTACAGGAATATTTTCAAGCCAGTGTAGTTAGTGCTTGTTCTCGACCTGTCCATTCGATGTCTGCTTATTAATAACAAGGTGCTATTTAAAAAATGTCAGCTTTCTCTGTGTTCTGCCTTTGTAATAGCTCTTAACGTTGCTTTTTGTTTTAAGAAAGTTTTCCGTGTCACTTGATGAACTCCACACCAGGATACCATAACTCACTCTAGCATGGAAAAAGTCGAATTAAGCTGATATGGATCTAATTCTTCTTATTACATACATCGAACTAGAGAGTTGTGGCTGGAGTTTATCATTGTGTGTACCTATCCCGCTTAAGATTGCTATTGAGTGTTAATCCGAGCAATTATCGAGTATTAATAAGCAAACACCTTTATTAAGCGCGGGAGATTTATCCGTCCATCGCGTGTACGTGATTCAACACTAGTTATGACGGTTATTTTTATGCGGTGATTTTAATATTGATATGTTGACGACTTGCAATATGTACTATAGATTTATTGATATTACCCAATCCTATAATATGCATTTTACTGTGACTGACCCGACTAGAATTACAAAACACTCCAAAACTTTGATCGATAACATTATTACGAATCTTGATGCTCGACACTACAAAGTTGAGGTTTATGAGACTGGACTCTCGGATCATTGCGCGCAGTCATTGTGTTGTTGGGATTTATTTACTGGAATTAGTGAGCCTGTAATCACAAAGTATCACAGACGCTATACAAGGGAAAACATTGAGAGATTTACTAAGGCTGTATCACTTGAAACTTGGGCTGCATTCATGAAAATGACTCGGTGGAGGAAAATTTTAATAACTTTTACGATATTTTTTACTATCATTTTGACAATGCATTTCCCTTAGTCAAATTAAGAACAAATAAACCTAGAAACCCTGGGTCACCCATGAAATCCGAATTCAGTCGGATAAATTACGCAATGCGCATAGGTTGCTTAAGACGAATGTTATTTCAAAGGATCAATACAATAAATTAAAAGAGAATTATTATAAATTACTCACTTTAACAAAAAAAACTTATTATGATAATTTACTTCTAAATTCTAGCAACAAGTCCAGATGTGCCTGGGAAATTATCAATCATGAGATTGATGTTAAATCCAATAAAAATATCTTATTAAAGAAAGACAACAAATTAGTTGATGATCCTTATGAGCTATGCGAACTGTTTAAAAGTCATTTTGCCATCTCTGATGTGCCATCTGTTAACGCATATAATAACAATAACGTCTGCGATTCCTCGGCATCCTTTTATTTGTTCCCTTGCACCATAAGTGAGGTATTCAACGTCATTATTTATGTTTCTAGAAAGCGGTCTGCTGGTATGATGGAATCCCGTGTGATATTTTAAAATATGTTGCCAGTATATATCGATCCCACTATCATTTATATAAATAATTCTTCACAAAGGTATATTCCCAGTAAGTTAAAGCTAAGTAAGGTTTACCTGTGTAAGAAGGTGACAGATTGTCAGTATCGAATTACAGACCTATATCTATACTCCCCTGTTTTTCTAAAATCTTTGAAAAGATAATGTGTTCCAGAATAATGTCCTTTTTAACTGTTAGAAACTTAATTTCACCGTGTCAATTTGGGTTTATAAATAACAAATCTACCTCAGACGCTCTTTTTTCTACACTGGACATCATCTATCGTCTGTTGGATGGCGGTGAGGTGGTGTGTGGTCTGTTTTTCGATCTTTCTAAGGCTTTTGATACGGTTGACCACGAATTACTGCTATCTAAACTATCTAGATACGGAATTAGAGGGCCTGCTTTGAGTTGGTTTTCCTCTTATTTGAGTGGACGCTCTCAGCACGTTTATATAGCGGGTACTTCTCGTGACGCATTTTCTTTGCCCATGGACCTTACAGTGGGTGTAACACAGGGTTCTGTTCTTGGACCCCTTCTTTTTGTGCTATATGTTAACGACCTTAACTGTTCTCTTTCCGTTGGCAACCTTTGCCAATATGCGGATGACACTACTGTTATCATCTCGGGTGTTAATGATAGTGAACTTTCACGGTTTGGTAGTGAATGTGCATTGGCAATGTCTGGATGGTGTAGTGATAATGGCCTTGTATTGAATAAATCTAAAACTTCAATGGTAGCCTTCAGTTCGGCTAGATGTCCCGTCGACAGATCACCGATGGTTCGACTGGGGACTGTGTCTGTACCTGTGGTGTCTGAAACTGACTTTCTTGGCTGTCGAATTGATAATCGGTTATCTTGGGATAGTCATGCGTCCCACTTGTGTTCCAAACTATGTTCACTTTCATATGCCATATATAGATTGCGAGGTATTGTATCGTTGGAGGGACTATTCATGTTTTACCACGCAAATATTTCTTCCAGATTGCGGTATGGCATTTTGTTTTGGGGTGCAGGGCGTAGTCTCTCGCGTTGTTTTGTACTACAAAAGCGAATTGTCCGAACAATGTTTTCGTTAGGTGCCATGGAATCATGCCGTCCTATATTTATTAAATATGGTATTTTGTCCTTGCCATGCCTCTTTATTTATGAATGTGCGGTTGTTCATCATAAAAAAAAAACTATTTTCTTTTAATAATAACTTTAATACAGCGTATGATACGAGATATAACGATGACTGCGCCGTACCAACTCATAGAACTGCGTTCTTTGAAAGGAGTTCGAGGTTTATGTGCATCAAGATTTATAATAAACTACCAAAAATGTTAGGAATCTAGAAACTCATGGGTTTAAAAATTACTTAAAACAATATCTGAAGCACAAGTGTTATTATAGCGTGTCGGAGTTTCTTGAGCAATCAGTTTGGGAGTGTTGAATTTGAATATATTTTTTATGTATAAACCTATGTATTTTAATGTAATGTATTTTATTGTATGTATTTTATTTTATATCTTGTCCTGACGCAGCCCATATCGCTTTCGATCCAGTGGCTAATAAAATTATTATTATTATTATTATTATTATTATGCGCAAAACACGGTAAAACTGCCAAGGTTCCCCGAAAACATACGAGATGCAGCAAAACTCAAATAATCATATTTGTGGCAAGTTGCTTCTTATTTATGAAAATACATGAGTTTAATAGCATTTAGTATTATTGTTCTTAAACTAAGTATATGCTGTAGTTAGACACAGTACCAATAGTCACAAGTAATACGTTATTTACCACATATCAACAGTTTGATTACGATTATTACACAAGAATTTGTCAGATACGCTGTATAATAGCCGTTAATAAGAGCACTATTTACAGTAAGAACTTGCTGGAGGAAACTGGGTTTAGTTGTAGGTATTAATTGAGGAGAATAGTTGCAAGTAAAACTTTATCAAATGTAAATGATTTTTTATCAAGTAAACTTTACTTAACCCATTTTTCTCAGTGTATGTGCGTTGCCCATAGAACACAATCCAAATATCCTCCCTAGCGAGCTGTCAGTAAACGACGGCCATCAGCAGGTATTATGGGTAATGCCTCTGATATTATTACTATTGCTTACAAGTTACAACCGCAAGAATCGTAACGGACTGTTGTTGCACGTAGTGCACTTGACAAACAGCTTCCGTGCGGCATCAGTGACAGAATTATTGCCTCACTCTATTTTCGGATGCGGTCTGTATAGCCGTCAAGGAAAGGATCCAGAGCGAGATGAATATAAAGATGGGTTTATTTATCACTTATCTACGTATACGGTTCATTAAGGAATGAAATCTTTTAAGCGATCTCGTAAAGAGATTTGGCATTTTATCTCGAGGAAATACTTATAGTTCTTGGAGTGTAATTTAATAAATATTTTTTTTTGTATATTCTAAATAAAACGAATTTTTTCTATGCATCACATTTCCTTCATTCATTCATAGAAAAAACAAAACAAATAATACAATCTAGATTATAATAGATTACCAAATATAATACTAGTATACATATGGTCTAAGACGTATAGTTCCGCTGGCGTGCTATAGAGCGGCGCCACTGTAGCTTCTTCGCGGTGGCAGTTAAAAAGCGGCGGGGCAAGAGACGTACGAAAACAAGCAGTGGACCAAACGAACTATGTACTTGATATGGAAGCACTTGAGTATTACAGCTGTTGGTAATGCAGAAATTTGTTCCTATTGGCAAAATTCAAATTTCCCACCATAATTGTTGGTAACTTAAAACATTCAAGTCTGAATTACCAACGATTTTGTATTAAAATACAATCTTGACCAGTAATTATAAACAATCGCGGCAAATATGAATTCTACCCCCTGGCATATAAATAAGGTGTTAGTCTGCGGTTTATATTTATCCACGTTATTTAACAGAATGAATGTATGTTTGGAGAGTTGTTCTTTATGAATCCATCTATTATACTTTATCGCTATTTAATTAACGTACTAAACAGAGATACACTATAATCGATGATTTTTATTGATGATTTTATTGAAAATTTCAATTTTATGATTTATTATAAAAAGTCTGCATTTGCACTTGGTTGCTGCCTATAAAATTTTCTAGTATTATGTCTCATTTCCAAAAGCAATCTGAGATTTCCTAAAAGCAGCGAACGAAAAAAAAATTAAAATCTTTCCTAGAAATAAATGCGGAAAATTTGAATTCTGCTAATTCTCTCCTTTTTTTTCTATTTTTTGTCATTTTTTTGTTACAAATATATAGTTTGACAGTTCCAACCATTATAAGATATGTACAATAATATAATATCCAACAATTATATTTTCTATATTGATTCTACAAACGACGAAACAGAAAAAGTTCAAGAGCGACAAAAGCTTATGTCTGATGCTAGCGTACTTGTACACTTTGATAAAAACAAAATTTAGGAAAATACCTTAAAAGTGCAAGTGATAATAACAGTGTTGCATTTTTTTTTTGTAAAGACCCCTCCCAGTAAACCAAATTCAAATTTCGCGCAATTATTTTGAGTACTTCAACATTAAAGCATGAAGTTAGCTACGATTTTGTATTACATTAATGGTTATTTGAATACCTTTAAGTTGAAGTTACTGAATATAATTGCGGAAAATTTGAATTTTGTTTACTGGGCTGCCATTGAAACTTGTACTGTAATGTTTTTAAGTTACATTTTAAGCAAAATGATAAAAAAATTTCTTGTTCGATACGCCATCGATTATCCTATGAAAACAGTAAACAATAATTTTGCGAACAAATATGAGCTTATGTTTTTCAAACATCATGGTATTTCTGAGAGTGAACTTAAAAAAAAAGAAAAATTTATAGCTTTTTATAGACACTTTTTTAATGTTTTCTAATATTTTTATTTCAGTTCTTAACAAGATAATATTCTTTCGCTGTTAACTGCAGATATATTGACAAGAACTAGCAAAAAAAAAAAACCTAAATTTATATATCAAGAAACAAAGATTATTTTAAATGTCCACTAATCCACTAAAAGCAAAAATATTTTATCACCGCAAATAAATCAACAGTAGTAAATAAGACATAATATGTGCTATGAAAAAGTTAATAGGCATTTGACGAAATAAATAAAAGCAAATATTCCGTGTGGCTTTAACACAAAAATATGTTTTAATTTCATTATAAAACGAATATTAATCCATTGAGCCAATATGTGTGTTTTGGTTTTTGTTTTATTCACTAAACTGTTGCTTGTTTTGACTCCTTTAATATTAATTTCATAACAATTTTGCGAAATGACAATTCATTTATGAATGCTCTACCTCATCGCTGCGCGCGCAGTTAAACCACTTTCATTCGTCTCGCACTGACCCTTCGGTTATCTTATATTTTTACGCGTTTGTGAACGGAAAATTCCACTTACGTTTAATCACGTCAGATCACGTTTAATATTTGTTTGGTCGTACACTTTTCTAAAATCAGCCTAGCTGGGACATCTATGTACGTCAGCGAAACTATTCTTTGCACGTATATATATTTATATTGTATTTGATTTTACTAATATTGATTAATACAGTTAAATTTGGATGCAGGACTTTTGTCCTGCAGAATTACTAGAGGTGCGACTTTTCACTAGGAATACACGTGTCGTCGAGTACGGAAACCAGTGGGGATAATGATTCAATCTACTTTAACCCTACATTTTAACTAGCATTTTTTTCGTAACAAAGAGCTAAATGATGATGTCAATCGTACGTATAAACAGAAAACGACTAGGAAAGTATAACACATGTGAGTGCACAAGTACTTCCCTCTAATTAGCGCTATTTCCCTTTCCTTGAATTTTTACAAAATCTAGAATGTGACACCTCTGGTATTTCAACAAAAGTCGTAACTGTGGCACTAACAAACATATGGTTACATTATTCTAACCATGCGAGCAGGAGCATTGCCAGGAACCACAATCTTTCGGATACTTTTTCCTCCACCCCTGCACCTTACTGTACGATTAGTCAACGCAAACGAAGGCAGGTAACACAAATCATAAACAACTGCATTATTGCCAAGTTTCCACCACCTACTCGAAACCTGTAAAAGTCCCTATTTCTATTTTTACAACCACGAATATTAAAGAACAAATAACTAATGCAAACGCGAGTCATAAAACGCAACGTAATAAAACTATAGACCTGAATAACGTGCCGGGAAAAAAAAAAATCTGCCATAAAATCCGACTGGATAGAATCATAAACTGTCAAAACATAAATGCCATGCGTATGACTCGATATTATTTATTACTAGAGAGATCTAGTGTAGCCAACAGGCGCATAACAAGGCAGTTACGCAACCGTAAAAACTTTAATTTTAAAAGAACAACATGCAAGTAGAGTCCGATGAACATTATTTAGAGTGGTGGGTTAAAATTAGTTTCGGAATACGCAAAAATAACGACAGCCGCTTGTGCCGCCATCTGTACAATTTAGTTGAAACTACGACCGTCGCAGCTACTTTGGACGTTCTAACAATGTTTTTCTTTTATTTTTATTTTTTTTTTGTGTCGTTGTGTAGCAAAATAATGTGGGCGTAAAATAAAATAGCTTTAATAAGAGCTATAGTAATTCTGTAAAAATGAAACCAAATTCCCAAAACGACTTTAAAGAGTCAAAGTCAATGTAATATGATTTTAAATGTAAGAGATGGCGCTAATTACATTGCTATAGCAAACGCAAGAACATTTTAATATAAATATTTAAAATGGTTATAGATACCTCGTACAGAACAAAATCATATAAACTTTTTTTATGTATGTAAGTCCCAATTTTATGTCATTTTTCCTAAAATACTGCTATTGCTAAGTTATTTTTTTTTTTGTACCAACATAAAGCTTTCTTTTATCAAGATTGAAATAAAAAAAAAGTTATTTTCGTCCGTGAAACATGGAAACACTTCCCAAAAAAAAAAAAAAGAATGTTAGATGTCACTTCGTCTAACATAAATTTTATGTATCTTTTTTTTTTATCGTATTATCATCCATGTTTGTATTTTCCTGCCAAATTCGTGTTCGGATGCTACGCGTTCCAAGGTCGCTAAAACGGCCGATTTTTTTTTACGAATAAAACTTCAGAAAACGTTAATATCCCATCGACGTAACAATAGACCTCTCGAATTCTCGGCCAACAATAACTTTCCGGCGATTTAGGATCTCCCGTTGGACGAATGGAAGTTTTAATAGTATTAGAGAGAGAAAGATGAGTAAAGTATGACAACATTTCGGGCGTATTAGAACTTTCAAAATCTCTTTGGCGGGCGTCGTATCTTTTATTTCTTTCAATTTAACAGGAAAAGGGAGACTCGTAACAATACTAGGCGAGCAAATTTAATGTACGATAAAATAAACGTCGTTACGTTTGGGAATATTTAAAATAATGAGGTATAATAAAAATAAACTAGTATTTTTCCATTCCAATTGGAACAATTTCATTGCAAATAAAGGTAATGTATCATTTTTAAAAGATAAATCAAGTGGTAATAAATAAAACTTAATTAATCAGTACTCTATTAAAAGATACATTCTAATTGTACTGTAAGAATCATAATCGGTGAACACGTGTAACAGATTATGCTTTTAATATTTTTAGATATAAATAGTAATATACTAGAATATTTACCGCAAGCGTGTATAAACAAATCGTTGCAATAGTCATATTTTTACGATTACTGGAACGCCAAAGGAATAGATATTTGTAGACAGTATGTCACCCAAACAATATGGTTTAAATTGTTTGAAACCAACTTAGAAAACGCTAGCTATCATAAAATACGTAAGAATGATAGGTACTACATCAATTCTCAGTAATAACTCCCTCATTTTAATCTTAATCCGCTATTTCTTTCTAATAAATAGATCTAATTAAGACTATTCATTTTTTAACGGCACTGTCAATTTTGACATTTTGACTTATTTTTGTGATTACGTCATATTTTAAAATCCACAGCCTCCTAAATTAATACTTTTGTTATTGTTTTTATAAACGTTTAAGTTTATTAAAGAAATTCCTCTTAAATCAATTCCATTCATTTTTGCACCAATTCCAATGATTATTTTCTACGAAATTCTAATATTAGTGATTTATCCGAATATCTTATCGATTTGTTATCTCATGTAAATTGACGGGAACTCAAAATAAAGCAAACATAAACATACTTCTTTCCGATTGGGGCCAAATTATCTTTTTTAAACGAAAAGGCAAATATATGAGGATCGTATTTATTCCAGAATCCGGCACACAGGGATTAATTACAGGAACCGACGAAAAGGAACAAACGAAAAACGCTCCAAATTGCCGCATTCATACCAAAATAACTAACGCACTCATGTAAGAACGGCATCCCGTAAAAAATTCTGGAGAATCGTTGAGGGTGAACGTCCTCCGGCACGCTTTAATTTTAGAAAAAGGGTCGCATTCGCAAAATTAAATAACAAAAACAACACAACAAAAACACTAGCAACGCCACAGCTGGTCGGCGGGTGCAGCGGAGTTATCGTTTTTGGTGCCGGATTCGAATTAAAAACGGGCCGGCGGACGCGATTCCAGCATTTTTCGCACTCACTTGCGGGGTTCGGGCAGGGAATCGCGGTAAAAATCGGTTCGGTGCTCCACTGGCGCCCCGTGAAAATCTCATGTGCGGGGATTCGGATTGCACGCAGTGGGCGGGTGGTCAAAGCAGGCGGTCTCGTCAACACCGTGTACTCACCTGGAATCGATCGGATTCATCGTGGTAGCGTCGAGGTCTCGAACGATGTCCGTTGATTCGTTATTAACAGTCTGTGGGATAAATCACCGCATAAGAAAGGGTCGTGTAAACAAAATACTGCACTAGCGAAATGTCACTGTATATCGACGGCCATCTTCGTTTCTTTGACAGCGGACAGATATGCAACACCGCCGCCAACCTCTGAAATTAAAATTCCCTAATTGAGTTTCAGGTGTTGGAATTTAAAGAAAAATCCAGTTTACACAGAGTTTCTTTTTGAATTTTAGTAATATATATTGTTATTTTAATGAACACTGAGGTAGTTTATAGCTTTTATTGTGTAAATCGTGTTACATAAAATAAAAAACGAAATAATGTAATCTAACCTTACTTTTACAGATGCTTTGAACGTCAAATACGTTTGTATTTTTATAAATAAGTAAATAAACATACAGGAATTTCTACGAATTATGTAATGTAATGATCTTAACTACTTTTGTTTTATTAATCTTCACAGATCTTTTTTTATTAATACTATATTTACTTTTTCAAATTTAATTTTCGATATAAAGGATGTTACAATATAACACGCATATTATGTAGTTGGAAAAGCGCGCTAGGGTTAATCGTTAATATAGCGGGGCGAAATTCGAAATGATGAAAAAAGTTTTAAAGTTTTTGAACATTTTATTAATAATAATTTCTAATTCTTAACACCAAAAAATTACTATATAGTAAGTAAGAATTGATAATTCTGAGAAACACATAATTAGAAAAGGCAATAACGCAATAACCAACCGAATTCTATGATAGAATTTCTATCGCCGCTGTCTGATTGGCTTGGAGTCCTGATCTATTTTCACTAGATGGAGTGACGTACATCTGCACTCTTTCACAATGAGAAACAATTTGCTGCAAAGTTCTAAAACAAGTCGACTGACGCAATTCATTTACTCAATATTTTGTTTTAAATGAAAACTGAAAATAATCTACGTGCAATTTAAAAAAAAAACTTCTATTATATCCATGTTTATAAGATAAATGTTGAAATTAAACTTGACTTTTTACGTATTTTTTTTAATAGAAAATCGAAATAAAATATTCAAAATTGAATAAACACAATTCCCAAGAAACAGAACCGTCAAAATTAAAAGACAAGTACGCGTTGATAATGAAAAATATATTTCGAAAAATCTATTTCATTTAATTCTTTTTACAATCCAATGAAAGTAATTTCATCTACAAAATAGAACGAGTAGTAGTAATGATAATATTTAATCATTAATAATAATACAAATACTATTTATAATAATAATAATAATAATAAGATACCTACGCAATATTACAATAATTATAATAATAATTAGAAATAATTTAATAAATATAAATTAATCGTCGGTAGAGGAGAGTCTGGTTGGCAGGAAAGGGGCAAGGATCCGAAGGGTTTTCGAAAACGTAAAACAAAACAAAATAAAAGATGCCGCTCGAAGGTTGAAGTATCGTCTTGTCGAGAAAATCAATCGATTATAGCTAAGAATTCCGGACACTGGGAAAGTAATGGGTCTTCACTTCGTCTATGACTCGACACCACTCCAAAGCGTACCCTCCAGGATCCTCTAAGTAATATGTCCGATTTGGCTGAAAATAAATAAAAAAAAAAATAGTGTAAGTATTAAAGAAAATTCATATTCGAAAGTATAATTGTTAGAACAAGCTTCTTTTATACAGTGTGAATTGAAACATTTGAAAACAGCACACCTCATAAAATTTGTATCTGTATTTTAAACTGTACTTCTGAAGAAATTTGGACATTTTTTTTAAATTTTAGTACAAGTACCAATCTGTATATTTGGTTGCCTATGGTTCTGATTTTAATCATTTACGAACACATTGTATATAGATCTTTAAATGTCCATAACTTTTTCTGTAATGAAATTTTATAAATCTGGGACACATTTAGCTTTCTATAAAACTCCTGCCTATACATCTAACTATTTTACTTATTTTTTGGAGAAGTGTTTTATGTGCAAAGTTATTTTACAATCGATTCGATACAAACAACAAGTCAGTTGCTTGGTTGCTATTGAAAGAACATGTAATCGTTAAATGAAATAAGAAGATAATGTTAACAGGAAAGTTTAGTCCAACCATAGTAAGTTTCAAAAAAAATAAATAAATAAATAAACAGACAGATTAGACACAATATTTAAACATATTTTTTGTTTAAGTTATAAACCATGAAATTGTGAGGGGAAAAATATGAATTTTTCTTCAAGTCTACCAATCGAACAAGTTCTGAAACTAGTAAAGAAGAAAGAAACTATTTAGAACTAGAAACTATTAGTTTGTAACCGAATATACAAGGTTGGAAAATCTTTCATAGGTAGGAGTTATTAATTCTTTGTTATTACGATTTTTATATTGGGCTTAAGTGTAAAGAAAATCTTCTGTTTTAATCTGCTACGTCTCATTCATCATTCTCAACTTCTTCAGTCTTCTGTAAATTATAGATATTTCCGTTCTGCTTCCAATAATTACTTGTTTCCCAGTAAAAAAATTCAAATTTCCCACAATTATATTTAGTAACTTCAACTTAGAGGTATTCAAATAACTATCTTGACATTCAAGTTTCCTTATAGTCCCGTGTTTTTATTTTAGATAGTTATGCTAAAATAGTTGTTCTAAAATGTTTAAAACGTTTAAATGACGCACACTAACCCACGGTGAAAGTTTCAATAACTGTCTAAAATAAAAACACAGAACTATAAGGAAATTTGAATGTCAAGATAGGAAGAAAAGTTTGTTAAGATAGAATTTTTGAAAATGGACTAAAAAAAAGTGCGAAACGTAATAATAATAAAAAAACAATATAGCACCGTATTCCCAATAAGAAAAGAATGTTTTTTGAGATGATGTATCACAGACGATAAAATAAATTAATTAAGAAATAAATTATTCTTATTCAAGATCAAGGTTTAAGTTTTAATTGCAGTGGTTGCTTTTATTTACCATAGTTTTGAGATTAATATAATTGCTGTGTACAATTTCTTATCCCCTTTGTGTGTTTAAGACATTTTTGTCTAAAATTAAAAGTAAAAAAAATTGTCTTGTGATACAAAAGGCTTGAGCAAGCAATATATCCTAATTCTGAAAACGCTGTTATATCAAACCCATTAAATAAGTAAGCAAAGAGCATGCGCTAGCGAAAGCTGTTCTGTAAACCGTTCAGGAAGTTCCAGCGCCGGCCACAGCGCTAGCGGTTATCGCTTCCAGCGCCGTAACTGACTGAACGCAGCCATTGTAATACAAAATCGTAGGTAACTTCATGCTTTAATGTTGAAGTTACTTAAAATTGCGGGAAATTTGAATTTGGTTCACAAAAGTAGTAGCTTGAAAAAAAAAAAAAGGTGATTTGAAGCTTTATTTACGGCCTTAAACCGGAATATATATAAAAAAAAATAATAACAAAGAATTTAATTAATTAAATTAAATTAAATTAAAAATTAAACGGTTAAATTTACAAACAACATAACTCATTTGTTGGAACTTGTTGGAATATATCTAAATCTATACAAACGATGACACAGACATGTTGTTCTAGGCAACAAAGGGTATTTTTTACATTATCATTGCCGCAACATTTAAAGAGTTTTTTGACTTTTTTCACTTATTTTAACATAATACAAACATACTTGATGATGACGTCACACCGAAACATGTTGTAAAATTTGTTTTAAATTAAACGTCAATGGAAAGGAGTTACTTTAAAAAAAAAGTGTAACACAACTTAATTAATAGAGAGATGTGCAATATGTAAAAGATTGATGAAGAACGTTACATCATCATTGCCGTAACATTTAAGGAGTTTTTTGACATTTTTTCACTTATTTTAACATATTACAAACATACCTGATGATGGCGTCACGCCGAAACATGTTGTAAAATTTGTTTTAAATTAAACGTGAATGGAAAGGACAGTTACTTTTTAATTTTATTATCCACGCCATTCAAACAGGATTTATTCAATTAAAATTTTCATTATTTTCTCTTTTATTTATTAAAAAACGTCACCCCCAATCCATTTGCTGATTTCACATGGTTTATTTTAAAAGCACGTAAAATATAAACCGACTCGCAAATGTTTCACACCAGTTTTGAACAGCATCTTCAAAAAAAAATGTTCACGTTTGTAATTCATTTCGTCTACCTGATATTAAAACATTTTAAACATATTGTAACGAGCGCCAATTTTTAAACTGGCGGTTTCGATAACCGCCCCTAGATAGCGCTAGCATAGCGGAAGAAAGAATTACGTACGAGGTTCCAAAGAGGAACGACAGAGGGCAGTACCGGGTCGAAGATTCGTGATTATTCTTCTGAATCTAGAAGCACGCCCTAGATGTGTCTGGAAAAATCTCGTAGTCTCGCGCCAGATATAAGATAACGCGTGGGGATTGGCCGGAGCCAGTCAGTCGATACGAGTTGAATAGTGCGGATAACGAGTGGAGATAAATACGAGCGAATTAATACGTGTGATATAAATATCGGTGCAAATAAATAGTTTACATAAATGAAGACATTAGTAGTTAAGTGATTTAATTAATAAGCATTTTTGATAGTAAGTAGTGAGTGATTTAATTTTAATGTTTATTTTGATCTTATTTAATAGATTTTAAGTAGTTCGTAAGTGTGCTAATAAATCAAGTTAATTTAAATATATCGCCTGGGTATTTTTCTCAATCCCGACAACGTTTTAAGAATAGAAAAACGTTACAATATAAATAAATAATCTACATTTTTTTTTTTTTTTTTTCATTAAAACTATTGAAATTAACACGACTTCAAATTGGAAATTTATTAATATCTTAGCGTGATTTTTTTTTTTGAGAAGTTTAAGCAAATATTCTATTAAAAATATGTGTGAAAAGAGTAAAAAGACCCGTTACTTCCGTTGAGTAATATACACAGGGTGTATCAGATATAGAGGTAAATATAATAATATGTAGCATCTGTAATCATATGCAATCAAAAAGTCTTAATGCACAAGGGGTCTATCTGTAAGCATTAACGAGAAAAAAAATATTTTATAAATGCCGTGGGCTAGAGCCGCACCTGTGCCCAACCTAAATGCTGTCCCGAGTATACCCCCACATACCACTATCATTCAGCCATTACCGCTGTTAGTTTTGTGTGGATCGCCGCTTGGGGTGCAAGCCACTTCGAACATTTTATTTAAATTCTTCCCATCTCGAAAAAACGATCCTTTTCAGGACCATCATGATTTCATATAAAGAAAATCGAAGCTTGATGCATCGGCAAAAGCGCGGGAATGTATAGATTCATTTTCGTGCGACATCATAGTAAAAAGGCGTGTTTGCAAATTTTCTGTATCTACATTTATTTCTGTGTAATTCGATTCAATTCATTTTGCGTTATATGATTAAATAAATCCAAAAGAAATAACTCAGATTCATGTAGTACCGTTTATTAACAACTAACTCTGGATTCGACAAAGCAAAAGAAAAATATTTACGTTTTTTGTAACTACTGAAGTCGCATATCCGGTGAAACTCGAACGTCTTATCAGGATATTAAAAATAATACTTTGTAGACTTACGTAGAATGCTCTTAACAAAAGAAATTTAAAATGCCTCAGTTTTGCTATTTTTACAAGGGCACACTGGCCGATTGGCCTTTATTTCTTCAGAATGGCGTTAAATGAACTTACGGCATACAATTAAGAATAATACTAAATGAGTGCAATGTATTTATACATAATACCACGTTTAGCGGTTGCTTAACATGACGTTTCCTTGCATCAGGCCCGGAATAAAGAATTTTTGGCTCTAAATTTTACTTTTTTTTATTCTTTAATGATGAAATCCTGTTTCGGTGGGTTTGTGCTTTATATGTCGTGCAGTTAACACCCAAGCAAAATTTACTTTTTTATTTGATACACCCTGCATATGATAATTAGTTTCGGCCACTTTTCGCCATCTTCAGATTAACATCAAATAGGTTATTAATTGTCAAATAAAAATTAATTATTAATTAAAAATACGTTAAATTTACAATTTTCAAAATATCAATTAACTTTCCATAACAAATAAAAAATAATATAGGAATCAATAAAAGGCAAAAAAACCTTTTTTGATTGAAATAAAAAAAGTACTCACTGTATGTACGAAAAACGTCTTAAAATTCTTCGACTCCGTACTGAGCTCGGCACTCCACGGGATCTCCCCCTTCAACACCATCGATTGGGGATCCACGTAGTACAGGTGCGGACCAAGGGTCAAGAGGAACATCCGCCGCCTCGGAAACAATCCCTTCCGTTTATCCAGCAACCCCTGCTTCAGGATCAAGTTACCTTCGACTAGATCGTGCCATTTGTCCCGTTTCTGTATCTCCAATCGCCTGGCGATATCCTTCGGGCCTCAGATTGGCGATCACGTTACGGTTCGCTTCCGACTTCTTCCGCGTAGGTGTCGCCACCGTCGTCGCCGGACACACCATCTCGAATTGCAATCGCGTCGCCTTGTGCTCGTCCAGACCCGGCTCCAAGTGATCGGGAATCACCGGCTGGACCGTGCTGGCGGATTCTTTCATCAGTTTCGGCGGCGGGCCGAGATTTTCCATATCCAAATCGGTGAAGAATTCGTGCTGACGTATCGATTGATAGGGCGCGGAATCCGTGGCCCCCAGTCTTTTATTCGGAACTAAAACTAATAATTTCTCTACGAGGTCTTTAGCGGTCTTGTGGAAACATTCGGGGAACGCGTATTCGAGTTTGAGGATCTTCTGAAAGATTAGATATTCACTGCCCGCTTTAAACGGGGCTTCCCCGCTCAACATTTGATATAGGATGCATCCTAACGCCCAGAGATCCGACGCCGGGGATACTTCGGTGTCCGTCAGCAATTCCGGACTGACGTATTGAGCTGTGCCGACGAAACTATTCTTCCTCCTCCTGGTATTCTCCTCCTGTTCCTTATTCTCTTCGTCGTCCTTCTTGAGAATCTTGGCGCTGCCGAAATCCGTGACCACGATGTGCCAATTCTCGTCGAAGAGAATGTTCTCGGGTTTCAGATCCCTGTGGATCACTCCCTTGGAGTGCAACACCTCCAGGGCCAATAGGATCTCGGCGGCGTAGTATCGCGCCGTTTCTACGCTGAATTTCTTTAATTCGTTGATTTTCGTCAGTAATTCTCCGTTCTTGGCGTAGGTCAGGACGAAGTACAGGCGGTAGGTGTCTTGGAAAGTGCAGTGGAGATGGACAAAGTAGTTGCTGCAGCCGGAAAGGATTTGTAGGACGTTTTTCTCGCGCATGACATATTCCATCTTTTTTCTCTTTTAGGATGTGGCGCTTCTCCAGAACTTTTACTGCGAAATAAAGAAGAATGATATTTTGAGCTGAGGTAATAACTTTTTCTGTTTACATATGTAAAATTCTAAAGCAAAATATATCTCAATATATGCGACAAACTTTAAGCGCTGATTCCTGGGGTTATTTAATAATAATAATAATAATAATAATTAGAATTTATTGACAACTACAATTCAAGTATATTGTCAAAAAGATTATATCACCGATTTGGTGTTCTTCCTGTAACCTTGCCCTTTGGGTTGTTCTTCGCCCTTCCACGTGTTAATCATTTTCTAGTCCATTATGTCACCGACCGTTTTCGACCATTGTTTTAATACAAAACTTAGATTTTGAACAAAATTACTGAGGTACTTATAATTTTGATGTTGCTTCTGTCAGATTATTTTGATCGTAAAAGTTCATAAGAACATATGTCCAAAATCGCTTAGTTCTAAAGTTGTACAATGTTTAATAGTAAGTTAACATAATTAATGTTTTTACCATAAATTAACAAAAAATTAGTAAAACAAAATTAACTTATACTAACTGTTGAAAATGACCGCCCCCAACTACAATACAAGCTTCTATCCTCCGTCGTATTTACTGGCGAGTCCGTTCTAAAATACCAGGGGTATTTCGAATTGTTTGAAAAGCTGCGATAATACGATTTCTCAGTTCATCGACATTTTCAATGGGAGTCGTATAAACTAATGATTTAAGGTGACGCCAGAGAAAAAAATCCAAAGAATTTAAGTCTGGAGACCGAGGAGGCCACGGTTCTGGACCTCCCGTCCTATCCACCGATCTGGATACGTATTGTCCAAAAACTCGCGAGCAACTAAACTAAAATGCGCTGGAGCACCGTCATGCATAAAATACATTTGTAATCTTAATTGCAACGGAACTTCTTCCAGCAGTAGGGGTAGCTCCTCTTCAAGAAAATTGAGGTATACCTCGCCATTTAACCGCATCGGTAAAAAATATGGACCTATCAAGTGGTCTCCAACCATTCCGGCCCACACATTGACAGAGAATTGATGTTGATGACGGGCATTCACTTGTTCGTGCGGATTTTCTTCGGCCCATATGTGATTATCATGAAAATTAATAATCGCGTTTCTAGAGAAAGTAGCCTCGTCGGTGAAGAGTATTTGAGCCAAATAATCAGGATTTTGTGCGATTTTGTGTTGCATCCATTGACAAAAAGCCACTCTTTGTGGAAAATCTGCCGGCAAAGTGCCTGCACCCGTTGAATGTAATATGGATACAACAGTTGATCTTTCAATATTCTCCAAACTGTAGCCTGACTAATGTTTAAAGCAAACGCAATTTTTCTGGTTCTTGTAGTAGGATGTTCCTCAATTTCATTTAGTACCATTTCTTCAACTTGTGGAGTTCTCACTATAGATGGGTGCCCGTTATCAATCGTCCGTTTTTTTAAATTTCCCGTTTCACTAAGACGTTGGTGAAGACGGGCAAATATTGAATGATGTGGGATGATACGGTTCGGGTATCGTTCTTCATAGAGACGTCTAGCAGCACGCGAATTTCCATTGGCAAGACCGCAAACGAAATGCATATCACACATCTCAGCATTCGTGTAATTCGTTTTAGAAACAGAAACTGGCAATAAACTGAATGAATACTCTGACAACTATAGACAAATATTGAAATGACAAATAAACAATTCCCTCCGCAACACAATAGTTTTTGAAGAACCAACTGTGATATTATATCGTGTTAGTCGTAATTCATAATTTATTATTAAACATTCAATAACTTAAAACCAAACCGTTTTGGACATATACTCATATGAACTTTTATGATCAAAATAACCTCAGGAATCAGCTCTTAAAGTTTGTCGCATATATTGAGAATCACCCTGTATATATAGAACTATTCATGAGAAAAATTTGAAAATTTTAATAAACACTAATATGGATTTGGCCTAGTGGAGCAAAATATGCACGAGTCTCTAGCACTTTCGGTTATACAGGGTGTGACATTAATTTTCTTATTGTAAATGTGATGTAAACATATTTTTGGATTGCCCTTAAAATACTCGTTAAAATTTATGTAGGGATCCCTATACCTAAATTCATTTGTTTTCGAAAAGCAGAATATTCATATATACTACAAGACTAAGATGTGATATAGTGAAGAATAATGAAGAATAAAAAATAAGTTAGCAATGTTGAAGCGATTAATTTAATAAATGTTCAAAATTCCGTCCTTGAATTTCCAAACATTTTGCACATCTTTTGAGTACCCCATGGTAAGTAGTTTTCTAATTGCATGTGGAGATAAGTTTTTGAAAAGCATTTCTCACACGTTGCATACAATTGTCCATGGTTGTTAGTGGACTGGCATAAACTTAACTTTTTATAGTTCCCCAAACAAGAACGGTCCGTTATTAGCAATCCATCGATGTTTCTTGCAAAAAATTATTAATTACGTACCCGTTATGTGGCGGAGCTCCATCGTGTTGATAAAAAAATTTATTATATTCCACCAGGGGCAAATTTTGTAAATACTCACTGTATAAAGTTTCTAAAATATTCAAGCAGAAGAATCAACAGATTCTTACTTAAATAGCGCACCCCGAAGGTTCCTTCTCGGATCGTTTAAAGTTGGATAAAGTGTTAATTCAATATATCATTGCAAAATCACACGAATCGTCCAATAAAAGCGTTTTTCTTTATTAATAAAACCCCTGACAGCATTATTTTTAGTGTATTAGAAGCTTTTAAACCACAGGTAGGTATATTGGATTCATATACTATATAAAACAAATTTATTTCCATCAAAATATGAATTCAAACTTGCCTGGTAATTTAATAAATTCAGTAATTTAAATGTCAAATATCATTGTATAGATTCCGCTAATTCAGACTGCTAGAGTCATCTATTATTGAATAGTCGAACTAACTAAGTAAAGGAATCCATACTTTCGGTGCGAAAATGTATCGATAAATGTAAAATTTCCGATAATAGACCATGCTAGAATCGATTTATACCAACATAAATCTAGATACAAACAAAAATTCCTAATACTTACTAAAATGATGACGGTTCTTACAAATTTAACCGCAAAATAAAATCGATCGCAAATACATATGAATATAATTTAATTTAACCATGTAAAATTGAATCAAAACTCATTAATAATTTTAATTTTTCGAAAAAAAAAAATAGGAAATCACGAATTTTTCAAATTTATTATAAAATTGTAATAATCAAATATCCAAAATGGTTTTCTATTTCGTCAAAACAATAGAACTTCTAATAACTATAACTTACAAAGCAAAAACTAAGGAATTCATGTTATTCTAGTGAAAATAATTTCTGGGAAAAATTCCCATAATTTTTATAAATACCTGGTTTTTGTTAAATTCTATATAGAAAATCTTAAATATTATTCAAAAAAAATATATATATAATTTCTTCCTAGCGAGACAATTTAATCTGACATTAATTACAAAGTATTTGACTCAGAAACAACAACCATCAACTTTTTTTTAATATTTTAAAATTTCTGCGCAATTAGTAGACCAAAATCATAGAATTAATACCAAATTTATAATTCCACTCAAGATTTCTAATATCCTAAGTGACACAGCAAAAGATATATACAATTAACATCACATACTTGAACAAAATATAATAATATTAATTACAAATTTAATGAAATGCTTATAGGCGGAATCGCAACCAAACAAACTAATTCTTGTAAAACGGGTTGCATATTTCCCAGTATTAATGAAACATTCAAAGAGAATTGTTTAATGCAATTAAGTATTCGTCTTTCTAAGAAATAAGCAACAAACAAAATTAGATACATTTGCTTAGCAATTCACAGAAATAACATTATTTAAAAATATATATAGTATTGTAATAGGTCATGTAAAAAATTAATAAAATTGAAAGAATATAATTGAGTCCTATAAGTCTCTTATGTAGGTAGTACATATATCTATGTATTTATAATCAACTAAATTATAACGGTTGGAAAGAAATTTTGTTACATTACTTTCTTACAATGGCAATTTGCTTGAAAATGCCTTTAATCAAACATGACAAAGCTTACATAGACAAATAAATATCTAAATAAAATTATAAATTGACCCATAAAACCCAATTATACTCTCAATTTTACTAAAATTCTTAGGTCAAAAAACAAATATATTAATAAAAATAGCAAATTTCTCCTTTGAGAACTACATGGTCTATTTAATGTAAACCCAAATTAATTTTATGTGTTTCCCTTTTCAAATAAAATGTTTCTCTATACCATAATGAATTTTTCAAGAAAAATTAAATTAAAAATCACAGAACAAGCACACCATTAATCACGATAACTTACTTGCATATTCCCTATTCGTATGTATATCCTTTGCTAAGTACACCGTACTAAAGCTGCCCTCACCAATGGCCTTACCGAAGACGAAATCCTCAGGCTTTTTTTTCCTGACACTATCTCCAGGTGTCATGCTGTCGACTGAGTTTCCTGCGACACACAAACAATGACTCACATCAGATAAAGTGCGAGGAACACTTTTATCTCGAGCGACACAGATAAACGCTCTACAAATTCCAACTTTCCAAGTGAGAGAGATCTCTTACTCATCAGGGATTCACTTTCTAATCGCGTGGTGATTTAAGTTCAATGTTAAATTTGATAAACGCAAGAAAAAAACATATTTTTTAATGGACAATCAGGCTATCACCTTCTGCGTGTAATTGAGTTTTAAATGGAAATTAGCGGTGTGGAAGTCGCCTTTAATACTCTTA
Source organism: Protaetia brevitarsis (assembly GCA_004143645.1). Classification (NCBI taxonomy): domain Eukaryota; kingdom Metazoa; phylum Arthropoda; class Insecta; order Coleoptera; family Scarabaeidae; genus Protaetia; species Protaetia brevitarsis. The sequence continues at coordinate 4,848,540 of RXPK01000037.1, read as the reverse complement.
ACATTTTCGAAATTACCTGTTATAAAATCTGGACCGTCACAATAACGGACGTCATAAAAATAACGTCATGTCTCCGAGTAGAATTACCGCCAATCGCAATGTTAACAGTGACGTCGTGGGAAAAATCGATCCCCAATTTCTTATACCATATATTTTTCTCCTACTACCTCCTGCACTTCGCGTATATCGCACAAACACAACAATCTCGAGGTAATATGTATACGCACAAATAACTTTTTTTTTTTGACAAGAGTACGTTTGACGTTTCAACAACAATCGTTTTACTTTCTGGAAACTAAAACAGCGACTGTCATTGCCGGCCGGGTCCGGGTCTCAAAATGGCGGGCATTGATTTGAACGGCGCGCTCAGACTGGTGGGGATAACGCTCTGTTCCGTAGCCGCACGGGAAATTCGGGAATTCCGGCCAGAATAACGCGCGCGTCTGATCCCGGAGATCCTTGCCGCAGCGACTGTGGAAATTCGCGGAAAATCTACGCGGTTTTGGTGGTGGAAAATCCGCGGCAAAGTTACCGACCGATGCGATACGTTCAAATATTTTCGAGATCTACGCGTCGTCGTATATTTACTTATTCGATGTAATAACGATAATAATATGATGATGGCCTGGAAAAGTTAGTTAGTTAGAAGAGTTCGTCGAAGTTTTTCCGTAAATCCATGGTATGATAAAACTTTGTTCTACTACCAGCATACTATATTAGTTAATCAACCAATATTTATAGATATCGAGTATTGAGGTAGAATTCCTACGTTATTATTTCTCTCATTTTTGCATTAAAGTTGAAACCTCGACTGAAAGTTTACTTTAATATTAATATCTAGGGAAGCTTTAACTCGCGAAGGGTTCATTCCTCATTGTTGACTGTCAGAGATTTTCATATACATTTTTAATGGGACTGCGTGAACTTTTTTAACGCGTTAATCTTATAATCTTTACTAAGTGTGTGATAGTCTTATATTATGCTTGAAATGTGAAAAAATATATAAAAAAGCGTGGTATTTTAGGTTTAACTGTTACATTTATCTAAATACACTCTAATAATTCGAGAATTTAAAAAAGTTTTTTTTAATAAACTAAGACTCTTTCTCAATTAAATGTTTCAAGTGCTATATTTTTTAAAAAGCAGGAAGTGTTCTAAATTAATTTTGGAAAATACCGTGTCAATGCGATGAGAAAGATGGAAAAAATGTTTTAATAATACCCAACAACGGATGAATCAAAATACTAAATTGTTACTTAATTGTGTTAAACATAATACAAAGTATATTAATAAGAAAATTAATGATATATCCAGAAATATTTTTTTAAGATTCACCCCTAATAGCCAAATTTAAATTTCCCGCAATTATTTTTAGTAACTTCAAGGTTGAAACATAAAATTACCCACCATTTTGTACTACATTAATACTTAGTTATTGTAATGCCTTTACGTTGAATTCACTAAAAATTGTAGCGGGAAATTTAAATGTGGCTATTAGGGACGTAGGTACCTACCAAAAATCATACGTCAATTTACATGTATTGTTCTTTTGATAAGTATTAATTTTCAGGTCATTTCTTTCGTTTCACTATTTAACCTGCTTTTGTTACCAAGAATTCTTTATATTTTTATTTTAAATCTATAAGAACTTGCTCGCTAAATGAAATATAGCCTTTTGACGTCACACGCAAGGGTGTTCACTCTATTTTTGTTTTGTCAATGGAAATAACGTTTGCCTTTTATTAGCTTCCCTCTTTTGATTTTTGTTGAAAAAAAAATGAATTTAAACATAAATAAACTCATCTATAGTGTCATTGTACTTATACTGAACAACCTTCCCAATTCTAAGAAAGAGTTTTGACGTCATACACCTACAAAGTGGCAGAAACTCTAAAATCAAGATTCTCTGCTCTGAAAAAAAAGGATGGAGTTAACTGCCGCGACCCGTAACCAGTTTTTGAATCAGCTGGTAGCGGAGATGCTTCCACTAACCCCATGATCATAAGAATATGTAATTACTGAAATTAATTATAATAATAATACCTAAGGTCGTTATTGTATAAGCTCAATCAGGGTAATTGGGGAGTGTGGGATATTTGTCGATAATACTATTTAGGGATGTGACCGAGTGACAGATCAGAAGAAGGGTATATACTGTGTCAGAAGTTTAGATTGGTAACACTTACATTCAAATAGTATTGGCGGTTAACATAACCTATAATTCGTTTAAAATGTTGTGTACTGCAGTTGTTGTAAATAAACTTGGTGTAGTGAGGCTACTAGTGTCAGCAGTTCGGCAGTAGTAAGGTATTCCGTTGTTTTATCAAAAAGTGTTGCTTGTTGCAAAATATAGAGAATATATTTGTGATCCAAAACTTTCACATAACTCAGATGTTTGGGTTAAGCGAATATCCCGGAAGATAAAAATTAAGAGTGATGGAGAAACTCTGAAAATATAATTGATTTCAACGTGCAAAAGTATATGGGAATCAGGCATTTTTGTACTTGGGACAAAAACCTTGTTAACCAATGTTATTAAATTACGATTTGACGGTACTTTAAAAAACGTGTACATTTTTTTCTCTCAATTTAAAATAAGATGGGTTAGTTTTCAATAATCTTGATTACAATGATGATGTTATAATAAATATGTACCTAAAAATAGGCATGATACCTCTTTAGCAATAACTGATTATGTTAACATACCTATTTTATGCTATTTACATGATTAAACGTACCGAGTACAGCATATATAGGAAACCCTTTGGGTATTGATATTATCATTCATCCAGGGAAATTCCGGGGATGCTTCACCCATCCCCAATAAAGTTTATTTATGTTATATAGCGTACACCTCGCTTATAGAGCTGAAGGTACTTGGAACAAAATAGATTATAGGCAGATAAGTACAACAGGCTGCTTGTTACGTAACATGCATACATAAATGGTACCGTGCCGTAATAGTTTAGATCATTATTTGGTTGGCGTTATTAAATGGAATAGTAGGTAGATATTTACCTATCTGATGTTGTACAGCTTATCTATTTAATGAATAAACTACGAACAGACGCAATCAGGGACTATATATTTAGTTTTAGTAAGAGCAATTCATTGGCATTATTGAAATAGATAATTTGACATCGTGTTCTCTTAATCTAGATAAAGAGAAATGCCGTGATTTATTTGAAATAATCAAAAAAAAATATATATGCACAAGCTATATATAAATATTTTTAATTCGTTTGTTTTCACGGGGTTTTTGAAGTTCAAACTTCTTAATGCTGAACAAAGCCTTACTCTTGCATATCTGTTACTAAAAACAGTTGCAATTTAGTATAAAGAATAATTTTTACTAGTATTTTTTTCGTGAAAGTTTTTTTTTGTTTTTATTTAAAAGTTTGTTTTTAACATTTCTTAATTAATGTACTGTACACGAAAAACATATTTGACAGCCTTGTAAAACAATGAGTTTGTATTCCAAAGTGATTTCACGCAAAATCGTTACTGTCAAAGTTTGAAATTTACTTCTGCAATTAATTCAACTATCGTGTTTAAACGATATTTGTGAAACTATGCTTTGATTAGTTATGCTTCTACGTTTAATCGTTCCCTTGTTGTAATTTTATTCCTTCATAATGAATTTTAGATTTAATAAATACGCCGATATGTGCATGGTGTACCTGGTTACAGTGTTGTCATATGTTGTACCTTTTGCGAAAATTTATGCAGGCGTTGTATTATTTAAACAATTGCTTTCGATATTACACTTAATTGCCGCAATTTATAGAAAAACATTTTTTGTTTTTTTATTTTTTAATTTTTTTTGAAACCTTTTTACCTCCTTCAAATAATATCTTTACTCTCTTCTATTGTTTTTATTTTTTTATACGTTTTGTATGTTTTCATCAACTCTTTGTCTTCCTTAACACTTTTTCCCCATTTTTTCGCTGTTTGAATGTGTTTTTATCTTTTTTTCCAAATTTTTTATCCCATTTTAGAAATTTTTATTTTTTAACTTCTTTTTATTTTTTAATAATTTTACGTTTTACCCTCTTTAACATTTTATAAGTTTTAAACATTTTTTTTTCAATATTAAACAAAATTGCTGCAATTTATAAAACAAAACCATTATTTTCAGCTTTTTTTTTTTTTTTCAAACCTTTTACCTCTTTCAAACAATTATTTTTTTAACTTCTTTATTATTTTTTTCCCGAAAATTCTACCTCTTTTATATTGGTTAATTTTTAAAATTTTTAATCTTTTAATTTCTTTTTTAACAGTTTTCATTTTTTTCACATTGCTCTTTTTACATTTTTCAAATATTTATATTTATGTTTTACCTTCTGTCTGGTTTTTCAGATTTTTCAGCTATTTTTTTTAAACTTTCTATCGTCAATTAAAATTTTTTCGTCATTTTTTTGCTGTTTTAATTTTTTTTAGACTTTTTACCCCATTTTGGAAATCTTTATTTGTTTAGCTTGAATTTTTTGACAATTCTTTCAATTGTCTTCCTTTTTACCTTGTTTAACAATTTACCATTTTTAAACAATTTCTTTAGATATTATACGTAATTGCCGCAATTTGTAAAGCGAGGCAAATTTTTTTTGTTTTTTCAACATCTTTATTTTTTTCCAAATTTTCTAGCTCTTTTGTTAGTTTGTTAATTTCAATGTTTTTTTCAATTCCTTTTTTTTTTAACGGTTTTTATTCTTTTTCCAATTTTTTGTCCCTCTTTTACATTTTTTTCTTTTATTTTTTACCTCACTTTAGAAATGTTTATTTTTTAGCGCTTTTTGAAATTTTTTAACAATTCTTTTAATTGTTTTAATTTTTTCCCTTGTTTAAAATTTTACAATTTTTAAACAATTTCTTTAGATATTATACGTAATTGTCGCAATTTATAAAGCGAAACAATTATTTTTTTATTTTTTAACATTTTTTTAATTTTTTTTTAATCTACCTCTTTCATTGGCTAAGTTTTTAAAATCTTTTAATTTCTTTTTTAGCCGTTTTTTTATTTGTTTTACACATTTTTGTCTCTTGTTTATATTTTTTCAATTTTTTTTCCAAATTTTCTTTCTTCTTTTCACATTGGTTATTTTTTTTAACTTTTTTTAATATTTTATTATTTTTTTTATCAGTTTTTATCTGTTTGTACCTCTTGTTTGTTTGTTTTTCAGATTTTTCAACATTTTTTTCAAACTTAGCTTTCTTCACTTTTTTTTTATTTTTTCGCTGTTTTTATATTTTTTATTTTTATCCAAACTTTTTATTCCATTTTACATTTTTTTGATTTTGCTAGCTTTTATTTTTTGTTAACAATTCAATTGTTTTACCTTTTTACCCTATTTAACATTTTTAAACTATCTCTTTTGATATTATATGTAATTGCCGCAATTTATAAAACAAAACAATTATTACTTTTTGAAATAATTTTTTTTAACAATTATTATCAAAAGCGTTTTTTTTTTCAAATACTTTTCCGCCATATTGAAGACACCATTTTGTTTTCACCTCTATATTTATAATTAGCAACCCAAATACCCTGCAAATTATCCACTTAAAAAAGAATTTTTTTATAAGAACTAATTCATAACTCATTACATTTTTTTTCCTTTCCACTTTTCATTTCGTAATCTTTCCGACTGTTCCATCCAAATATTTTTTTTCTTCGTCACTAATAAGCATTTCTTTGCTACTATACTTGAAAGAATAGAATTTATTTTAATAAATGCATATTAATTAACGGTAAAGACCTTTTTCTAAAAGTAGTCACCATTTATTTATTTATTCTTCTTATATTAAAGAAATAATGTAATACACCTGTCTCTAAGCAAATATTATTTCCTAATAAAAGTTAAAATTACACCGCATGTAATCACACACCTATTTTATTAGTTTCATTACATTATATGATACCACCCTATTGCAATTTACTAACTCGTATCTCAACGATATTGCAGCTTGCGACTTGCGACGTTATTACCATAGTGCAATATTAGGAGAAGGATAACCTTTCCGTAGTTGCCAGTTACCAGTACGATCCTTGCAATCCTGAAATTGTTGGCCTAGTATTACCGGATGCGAGCCTCATGCACGAAGTTAGCGAGGAATTATAGTTGGGTAATTCCATTTCGTAGGGCACACATAGTACATTGTAGGTAGTTAAATTTCCTTTATTCATGGTTACGCAGGAGCCATATAAAACTGAGAGATAGTTTACAGGTTTTAATATAGTTTTTCGTAAATAATTGATACATATGCACATATCCGTAATTGGTTTTTATTTTTTCTAACTACACAGAGATTCAAAATGATTGTCAATGTTCGTATATACCTTGATCGGCAATTCCCGGCGCCGACACGAAAAATTCCCGTTTTGACAATGCAATTCCCTTTTTTTGGCGGCAAATACAAACTTATTAACTTTTTTTAATAAATTATTTACTAAATTAAAATAAATGTACCGATACAATGACAGATTCATTTTAACTAAAGCGAATGAAAAACAAAATACAAAAATAATAAAAATTTAAATTTATTTTTATTGATGCAATAGTAATATTTTATCCAATGATTCCCTCTAAAACAAAACTTTTTCCCTCTAACGTTCAAAATTCCCTCTAAAAAGGGAATTTCCCTCTCATATACGAACACTGTTGTCAATTCCGCTCCTATAGATAGTAACAGGGTGTAGGTATATGCCGCCTGTTTGTAATGAAAGTTTGAACTAAGTCAGTGTTGGAACATAAGAAAGTAAACGGATCTGTCATAAATAAGGAAAACGTAACCTATATTTGAACTCGCATTATATAAACGACTATGGATTGGTGTTTCTGCTTGTAAAAATGAAATGTAATTAATTTAACTTTACTAAATTATGATTTATAGTTCAGTACTAACTGGTGTTTAACTAAATTTATTTATTACTTTAAATTATAACATACAATTAGTATAATTATTAAGTGACAAAACTGCATCTCTCAGTTCTTCTGTGGTATGCATGCGGTTTCTATAGATCCTATTTTTTAGATAGCCGAACATGAAGTAATCTAATGGGGTTAGATCAGGCGATCTTGGTGGCCATCTTTGTGCTCTAACGAACCTGTCAGCAAAAAACTGTTGAAGATATTGGCAGGTTTGTCGAGCAGTATGTGCTGGAGCATTATCGTGTTGAAAATAACCTGCTTCAAGCTCACTTTCTTGTAACTCTGCAATAAACAATTCCAGCATCTGTTGGAAACGTTGGGCTGTTACAGTTTCCTCGAAGAAAATTGGCCCTATTATTCCTTGCCTGGACATAGCTAACCAAACTCCAACTTTAACGGGATGCAATTGCGTTTCTCGAAATTCGTGTGGATTTTCTGCAGACCAGATACAATAGTTTTGTAAATTGATATAGTCTGTTAGATAAAACCAGGCTTCATCCGAGAAAAATGATTTGTTTAGCAAGTTATCGTCCCTTAAATTGTTATTAAACCAATGCCAATATTCCAATCGCCTATCGTGATCTAATGGTAATAATTCCTGTACCGTAGAAACTTTATAGCGATGAAAATGTAACTTTCTTTTGACAGCTCATTACGCTGAAGTGTATGATAAGCCTATAAAATTATAAAATGTAATAAATTATTTCACTTAATATTAATATTGATTTTTTACCTGTTTGTTGAGCTATTACCACAGATAAATTCCCTTATTTTCTTACAGTATTCAGAAATACTATTGTTGGTAATATTAGATGTAAACGATTTGAAAAAAAATATAAGATAAATAATCGAAAGATACTACAACACGCACGCCAATGTCGCTAAATGTCAAGAAAATTCATTTAATGTATGAAATTTGTATGTAGCTAACTTCGCTCATTAAATTGGTAATAAGTATAGATAATTTTTTTCCGGAAAACAGTTTTTTTCTTACGACAATCATTTTGAATCACATGGTATCTGTTCCACCAAGTCGACCCTTTTGTAACTTTGACATGTAATAGCTAACCAGTGTCACAGTGTCACAAAAATTCTGAAAAAATTATGTTATAATGACTTTTGTGGATAGTCAAGTATAGTTTAAATTTCATAAAGATATCTTCAATAGGTAATGAAAAAAAAAATGTTTACGTTAAGGATTGTCACCCCATTTTTCCCTTACAATTGGGGTTAGGGATGTGAGATTAATTGTATGGCTATTTTAGATGAAGAACAATAAAAACAAAGTAACAACTCCTTCATCAGATGCGAGTGCAGTTTTCATATGCTTAACCGGCTAGACCCTTTGTCTTTGTTTTTATTACCAGCAGTGTAAAACAAAATAAACTTGTGTTATGTATAGAGACCGGACTATATGCAAAGAAAAACTGGAATATATGCGCATATATATGCATCGATTTTTGAGAAAATGTGTATAAACCTCGGGCATACATGCAAAAAAATTGCGACAATATGCAAAATTTTTCACTTAAAATAAATAAGAGCAGAAATTTAAACATTAACTTTATTGCACAAAATTTTTTCACAACATATTTCTAAAACAATTTATAATTAAATGTCTTTCAAGATTGTGTTAAAGAAAGTTTTGTCTTCTATCAGAATACATATGTTTCGAAATAGAAAAGCTTCTTTCAACATCCACAGATGTAATTGGTGCATTTTTTAACTTTGCTATACATTCTAAACTAAAATTAAAGTCGAAATCGTTTACTGTTTCACCTTCCAAAATTTTCTTAACTTTCTTCAATTTCAAATACCCCGGATTTTTATTTATCACTTTTTTAAATTTATCGTATATAAAATTACCTATTGTACCCTTAACCTTCTTACATACTATATCAAATTCGTCTACTATTTCGACTGATTCCGAGAGCGACATTTCTTGTGTTTCTAGTTTACGAATGGAACTTGAAACAGAGCTATAATTTGACTTAATATACAAAAGGTTTTGTAGCAATTCTGTTGGATGTTACTATCTTTTTACAGTTTTCTAGAGCAATGCAGTTAGCAGTAATTTCAAGAATTACATTTTTTATTCCTTCAAAATTATCGGCGAAAAGAATTGCAGCCTCTAACCATGTACCCCATCTCGTAATAATCGGTTCAGGAGGCAACTTAACTCCTTATAAAATTGGATTCGTAAAGGTGCTTTTAAAAATACTTTTTTGACATTGCTAATTAAATCATTAATCAAAGGGAATTGATTCCTAATGTCTTCCGCTACACGATTGAACCCATGAGCTGAACAAGTGGTATGAATAATGTTACTATAAAAAAAAATTAAATTTTGCGCGGTTTTTGCCATGTATGATGCAGCGTCGGACAACATTAGTAAAATTTTTTCACAAGGTATACTTCCAGGTAAAAAGAAATTTGATAAACCTTCTTGAACGAATTGGGCAATTGTCACATTATTTGTTGTTTGAAGTTCTTTACAATAAATTAAATATGATTTACCTACAATATCTTCATGAAGAATTCCTATTAACAAATGGGCAATATAACGGCCACACTTATCCGTACTTTCATCTACCATGATATAAATAAAATTATTCCCTACCAATTGTTGAATTTCTGCTATTGTTTGCTGGTAACAAGATGTGACATAATTTTTTCGTAAGGTACTTTCGTCAGGTATATTATGTTTGCAATATTTTTGCAGAAATGATTTCAAATTAGCATTGTTTAATCTTGCTAATGGTATGTTAGACGAAATTAATGCGTTACACAGATCCGTATTACATTCTTCTAGTTCTGAGTTTCGTGAAGTTGATGCTACACATTGTCGTATAGATTGCTGCACACATGCGGATCGCTTTTTAGTTTTTCATATTTTCCAATATGTGATGGAGTTTTAGCGTGTTGATCAATCAGGTATTTTCTTTCAGAACACCTACAACAACAATTGTCATTTTATATTAAAAGTTAAAGAATTTAAAAACAATTGTAAAGCTTTTAGTAAAATTAAACTTACCAGTTTACTGCAGGCTCGACAAAATATTTTGTCGCCATCCTTTCCCAGTTTAGGATATGGCTTAATCCATAAAGAAATTTTGTTCGCTATACTCATTGTATGTACGCACAGTATTCAAAAACGTAACACAATTACATGCTGTTTGGGCTCAAAGATATTCAATGAATGAATAGTTTATTTGGGAATTAATAATAATAAAACGTATTTATCACATCCCTTCTGCTAGGCGAAATTAAACACGTGCAGTTGTTGGAAAAAAGTATTAGAGAAACCAATGTAAAAGATTTATCGTTCTGAGAATTGTCGATTGTGGATCTACATTAGGAATTACTAGGAATTTTTACTAATAGAAAGGATAAGAAAAAGCTTAAATATGCAATATATGCAACTTTTGTAAAAATATGCATAGAAATGCCTAAATATGCAATATACGCAATCACCAATTAGCGCTAATTAACTTCAATTAGTGTAATACGTCTACATATAGACTATAATTAAAGATATGCAAAAAATAAAATATATGCACTTTGCATATAATCCGGTCTCTAGTTATGTAATTCATAAAGAAAAATAAAAAAAAAAGATAAAACTTATTATTCTGTGTAATTAGATTATTTTAATTTAGATTGTCTTAATAACAGTGTATAACACTGCAACAAATTGACAGACGAAGACGCAATTAGGGAACTTAATTCAGAACTACTTCGATCTCTCTACATTGTGGGTAATACGACCAATAAAACTCTCATCAATGTTTGTAATTATAAACTGACGTTCGATTTAGTTCTCTCACTTAATCGCTCTATTAATTAAAATCTGAGACGTTCCCAAGATTCCAATGTTATACCGAAAGCATAGAAGCGGTTCAATTATTCCTTGCCTATTGTTTTTGTTTATTCCCTTTGATTGTTTTTTTTTTGCCCTGCATTGTGTGTATAAGGAGCTGGGCTGTACGTCTTAATTAAATCACAGCCCTAACCTAAGAGAAAAACATTTCAGCGAACTCGGATGGGGCACTTTTACGTCGGCAAGACCTTTACAACTTTGTTAGTAATGGCTATAAGGAAAATTATTATTGGCTTTAATGTAATACGTAATTTAAAGGAACTTAATTGGTCAAAGAAGTGCTCATAGCCTTAGTGACAAGCAACAAAAGATGACGTAAACTGGAGACTAGGTGTGGGGAACCTTTTTTATATTCTTATATTGATTTCGTAAACACGTTAAATTATTCAAGATTCCAGGCTGTCTAAAAGGCAATCTAATAAAATATTGAATATCTGCCATTATGTAAGTTGACTTATATTTTTACGGTTACGAAAATAGCGTGGGTAAATAATAGATGGTTGCGATGGGGATTTGTGATTTTTATTTTAACTGGAAATAACGATGGTATAAATAAAATCATTAAAATGTATTCCGAGCATTTTTTTTGTAGATATATTTGGTATCGGCACATTTTCTAGTTGTCTAGTTCTGCGATGCGAACAACAATACACATTATTGTAACATATATAAAAAGAGTAGTTTCATAACCAGTCATACAAATAATATGGAATTGAAAAGCTTCAAAAGCATTCTGAAAATTCCCCAAATTATTCCCCAAATAGCGCAATTTACTTCAAGCTTATTTCAATTGCACAATAAAATGTCCGTAATAAAAATTATTTGGTAATTTATTTCCTATTCATTGATATAACGGCGCTTGCCTTACCTTCAAAATATCGGTTAGCAAGCAACTTTTTTTAATGGAACTTATTTTTTTTTATGTTCGGAAAGAGGATTATGTCTCCTATGTAGCCACAGTTTTGTTCAATTTTATTTATTCGTAACATTTAAATTTTTCATTTTGTTTCTTTATCGTTTCTTATTTTGCTATTTATTTCTTTAGTTGTTATCTTTTACTAGAACACTACCTTAATCTGCTTATTTATTTGCGGTTGACACATCTTGTGTCATAAATATTTTAAGTTATATAATATTTTAAGGTGACCGTACAATTTATATCGAATATGCATTATTACTAGGGTGAAATAGGAGAAGCGCCATCTTTACTACAATTTCTGTACTACTCGCTATTATAATGGGCTACCTTTGATATTGGCTTTACAAATTAAAATAAACTGAATATTGAATATGACTACCTTCTGAACCTTTTCCTTGTTAGATAAAATATATTTTTAGTTAGCACAGTAATATCTTGTTAATGAAACCTATTCTGTTGATTTGGAGTCTGTTCACTCAGCGTATTCGAATTTTTATTTAAGCATATTAGTTAACTGACGTCATCATTTCAAGAGAGTGCAAACATTATTTTTGTTAAATTAAATTAGAATGAAAAAGAACAATGGCATCCATTACCTTGTCGGTGTTATAGTACGATGCAGCTGTTCTAAATCCTCACAAGGAGTCATGAAGTGATTTCATCAATCTTCGAATACAAAGTTAATATCCCCTCAAATGAGGTAATATTCTTAATCCAAAACTCTACACAAGACAAATTCTGTAAATTCGAATAGGGCCGAAGTGACTGTACAGGGTGGGCCAAATTCGATACTTTTAATAGGAAAATTATATTTCTGAAGGAATTAGACAAAATCTTCCCTATGCTTCTGGAGCTCTATTTTAAAAAGAAATCGATTGGTGAAGTCCGTATTTTTATATCTTCCGTAATATAAGAGATACAGAGCGTTTTCGTAAAATATGCAATTTTTGAAAGCCCTTGTAACTTTTTAACTTGTGAAAATGCTTGATTTATATAAGAACTTTATCAGGGCACTTTTTGACGTAGAATTCAATGCTCTAATTTGTTTTTTTTTAATTCGTTTTTTTTTTGAGATATTATCAAGACTTGTGTTTTTTTTATATGGAACACCCATCTTCCGTAATATAAGAGATACAGAGCGTTTTCGTAAAATATGCAATTTTTAAAAGCCCTTGTAACTTTTTAACTTGTGAAAATGCTTGATTTATATAAGAACTTTATCAGGGCACTTTTTGACGTAGAATTCAATGCTCTAATTTGTTTTTTTTAATTCGTTTTTTTTTTTTGAGATATTATCAAGACTTGTGTTTTTTTTATATGGAACACCCTATATATTTTTACACTATTCAAAAGCAGTTAAAATTGCCTTTAATATGATATAACACACTTGATATTTTATTTAAAGGATTTTCAAGATATTTGAATTTTTGTTTGCAATTTAACAGTATTTCAAGGTGGCTCTTTCCGTAACTAAGCAATACGCGTATTTGTTTTATATTGTCAAAATATTTTGAAATGTCAGTTTGAATGAATGTTACTGGTGGTTTTATTATTCAAGATTTCAAAAATGTATGAAAACTATGAAAAATACGACATGTTAAAGTGTTTTATAGAAGTAGGTGAAAATGCGGAAGCTGCATGTAATATTTACTATGAACGATATCCTGAAAGACAACAACCATTCAGAGACATGTTCACTAGGTTAAAGAAAATTTAATAAATTTTGGATCCTTTCAAAAACCGAGACCTAAAATTATGTGGCTCAAAATAGAGACAAAGAATTAGAGGAAATTGCCGTTTTGGGGGAAACTGTAAATAACCCAACACATTCCACTCGCGAGATGGCACAAACAACAGGTTTAGCAAGAACATCGGCAAGGCGCATTTTAAAAAAGTATAGAATGAAACCCTATCGGACAAGGAAAGTGCATTACCTTTTTTCCGCGGATTTGGAGCGTCGTATGGCATTTTGTCAATGGTTTTTGGAAAATTTTGCTCTAAACTGTGTATGGACGGATGAATGTAACGTAAGCAGTGCGGGAATTTTTAACAGATATAATTCTTATACTTGGTCACGTGAAAATCCCCCCACTACTGAAATGAGAAACCAAGGACGATATAGTTTCAATGTGTGGGTAGGAATTTTCCGTGCCAGGATAATTGGACCTACATATATAACGGAATTCTTAACTCCGAAAGCTATTTCCATATTTTACAACAATTCATTGAACCTCTCATAGATGAAATACCTTTTAACCAATTGGAATTCGTTTATTTCCAGCATGACGGAGCACCCCCTCACAATGCTGCTCGGATTAATGAGTTTTTAAACCAACAATTCGGTAACAATTGGATTGGAAATCAGGGACCGATACATTGGCCGCCAAGGTCACCAGATCTAACCCCATTGGATTTTTTCCTTTGGGGAAAAATTAAAAATCTTGCGTTTAAGCATTCTCCCAATTCAAGACAGGAATTAGAGGCTGCAGTTTTGCAAGCGTTCGACTCTCTATCTCCGCTTGAGTTGGTGAACTCAGTTCAGAATGTAAGGAAACGGTGTCGATTATGTTTACAACAGAATGGCGGACAATTCGAACACTTACTATAATTCATAATGCTTACGTATTTGTTTTTTTTTTTTGTATGGAGGAGTATATTCTGTAAATATTTCGTTCAAATATGTCTATAAGAATTTTAGAAACCAGCTGATTTTAATTTTAGCCATTATAAATTAAAAAAAAAGTTGAATACACTACAAAATAAACCACCTTAGTGTGGAATTCTATGCATATCTGTAGCGTCTAAAAGATTATCTGCGAGACTGTAAACGTGTATTAAGGATGCTTACAGATTTATAAATAACCTTACAAGTGCTACAAATACGCACAGAATCCCACCATTAATTCCTTACAACTATAGTATCATAATACTATTAAATGGTTTCCTTGTTTGTTGGACTTGTTATTTCTAACATTTAATATTAAAAACCACTTTTTTTCTGCTTTGTAGAAATCTTTAATTTGCTTATTTACGAGCATCCACGGCCAAACAAAAAATAAAGAAATAAAAAAACAAATACGCGCGTTGCTTAGTTACAGCCAGAGCCATCTTGAAATACTGTTAAATTGCAAACAAAAAATCAAATATATTGAAAATCTGTGTTATATCATATTAAAGGCAATTTTATCTGCTTTTGAATAGTGTAAAAATATATAGGGTGTTCCATATAAAAAACACAAGTCTTGATAATATCTCAAAAAAAAACGAATTAAAAAAAAACAAATTAGAGCATTGAATTCTACGTCACAAAGTGTCCTGATAAAGTTCTTATATAAATCAAGCATTTTCACAAATTAAAAAGTTACAAGGGTTTTTAAAAATTGCATATTTTACGAAAACGCTCTGTATCTCTTATATTACGGAAGATAATAAAAATACGAACTTCACCAATCGATTTCTTTTTAAAATCGAGCTCCAGAAGCATAGATCAGAGTTTTTCTAATTCCTTTAGAAATATAAGTTTCCTGTTAAAAGTGTCGAATTTGGCCCACCCTGTACGTCTACACGCGGTTAAGGTTGTTTGAAAAGTTTAACTTAATCATAACCCCGAATTGTCACATTAATTACTAAGTTATTATCCCAATGCCCTAATTTAATTAATTCAAACAAAACATTCTTCAGATACTCACGTGCCTTACTCAATTACAACGTCTATTATAAAGAAAAACAAAAAGAAATTAACAGATCTGAGGTAATAATATTTTTTCTTCCATCCGGTTTCGCAGCTCGACACTGCGTCGTAATGAGAAAGGACGATCCACCCATCGGTAACGACGGCTTCCGCACCAACTATACGACCGGCACCACCACCAAGGGAGAAGATGAATTTCGTGGGCTCGTGCACGAGCTGGCTGTGTTCGAACAAAGAGCCGGAGAAACAGCTGGCTTCGCCCACCGACACCGGGGGGACGAACCAGCCGGCCGTGACGGCCACCTCCATCAACTCGACGGGGCCTGGACCGAGTCCTGGAGGCTCCGGAACCTGTGACGACGTCATACCGCCGCAGAAGAACTGTTACAGATTAGTTATGTTAGGTAAGTGATACGAATTTATTCATGCAAAATGTGGTCAGCATTGTTTAAATATATCTAGTTAGTCAACGTAATGCATTTTCGGAAAAATAAAGTATTGCTCAGGGAAGTGGTGCACTCTATCGGTGAATGTAAATTGATTTGAAAACGTGATAAATATAACAGGTATCTCGGTCAGAGTGAGAGACAGATTTCTGTGTTTTATCCATCTGCGGAAACGACGGAATCCGTATCGGTGATTTACTGACATTGGCGATTTGTGTGGCCTGGGGGAAAGGGAGGGTGGATGCATGTAACGCTGTGATGACGCACCTCGCGATAATTCTCGTGTTTGTTTACATTAAAAGATTAGAATTCTGAGGTATTCTGTTATAAATATAAAGAAATTGAAAGTATATTGCAAGGCACGTTCTTGTTGACAAAACATTAATTGAACAATTTTCTAAATTGAAGTTTTTCTTTTAAGAATAAAATATTTAAACTTAAAACAAAAATCACTGAAAAGAGAAAATTTAAATCTAAAAGGACGAAAATTTGCCGAGAAAAAAAAAACATAAATTTACTTCTCAATTTTTATGTTCTTAGTTTTTAAATTAATAAGTTGTTTTGTTAACTTAATTTACTTATCTTGTATGTAGTAGTCTAACTATAAAGCTTATATTTAAATCGAGATGGGCACCAACGCCGTGCTGCCATCTACCGCTTTTGTCCAAAATGTTCAAAAATCCATTAACTATTTTGTCCATAAGGTTGACTAACTAGTATGTATATAAACAATGGTGGTCAGCGTTCTTTTATCATTCCATTTCACAGTCTGCCGTTAGTATCTCCAGTGCTGATGTCAATTTGCTGTAGGTGTACAGAATGTTACTGTTAATAGACCTACTGCTATTTTGGCGTGGAAGCCCTCCAACATGGAAAACCATTTATTGTACCCATTAAATTATTCCACCCATTCCAGGATCATCTAGCTGGTTGATCGAAGTAATCCTCTCTCATTACACAGTCTGCAGTTAGTATCTCCAGTATTGATTCCAGTTTTCTGTAGGCGTTCTTTCAGTGTCCTCTTAGGAGACCTATTACAATGCGAAGATGATTCCTACTGAGCTGCGGTAGGTGTTCTGCCTAGTTTTTTCATCGTCTCTTAATAAAGGCCTCACCATTAGTTTGCCTGATTGTATTCTTTTTGTTTCTTTTTGACCCAACTTATTACCTCCTCTCGTGCTGTATTTTTAGACACTTCTAGAACAGGTTCTGGGCCTATGTGTATATGAAGCAAATGATCCCTTTCCTGCTAACTCATCGGCTTTTTCGTTTCCTTCGATTGCTGAATGTTCGGGTACCCACAGCCAAGTGACTTTATTGCGGTCTGCCAGGCTACTCAGTTTAGAACTGAATCTTACATTCATTAAGTCTGGTTACATGGTCAAAGGGTAAGAGTTTTTGAACGCAGTGAAACTTGAATGGAATTTTTTGTAAATCCTTGTTAAGGATTGTATCACCAGCGGAGTATCACCGCTCCTAGAGCTTTCTACATTATTCAAAATGCGGGCAGATCATTCCCCATCCTTTGACACACATTTCTCCACCTATCTCCATCCTGTGCCCTCTCCTGCCTATGAATGCCAGCTTTGTTAAGGTCTTTTTCCTGCCTTTTGTAGCCTAAATGTATGTTTCAGAGCACTTTGTTTAAATCCTAAGACTTGCACGCATCTTGTTTTCTCAGTGTCGTAAATAAATTCTGAGTATGAGCATGCGAACGACAGTGTGGTTTTTATTTTGTCCCCAACAGTTGCTACTAAATAAATAAAGTTCCTTCATATGTTCTGGAATGTCTTTTAGGTAATCCAATAGAAATGAGCAAATTTCATTAGCAGTTTTTTTTTTAGCCTGACTTTTATGTTATATATATATGTGTACATCTTAGCACTACTTTCTTTAATGTTGTGAATGCAGGACACCGAAACGGTTAGTTGCTGATAATAGAATACCTCGCCTACTGGTGTTTTAGGCAACTGGATATTTTGCATAAAATCAAAAGATAGCACTAAAACACTATCGCTACTGGATTCCCTTACTTTTTTTAATTGGCTGTAAACCTTTTTACTCCCATGTTTATGTACCACAAGCTCCGCCATAGCTACTCGTTTGACAGTTTCGTTCAAATTCTGATCTTTTATTTTATTGTTCAACGTTTCACATGTTGAACAAACATGAACTTATGACCGGCCGAGTCTTAACGAAAAATTTTTACGGAAATATCTTGTGTAGTACGAATAACTAATTTTCATTTGAGAATACTTCTGTGTAAATAAGTGAAACATTATTTTGAGATTTAACTCAGTGTTTAAATATTTGATTTCTCGATTTGCATAGTGACTTAGTTTCACAGGAAATGATTCGATATGGTGTCGAACACCCACCTGAACCCATCTTCATCTAACTTATTTGTACTTGGGTTTCGGCCACGTCTATTTTTCGGAGATTTTCCAAGCGCAGCAAGATTTCTAACTCTTCCAACTCGGCCTGGGGGTAATGGCATACACCGATGTGAAAGCATATAAACATACTTTTTCTTTAACAAATCCTTTGTACACATAGTATTCAGAAGCATAGGACTTTGGTTTGTTTCCAACTTCAACTCTTGCACGCCGTCTTTGTATATTCCTAATATTAATAAGTCCTTGAAGAAATAAATCCTGGCTATCTTTATTATCAAGGGAGTATCTTGCAATTCCTTACCAGACAGTTTCTTGAAACATTTTGCGCTGCAACTAAAAAATTAAAAACAATGTGACTATCAACGAGATTAAAAATACGAAAAATATTATAAAACCATCTAAAACTATATATTTGAGACGCCAAAAACGTACTAATGAAATTATAAAAATTAAAATTACCTGCAATGGGAACCCACTGTTTTACTTGGAATGCTATCTCCCTTGTAATTTATACATATAGGATTTTCCCTCAACACGTGATTTTTTTATAATATTTCGTTTATAATTCAGAGGATTCGCTTTTCTTTTTCCGCTGCTGGAAGGTTCTTCTGTAATTTCCATTTTACTCTTCTAATAACTTGTACAAGACACCCCGCAAACAAAAGGAATAATGTAAGGTTATAATATCTCTCCCACTTGTTACGTTGCTGGCTGTACGTTCAGCTGAAACAGCACATGTTCGTGACTTTAGCTGTTTTTGCAAATTATGATGTATTTGCCTATACAAAAACTGTTTTTGACATAATCCCATTTTAGGCAAATATGCAGGGTGATTCTCAATATATGCGACAAAGTTTAAGGGCTGATTCCTGGGGTTATTTTGATCATAAAAGTTCATAAGAACATATGTCTAAAATCGCTTAGTTCTAAAGTTATACAATGTTTAATAGTAAGTTAACATAATTAATGTTTTTATTATAAATTAAAAATAATTAGTAAAACAAAACTAACTTATACTAACTGTTGAAAATTGACCGGCCCCAACTGCAATACAAGCTTCTATCCTCCGTCGTATTGACTGGCGAGTCCGTTCTAAAATATCAGGGGTATTACGAATTGTTTGAAAAGCTGCGATAATGCGATTTCTCAGTTCATCGACATTTTCAATAGGAGTCGTATAAACTATTAATTTAAGGTGACCCCAGAGAAAAAAAGTCCAAAGAATTTAGTCTGGAGACCGAGGAGGCCACGGTTGTGGACCTCCCCGTTCTATCCACGATCTGATACGTATTGTCCAAAAACTCGCGAGCAACTAAACTAAAATGCGCTGGAGCACCGTCATGCATAAAATACATTTGTAGTCTTAATTGCAACAGAACTTCTTCCAGCAGTAGTGGTAGCTCCTCTTCAAGAAATTGCGGTTATACCTCGCCATTAACCGCATCGGTAAAAATGTGGACCTATCAAGTGTCTCCAACAATCGCGGCCTCACATTGAAAGAGAATTGATGTTGATTGACGGCATACACTAGTCGCGGATTTTCTTCGGCCATATGTGATTATTATGAAAATTAATAATCGCGTTTCTAGCGAAAGTAGCCTCGTGGGTGAGAATATTTGAGCCAAATAGTCAGGATTTTGTCGATTTTGTGTTGCATCCATTGACAAAAAGCCACTTTTTTTGGAAAAACTGCCGCAAAAGTGCCTGCACCCGTTGAATGTGTATGATTCAACAGTTGATCTTTCAATATTCTCCAAACTGTAGCCTGACCTAATGTTTAAAGCAAACGCAATTTTCTGGTGCTAGGACTAGGATGTTCCTCAATTTCATTTAGTCCATTTCTTCAACTTGTGAATTCTCACTGTAGATGGTGCCGTTATCAGTCGTCCGTTTTTAAAATTTCCCGTTTCACTAAGACGTTGTGAAGACGGCAATATTGAATGCTGCGGAATATCGGTTCGGTATCGTTCTTCATAAAGAGTCTAGCAGCACGCGAATTTCATTGGCAAGACCGTAAACGAAATGCATATCACCGTCTCAGTATTCGTGTAAATTCATTTTAGAAAACAGAAACCGGCATTAAACTGAATGAATACACTGACAACTATTGACAAATATTGAAATGACAATTAAACAATTCCCTCTCAACACAATAGTTTCTGATTAATCGTGTTAGTCATAGTTCATATTTATTATTACACATCAATTAACTTTAAAACCAAACCGTTTTGACATATACTCATATGAACTTTTTTATGATCAAAATAACCTCAGGAATCAGCTTTAAACGTTGTGGCATATTTGAAAATTACACTAGAGACATATGCTGTTTCTGCATTACCGATTCAAATGGTTCTTCTTCCGTATTTACTGTTCTCCATTTTTATTGGCCTTAATACTGTTCTTAGAATGTTTCTTTCTTATATACTAAGTTCTTCTCCTTGCTTCTTAGTCATCGTAATTTTTTCTGTTGTATGTGGTACTGTTGGTTGTATTATCGTCTTATAAATTTTCATTTTTGTTTTTCTTCCCCAATAACAGGTATTCCACGTAAGTGTGCATCAAGTTTATATGTTTTTTATTTACTTATATTTGAGATTTTGTCACATTTTCTATTCATTGGAACAATAATGTTAAATACTTCTACCAAATATTCACTTCCGTTGACCGGAAATGGATGTCAACTTCTTATTTTAAATAGAATATCTAATTTTTTATTCATTTTTGGATTCTACAATTTAAATACATCAGTTTTAATTACTATTCCTATAGCTACATTTGCCGTTTTTGATTTATTTAAGTTTTCTTTTTTTTCTAGTCATAATCATTGCATCATTGAGAAATTAATATCTCGGTTAATACTGCAAGTAGAGACTCCAAATTTGCTATTTTGTGAATGTAAGATGTTACTCTAAGAACGGTAGCACACTTTATATTCTTAACATACAGGGTGTTCAAAACTGAGGACACAAAGTGACATATTTTCAAATGCAGAAAACTCTTTTTTAAAATAGAACACCCTGTATTTTAATTCGAAATTAGAAATAAATATTCATCCCCTATCATTTTATATCAGCATTCCCTATACCTATCTTTAATAGATTTTGAGATAAGCGACTTTTGTTAAACAGACTAAGTAGCCCTATTTTTAAATGTTTGTAGCTGTCTATGAATGGATTTGTGGATGTCAAATTCAGTATTATTCTTTGAATAACCATACAAAATGTCGCTGTTCGAATAGCCATTTCTATAATATTCGTCTGTACCAAGTGTAATTACAATGATATACATAAACACTTTTGGTTGTCAATGAAATTTGACATTAATCCCATTCAGAGCCAGCTACAAACACGTAAAGATAGGGCTACTTAGTCTGTTTAACAAAAGTCTTCATTATCTCAAAATCTATTAAAGATAGTATGGGAATGCTCATATAAAGCGATAGGGAGAATTTACTTCCTAATTCGAATTAAAATACAGGGTGTCTATTTAAAAATAGAATACTTAGTCTGTTTAACAACAGTCGCTCATATCTCAAATCTATAAAGATAAGCATAGGATTTGTAATACAAAGTGATAGGGATGCTATTTATTTCTAATTCCGAATTAAATACAGGGTTTCTATTATAAAAGTGCGTTTTCTGCATTTCAAATGTGTCACTTTGTTCCTCATTTTGAACACCCTGTATGTTAGTATGTAAATGTGCGTACCGTTCTAGATTTATATTCTAATTCAAACATAGCAAATTGGAAGTCTTACTTGCAGTATAACCGAGATATTAATTCTCAAGGTGCATATTATGACTAAAAGAAAAAAAAACTTAATAACTCAAAAACGGCAACATTAGCTATAGGATAGCTAATGAAAACTGAACGTATTATAGTTGTAGAATCCAAAATGAATTAAAAATTAGATCATTCTATTAAAATAGCAAGTTTGAGATGCATTTTCGGTCACCGAAGTGATATTTTGGTTAAAGTTTTTACATTTATAGTTCCAATCGAGCGATAATGTGTCAAAATCTCAATATAGGTAACTAATAGGAACATCATTTACTTTTACTGAACCAGTTTACGTGGAATACCCTGTATTTTTACCTTTTCCATTGCTTGAATGGACTTGTCTTCCAGTATGTTATTCTTTCTTTACTTGCTGCACCCTTGTATATTCGATAACATACACATTATAGCGAATCAAAGTACTCGCGTTCAGAGTCAAAAAAGCTAGACTTCACGCACATGTTTCACAAACAACAATTACGAACCCCTATTTTGTAGGGTACAATGTGGAATAACCTTTAAATATCCCGATCCCGCTATCATCATAAACCGATCACATTCATTTTAACCTATCTATCAACCCTCCTTATCGTCCTCTGATCTCACATTACGTCTCGAGCATCTATATAGATATACAAAGATACAGCAACTTTACGATATTCACTAGGTACATTTCGGTTCTCTGGATATTTTATTACCTAGCCGGAAGCTAGCTAAAATAGCAGGGCGAGTTTTACGATTTTACGGCTGCCTATCGAAACCGTAACTCATACATATATGATGACGGTCCCGGGTCTCTCTCTATTAGCTTTCGCGAAACGTCGCCCTCCCGGAGTAGTCCGCTCTTCTGATCTTCCTTTGTCGTCGTTTCGATTCCGCTGCATCCCCTATATATATATCTACACCTTTAGGGACCTGGTTCTCGTCCGGTAGACCAGCATTTAACGGCTTTCCTTTTATTTCTAGTCATTTCTTTTTTTTTTCTTTCTTCTTTTCGTTTCGTTCAGTTTAACCCGGCTCGTAGATCGATAGTAAACGATTCCGCTGTTTTTGTCCAGAGTAAGCTGTCGAAGACAGAAGATCTCTTTTGTATCCTTGTAATTTTTGAAACTGCCTTTTTCGCTTGTAATTTGTTACGTATCATTTTTCAACTGGCATATTTATTTGTAATATTTGAGTATTTTTCTCTAGCTGTACTAGTCGCATCATCTGTTGGTCAATTCCCTTATTACAGCATCTTTTTTTGGCGGTTCATCACAGTGGCGGCTCGTGTTAATATTGGATGATGGAGCCAATCTCGGGCTAACTGCCCTCTCCCACCCTATTTTATTAATCTACAAGGTTTTGAATCAGTTTGGCTCAGCTGCAGTAATTTATTACCTCGTTTATTGGTAACTAAAATAATATCGACACAAAAAAGTTAATGTAGAAACCATTTTAAAATGAAAATACATTAAATTCTTATCGAGAATACTTATCTACCTAAATATAAATATTAACGCATTTCCTTCAGAATTACATATATTGCTGTGTTTCATAAAAGGAAAACTATCAACCATATTGAAATGTGATTATTATTTTATGTAGCACCTGTTTGTCAGTATATTTGGATTAGATCGTATTAGTAATCATGAAAATTGAATATAATTTCTGGCAACTGTATCGTATCTGGTGTTCTGGTTTTCACTTTACCTGATGGGGGTAGTGATGTCGTGGAGGAAAATGATGAAATCCTGGTGACGAGTGTTGATAAAATCTCTAAAAAAGTATTTTTTTTTTATCAAGTGTAAATGAATATGTGATATTCCTAGTGTATATCTGTATTGAAGGGATCTCCTATGTAAATTATGTGTTACGTCTTCTGAAAATATACAGAAGAAGACGTGAGGTTATTCGACATTATAAGAAAGTGTTGGTGTTACTACACCTGGGTACATGTTCTATATGAGCGTACATGTGTTTCTGTTTCCGAGTCTAAATCATACATCCTGAATGTAACGAAGGAGTCTGTTCCCTGATTTTTTTTGTGCTCCGATTTTATCTCCTGGTCTGAGCTTTTATGGAATTATACCAGCTAATCTGGATTGTCACTACAAGGAAATCCCATTTGGAGTGTATCTGCGTCTGTATAAACCGAAACGAGTAATGTGTCCCAAAACATGTGACACAACATAAATGCATTATGTTCTATTAATTTTAGGTACTGTATCTCGTAATGAGATTGAATTTTGACGTTGTTATAGATTGGAGACGTGGTTGGTAGTTTTCATTCTCTTATGAAGGCGGCGGGATATTTTAAAATTACTTTTTAAAATTAAAAGATCTAAATTAAGGATAATTGAATAATATTAATAATAATAATATATAATATATATATAGTATTAATCCTGTGTACATTACAAAAATGTGTAGGATAGTCAAAATAAAATAAAAATAGGTTACACACAATTACATTAGCTTGTCTACATATAGTACTAGCTCAAAGTACTCCTCGATGGATAAATACAAGATGACAATAAAAAGCTTTTAATATGCCGTTTAAAGATGTTAATTGATATTTCTGAGGCAAGGCATTAAAAGTTTCAAAACCCAAAACATTGGGAATTTTGGTAATATTCAGAGAATGTTTGGACACGGAAATTTTGCTTTGACCTAGTGTTATGTGCGTGAAATTGCTCGTTGCGTTGAAAATTACCTCTGTTCGCATAAACGTAATTTAAAAGTTCGTTATATGTGTTGGCAGGCATAGGTAAAATATCACCTTTTGAAATAAGGCCTGCAGACTCTGTGCAGTGAACTCCAGCCATACATCGGATTATGCGTTTCTGAGCCAAAATACAGTCCTGCTAGCAGGCGATGCTCCCCAAACCGTGATGCCTATGACAGTCTGGTGTGCACATTTGCATAATAAAATGAAGCAGAGAACTAAATTCGATTATAGTTTTTAAGTTGCGTATCTGGTAACAGTAACTATTCAATCTATTTGCGGTTTTTTCACAATGCAGTTCCAAGAGAGTGTTTCGTCCATATACAAACCTAAAAAATTTATTCACGACACGACTTATCTCTCATTTTGTACGTGAATGTGTAAATAATATTCTTCTTGTTTGAATTGTATGAAAAATCATGTAATTTGTTTTTTCGTTGTTTAAATATAATTTGTTATTAGAAAACCATGTAGCCATATCATGCAACAAAAACATTTGATCTATTTTCTGTCTGGTGAGTGGTAGATGTAGATACTACACGCTAATCATCAGCATACATGGTTATGTTGTAATCGCTAGAAAATCCGCAATATCATTTATGAGAGGAGAAAGACTAGAGGGCCAAAACACTACCTTGGCCTACACCCCTTTCCATTGGCAACACAGGAGATCTTACTTTATTAACATGCTTACTATTACTGCATTGTATTCAACAAATTGAACCTGTCACGAAATACGATTCGAACCATTGTCTACGACTCCGCGAATTCCGTACTTGTTTAATTTAGCGAGAAAATATTATGATCGACGCAGTCGAAGGCGCGACTTAAATCGCAAAATATCCCGACTGTAAGTGCGCCCGAATCAAGGTTTCTAACTACGTACTCATATAGTGCATGCATCGCGGTTATGGTAGAATGATTTAGTCTGTAGCCATGTTGCTGGTTTGTCAAAAGGTTGTGTTTGTTCAAATGTGTCAATAATCTGTCAAGCATAGCATATTCGAACACTTAGAAAAACTCGGTCGATTGTAAAGGACGATAATTAGCTATATTTGACTTTGATCCTTTTTTGTGCAATGGTATCACACGTGCGATTTTTTAGCTTTTCCGGATATTCTCCTACTTCAAAAGATAAATTAATCAAAAAGGTTAAAGGTTTGATCACGGTTTCCGATACTCTTTTGATTATTGTGCACGGTACATCGTCCGGACCTGCTGATGATTTATTTTTTAATTTTTTAAAAAGACTTTTAACTTCGTAGTCGTGTAAAGGCATGGCACACATACTTTGAGAAATGTTAGTGTTATTGTAACTATTTGATCTCCGCTGAAATTTTTGACACTACATTACGCACCGATTCAATAAAGTAATTATTAAAGGCTCGGCAATTTGACTGGATCGTCTATCTTTCTCGTCATTATTTATATTATTTTCGTGTTTTTTAATTTTTCCTGACAGTTCATTCATAATATTCCAGGATGTTTTATCTGATTATTTGATGAATTAATTTTATGTGTAAAATAATTCGTTTAACATTTCTTAGCAATTGAAAATGTCTGTTTTTTGTTGTATTATAGATCGCGTAAATCGGAAAGTCTTTTTGCAAAATATACAAATCCCTGATAGCTTCGCTAGATTGCCTTACCTCAGACGTAACCCAACCGTGACTACCACGACGAGTACTTTGTTTAAGGGAAACAATTATTAAAGAGTTTCATAAAAGCTTCATAAAAACGGTCGAACGCTTGATTTATGTTGTCGCAGCTATAAATATTGTCCCAAGATTCACTACTAAGCATTTCGACAAAATGCAATATATTGGTTTCGTTAAAATGTCTTGTCTGATACACATACTTTGCGGGATAATTGGACACCAGGGTAGCAAGTTAAAGAACAACATTCTGTGATCAGATATAGGACAATCAACAACGCATATATCCCCCAGGTGCCGTTCATTTGAGAAAACATTGTCGATTACAGTTGCACTTGTACCTGAACTCGTGTAGGAATATTGACATAGTCAAGCAAGTTAAAAGTTAACAAAAGATTCCGTAAAGAATTCGATTGTTGAGAATGATGGCGAGAATTTATATTAAAATCCCCGGTCAAATGTAAGAATGTCTAACATCATAAAATCGCTTAACAAACCTTCCAAAACAGTAAGAAATACGTTACACTTCCTACGAGCTCTATAGCACAAAACAAATATGTCTTTTTGAATTAGTTGTGAACTCTGCACCACAAATTTCAATGTCCTTTTCCTTATTGTACACAGATAAATCCAATGTAGATACAGAAAGACCAACCTTCGACCAAATAGCTACGCCCCCCATTGTAGATATTTCTACAAAACAAGTGCTTAGCGCAAATCCATTAATTTGTAAGACTTTATCATTTCATCAGTGGCCCATGTTTCTGATAAACAAATAAAACTAAGACTCTGAAGTCCTTCAATAATACTTTCAATATATATAATTGTTATTGTTTAAACATGTACGTTCGCGACAAGCACTTGAGGACATAATCTAGCTAATTCGTCAAAATCTACATTACACCTGTTCGTTTGTCGAAAAAACATTTTTTCCGTATTGTTATTTATGTTGAAAGTAGAAGCGTCGTTGATTTTACTGTGATCAGATTTTGATAATTTATGGAATAATTCACGCTTTGATTTAATGTTGTCTTTATAATTTCTGAAATAGACGAAACTAGTGCTGATTTCTCAATGATACCTAGGTGAATTCCACGCGACTGCCTATCAATTGAGGTGAGTAGTTTGTTAACGTCTACATATCGCACATGCTGATGATGTTGAACTTGATTTACATGTTTAAAAGTATTACAATTCAGCTTATAGGCAAAACTGTTGTAAGAATGCTTTCCACCGCAATACGGACTGAAATGAATATCATATTGGTATGAGATACTGTTCGAACACACTTCTAAGAAAGTCGTTAGAAGGTAAGGTTTTCTTTAAAACATTATTGGTACCCGCGAAAACCACTACAAAGTCCCTATCGGTAAAACCGGCTGTTAATGAGTGTATATCTTCTACCACACTTTCCAATAATGCATTGGGCTTAAATATAGATGAACAACACCGAAAATTCTCCCGCAACAAGTCTCCTAATCGTCTACCCTGACTGTCGGCCAGCAGCAGTACCCTCGGCGCATCTTCGCGGATTAGATTTTCAAATTTCTCAGGCGATGTCTTTTTATTTGATTCGAGGCATTGACCTGGATTTTCCTTGTCTGCGATTTCTTTTCTTGGCTCTTTTTGTTTGTTTTTTACCTTTGTCCTTCCTGCTAGTTCGCTGTAGTTATTGTTTGCGGTAGTAACGTCGCTAGTTGAATTCGTTTGAGTATCTTTGTCGATGGTTTTAATCAGTGTTCGTCTACTTATTTTGCTAATGTGATCGGTTTGTGTAAATACGAAACTTTGCGTTTTCGGAGTTTTGGTAAGTTTTTCTATTGTATTTTTCAAGTATGTTATGATTTCTTCCTTGTTTTCGAGAACTTCTCTCAATTTTGCCATTTGTTTTTGAATATTCCAAATAACTATACTCCCTTGAGTTAGATTTCATACTTTATATGTTTTGATATAAACTTATTATAACTATACATGTTATTATGATTACACTGTTTATAACGAAGACTCATTTGTACATTGAATTATTAGAGTAAAACTATAAATTCATATTCTAAACAAAGTAGGCATATATAATAGACAAGTTAGTGTATTTAGGAGAACGAGTCATACGCTCAGCACGGTGAGTCGTAACTGAAAAAATAATAAGATATAATACTTCATTGTTAGTAAGAGGGAGACCACTAGTGCGCATGATCTGGAGTGGTAACTTTAGATTCTTGGACATATACGGAATTTTTATACCATCTAGTGATTGAATTCCTTGTGCTTCATTGTAGGTAGGTATCTGTAAAGAAGGCAAGCTAATTAGAAGATTATTTATTATTTATCTTTTCCGTAAAAACATTAGCTGGACAAATCACAATAATATTTAGTCTTTAAACTGCACGTATCACACGGGCCATTTGTTTACATCCTCCCACCTAACTAATGCAAAACTATTCAGTATTTTTGTGATTTTACTTAAGCAAATGACTTAAAACACTATTAAGATGTATTTTTTTCAGGGATATTTATTATTTCATTATCATGATTTTAACCGTATGTATATATGTGAGGAGGGTGATGTTACTGGGACTAAGAAGCTATTGTGTCTTATTTTGCTATTTTACAGCTGCCTTCAAATCCTAATAAAAAGAATTTCTTCCAGGTGATGCACTGTAAATGGTGTGCCAGAGGCAAGTGGTGTGGAAGAAGCGTGTGAAAATAAATGTCGTACATCGAAGTGATGCTAATCGAGGGAAGAGTCTGAACGATTTCCGGGAAACGGTATACGGTCTTATATAGTTTCGGCCAGACAACGCGCAACTCCGCTTAGATACACTCTGCGCCATTGGGAATCAAGCATTTGCCCACAGCAAATCTGATAAATCAGATTCTCAATATGGAGAAAGTGTCAAATCAAGGTTCTAGGATACTGCAGATTCAGAAAACCTCTACACATATGCGCGCTCGCTGTTGAGACAGAAACTTGACTGTATTTAGAAGACGAGAAGACATCTTTCTGCTACTCTGCTGCCACGAGAATCAGGTAGATGATGTTTTGGAAGGTTAAAGGAAAAAGATATTCAACAAGATTTTGAACTACCTTAAAAACGGTACGACGGAACGATTAATCAACCATTCCATTAATATTCTTTCCACATCTATAAAACTGGCGTTTAAAAAAAAAAGTTCCATAAACAAACACGTATTGGGTATTTCTCTGACAAATAACCGACCAACATTAGACCTGTTTAGCCGCAATCGTTAACAAGTTATGTTAATCTAAAGTGGAAGTGTCCAAGCTGTTATTATTGCATTATTAAATGTAGGAACAGAAAAGGTGGTGCTTCCGAATACCAACTATGTGAAAGAATTGGGAGTTCCGATGTGGTAACATTCCTCACACAACCTACCCGTCCCAGCTCCATAATTCGATTTGTAACTCCCTTTATGGCCATCTCTGGGACGGTAAATAACTTTCCCGAACGTAAACCCCTTTTTTTACGGCTCTAGGGTTATGCGGGGATGGTTGGATCGTCTGTCTAATATAAACCCCGACATTATCTGCGGACGGACATCAGACAATTGTCGAGCCCACGTCGTCGACATGGATTTACGGACTTGACTACGGTTGTCCTGGGGACCCTAATAAAACTCGAAAGCGGAATTAATAGGAAATCGAGGGTGGAGATTTACCGGCTAATGCGGTATATTTAATAAAAAAAAAAAATGTTCACCGTCATAATGATGAAGATGGATGTTCAGCAATGTTATAGAAGCTCACTTCAGCGATAAAACGATAAAATTTGAGAGAACAGATGAGGACACTTTGTCGCTGCGAATATAAAAAAGAAATGAGATATTACACACAAATTGGCAAATTTAAGGGGATATCGAAGTCGCCTGCACATGGTTGGGAACGCACGCTGTCTGTAGATACGTTCTTCTTTCTATTCTTTCTACCGAAGTGATCTGTTTTTTCGGATATTCGTAATGATAAAGTAAATAACAGCATTTCTACCAACTGGAATATCCCATGGATTCACTTTGGGTCCTTCGTTCTTTACAATATATGCCGCAACTCTTCTGCACCACAATTTGCCTACTGGCATAACACTTCTGTGTGATTGGTATTGAACCATTTCTTTATCGATCATTTCAGCTGTAGTGGTTTTTGCTGCTATTCGAGATTCGAGACTATTGTTAAAAAATACTCGCCTGGCTGTCTGATGCAATATAGATATAATTATTTTTATAAGCTTTCTGATCGATTTATATTGTAGTGTGGTCATTGTGTTTCTCACCTTACTGTAGATTCCAGCTTCAATTCTGTTTTCGGTTTTTGATCCGTCTGTAAACCACATCACTTCTCCGAACCTCTGCCTGTAGTTAGATTGAGTTCAGCTTATCCGATCCGTAATTTCTGATAGAAAGATAAGCCAAAATCATATAGGGGAGGGTGGGGCAAGATGGGGCCACTAGGCATGATGGGGGACATCGTCTTATCTACAAAACGCAGTAAGCATCTGTCAAATAATAGCAACCTATATTGACAGTTGTTTTATGTTTTGTAATGTAGGAAACTTTAGTAGTCGTAATAACAAAGTTATTGCTGTTTGGCGTGAACTTTGCAATTTCCAGAATTTCTTTATTGTTTGATGGTGAGTTCAACGGCCAGTATCGGAAGTATAAGTAAATTATTTACAATTACACTTTTTTTTGCTTATTAATTGACATGTATTGGCATTTATTTTCTATGGTGTGTTATTGTTTATTCAAATATTAATATGTTTTATAACATAACCAGAAAATGTCTTAAGGAGGCAAGATGGGCTTGGTAAGAGGCCACATGGGGACATCACTATCTTACTCTTCAGTCTTGATCCGTTTGACTGGATATAGTTGGATATTCAAATATAGAATTAAATCGTTTCATTACTTGCAACAGGGTTGTCGTGGGTACAGAGATGAAGAGAATGTGTATGAGTACCACAAACAATTCTAGAAAGAAAATGAAAGAAGCACGTCAGCTTGCTGGCCTTCCAACTAGAAAATCATTAGGCTAAAACAGTTTTTTTTCTAGAAGACGAGACACAGCTGGTCTCTCAGGATTAGCAATTCAAGATTTGGGAAAACTTGCTTATCGATGGCCTGAAAAATTGGGGAAAGTTTTTGTTGAACAAATGCAAAAATTGCAGGAAAAGATTGGCTGATAGGATTTGTGAGATTGATCCCCATTATTCTTCTCGAAGACATATTTCTATATCTCATTTAGATGAAGTACAGGTTCAATCAAAGCGTAACATGGAAAGACAACAATCACAAGCACTACGTATAAAAATCGCTACAAAAATAATATATCGGAGAATCCTAAGGCAACTAGAAGTGCTGAGGAGTATTACAGAAAAAAAACAAAGAAGAAACCAGAAGAGACTAAAGAAGCGAATTTGTAAGGAAAGCAAAAAGTAGATTTTTATAAAACAAGAAATATTAAAGTTTTCTGTTGAGGGATGACTATGTCTATGTTTGTATTGCTCAGAAAATTCGGTGAAGATACCAAGGAAGTATGGATACAATGCCATGGATGGCGAGGTTGGGTACATGGAGGTGTGTGCGAATAATGGAGATGAGTTTGTCTTCTATTGTCTCAATTGTGAAGATTCAGTTTAATGTTCTTATCGTTATCGTATTTTTATTGTATTTTAGTAGTTCCGCTTTTAAGAGTTTTAGCTTTGTTTCTGCATTTTTTTTAAGGATAAAATCTACTTTTTTTTACATATTACTCAGATTTATGTTACAACCCATTCTTAACTCACCTGGAATTTAGATATTTCTTTTCAAAATTTTCTCACAACATCAGGAGTACCCATCAAAAATTGTAAATACATCCATCAGCAGATAAATGTTTAAAGATTACAACAAGCCTACTTAGAACCTTGCATATCAATTTGCAATCCTGATGCAGTGTTCTAAAGCTTAGTGTTCCCATCTTGCCCCACTTTCCCCTAGTTTGATCTCATTCCCAAAAGGTTATCTTCCACATGATGGACAATGTTATTGTGTTGTTGGTAGTTCTTGTAATCTGAGAGGCGCCATTGCTATCACTTCCATTATCACCAATTGGAGAGGAGAGGAGATCTGGAAGACATTCTTTGTACTGCCACTGTAGGAGTGATCTTTATTGCTCCTGTTATTTCTAAACACGCAAGTCTCTGTACCTTACTAGGTTCTGTTATAGCATCACACCAGAGATGCCTAAGTGATCATATGAATCGGCATATTTTTTTATAGATTCTACTAGCGACATGAGTGTTTTTCTGCCCAGTTTTAATCCTCTGAAGCTGTCGATTTGAAGTAAGTTTAGAGTCAAGGATATTTCATCTCTGACATTTTATTCTACATCTGGAGTTTTGGTTTAGAAATGTAAGTTTTCCTTTCGTGATTCTGATAGCTCCACCATTGCACATCACTTAGTGCCTTACCAAATAGGATGCCTAAATGTTTTATATTACATATTATCTGCAAATGCGAGTTTGAGAGTATTTTGAAAAAAAATATATAAAGTTAACAATAATTTCCGAAAATTGGAAGAATTAAAGTTCTACATCGTTGGATTTTGTTTTGTAGACATTATTATCAAAGTTTTTCCAAATGGGTAACGAGTTCCTATTCCAACTACCTCTACATTCCGGATTTAACTAATCTTGAACAACCAGCAGCAGAGTTGTGGTAGGGAGCTCCATCCAGTTGAACCCACAAATATATTCTAATTTTGTAATGGTAGAGTTTCAGAAAGTTTTTTTTTTTCTGTGGAAAGTACAGATATTTTTGCCCAGCTAAGGCATTGATGGAAATAGGAACCTACAAAACGGCGCTCGATGATTTAAAGTGGAGTTTTTGAACTACCAAAAAACTAAAAATATGCCTTCTAAAATAGTTTGGTTTTTTTTTTTTCAAAGTAAAATATAACTTCTACAAGGCTGCTACATTCATTTCGAATGTATCAGACCGTATATAAGATAACGCACCTAAAGAAATTGTTAACTTTAATGAAGAAAAATATGTGGACGTTTATCACAGTTATGAGGCTGCATGTCCAGCATGTCATAGAGAAATGAAACCGTCGGCTATTTTTCTTTAAGAAGGCATAAATCCCCACTCCTCCAAGAACGAATTTCCCATTTGCTTTGTTATATATTAAAGTAAAATATTAGGAACCCTTGGGAATAAATCACATATTTATTATTCGTTGTGAGTGAGTCACAAACTAATCTAGTGCTCGCTATCTGTAATTCACGATTAAATTAACTATTGTTAAGAAGTGACGAACAACATTTGCAAATAGTACTATTGTGTTTATTATTAAATAAGAAACGCGTTTATTATTATCACTAGAAACCGGATTATGTGCAAAGTGCATATATTTTGTTTTTTGCATATCTTTAATTATAGTCTGTATGTAGACGTACTACACTAATTAAGTTAATTAGCGCTATTGTGATTGCATATATTGCATATTTAGGCATTTCTATGCTATTTACAAAAGTTGCATATATTGCATATTTAAGCTTTGTTCTTATTTCCATTAGTAAAATTCTAGCAATTCCTATTATTCTAATGTAGATCGAAACGCCATTTCTCAGAACGATAAATCTTTACATTGTTTCTCTAATACTTTTTCCAGAACTGCACGTGTTTAATTTCGCCTAACAGAAGGATGTGTAAATACGTTTTATTATTTAATTCCCAAATAAACTATTCATTCTTGAATATCTTTGAGGAAACGCATGTAATTGTGTTACGTTTTTAATACTGTGCGTACTACATGAGTATAGCGAACCAAAATTTCTTTATGGATTAAGCCATATCCTGACTGGTAAAGGATGGCGACAAAATATTTAGTCGAGCTGAGTAACTGGTCAGTTAATTTTACTAAAGCTTTACAATTGTTTTTAAATTCTTAACTTTGATATAAAATGACAATTTTGTTGGTAGGTGTTTTTTGAAGAAAACTAGATTGATCAACACGCTAAAACTCCTTCACATAATTGGAAATGTGAAAACTAAAGAGAT
This sequence comes from Protaetia brevitarsis, assembly GCA_004143645.1. Lineage (NCBI taxonomy): Eukaryota > Metazoa > Arthropoda > Insecta > Coleoptera > Scarabaeidae > Protaetia > Protaetia brevitarsis. The sequence goes on along the minus strand of RXPK01000037.1, from coordinate 4,814,082 downwards.
CCGCATGTGCAGCAATCTATATGTCAATCAACTTCACGAAACTCGAACAAGAAGAATATAAAACGATCTGTGTTAACGCATTAATTTCGTCTAACATACCATTAGCAAGATTAACAAGTTATTTGAAATCATTTCTGCAAAATATTGAAACATAATATACCTGACACAGTATCTTACGAAAAAATTATGCACAGCTTGTACCAGCAAACAATAGCAGAAATTCAATAATTGTAATGAATAATTTTATTATTATCATGTAATAAATACGCGATAAGTGGCGCTTATATTGCCCATTTGTTAATAGAATTCTTCATGAAGTATGTAGGTAAATCATATTTAATTATTCTAAAGACTTCAAAAAAATACTTATGTGACATTGCTCAATTCGTTCAAAGAAGTTTATAAATTTAATTTCTAATTCTTGATCACTGCTGACTGCATTGCTCTAGAAAACTGTAAAAAGATAGTAACATCAACAGAATTGCTACAGAAACCTTTTTATATTAAGTCAAATTATAAGCTTTGTTTCAAGTTCCATTCGTAAACTAGAAACGCAAGGATGTCGCTCTCGGAATCAGTCGAATAGTAGACGAATTTGATATGCTATGTAGAAGTTAAGGGATACAATACGTAATTCTATATTACGATAAATTTAAAAAGTGATAAATAAAAATGCGGCTATTTGAAATTGAAGAAAGTTAAGAAAATTTTGGAAGTGAAAGCGTAAACGATTTCGACTTTAATTTTAGTTAGAATGTATTTGCAAGTTAAAAATTAGCACAATTACATCTATGGATGTTGAAAGAGCTTTTCTATTTGAAACATTATGTATTCTGATAGAAGACAAACTTTCTTTTACCACAATTTTGAAAAACATTTAATTATAAATTGTTTTAGAATATGTTGGTGAAAATTTTGTGCAATTAAGTAATGTTTAAATTTCTGCTCTTATTATTTTATGTAAAAATTTTGCATATTGTCGCAATTTTTTTTGCCTATATGCCCCAGGTTTATGCATATTTTCTCAAAAATCAATGCATGTATATGCGCATATATATTGCAGTTTTTCTTTGCATATAATCCGGTTTCTAATTATCACCATAAGAGTACCTTTTTTTGTTTGAGAATATAATACGAAGCCAGTACAGGTACGTTTGTGGAAATATCATAATACGAATTAAGTATAAACAAGTGAACATATGTACCTGGAATATATTTACTTATTTGAGAGATTTTTTTAAGTTATTGGCAAATAGTCATTATTTAGATAAAAATTTAGAATTATTCTCTAATTGAAATAATCATCTAGATACGTATTTATTTGAGCAATGGCTAGAAAAACACGTTGTGAGTCTCTATTATTTTCGTTTGACATGAAGAACCATACGGATCATATTAGAGACCATTTTGCGCGCCGCGCCGTCTAGATATACAGGTGTATTTAGCGCACTGAGAAAGCTTGTGACGTCCGGAGCCGCGTCCCAACCCGGAAATCGAACGTCGGTTTTCGATATTTCCTGCCTTCTGCTCAAAGCGTGTAACCGTGCCAACCGACTGCATTTGCTGACGTGGGTCCTGATACGATGGATTGTGGGCTTTGTAACTATTTCAAATCGAAATACGCGACACTGATTACGTAAAAGCGATGAGCACGAACGAGTGACAAATATGGGTGTCGAATTTTTCGTTGAATTCATTATTTGTAGATATTTTTAGCGCATTTAATATGGTTATAAAAACGTTCGCACGCTGATAGAAAAGATTATTTATGTCAAAGGAATAAATTTTGAAGCATATTTCTTTGTCCTATAGCAAAAACCACGTTTCCTAACGTTTAAGTTCTACCTTGGCAACAAAATCTATCACCAACTGTGTTCCGGTAAAAAAAGTCACAGAATAGGCTCTGAAAGAAAGCGCCCTTTCGCAAAGAGAGCAGTCCTTCGGAATGGCGAATTTTTATCGTCAGTGCATAAGCATATTTCGGAATGCTGCAGTTGTGGGTGATGGTGGATGATGAGGGTGACCTCAGAGATCTATTATGTCCCCTATTCTATTCTTACTGTTTTACAACTGGCTTTCCAATTCCAGTTCTTTCAGAAAGTGTTTCAGGTTAGGTAAATTTCTCTTTTCGATTTCATATGCTCACAGATACAACGTCCTTGAGTTGCATAGTGCTACTAAATTTGAGACAAAATGAATGGGTGTTTCATCCTGCTCCCCAGAAAAATCTACATTCAGTTCTTTCCAATCCAAGCTTACTGAAATTCCTTCAGTTTACAAGCCTGAATTCTTGTTATAGCAATATTTCTACTATAGTTATAACTGTTAAAACGTCCTTTACGTTCCCTTTAAAGAGTCTTAGCTTGCCTCATTCCCTGAAGATTCTCCCAAAAATCGATTTTTCTCTTCCGCAAAAGGGTTCAGGTGGTGTTCCAGTCCCTTTTTTTGCGAGATTATCCGTTGTTTCGTTTCCTTTCACTCTTGCGTGACCCAGAACCCACAGGAGAGTTACTTTACTCCTTTTAACTAGCTCGTGTAATTTTTCCCAAACCATCTTGGAGATGATTTCGTATAGAGCTTGTCTATCAGACATAATGATAATCTCCTGCTTTCAGTAATTCCTATTAATATTGAACTGGGCGCATCTTTCAGTCACGTGTGTTTCCGCCTGAAAAGTATTCGGGTGTCTTCACAAGCTTTCAAAATACTTGGTTCTATGCCACATATTCCTATTCCAGTTCCTTCTGCCGTTTTGAAGCCATCCGTGTACCATTTAATGGCATTTCTATTCAATTTCAATAGGGTTTGATCACACTCGTCTGTGCCTTAATTTTGGTAAATTCTCCCACAGTATCTTTAATGATGGGATATTAATCAAAAAACTAAAGTAATAATCTTATTGTTAGAAATTTTATTTAATTATAATTAACAACAAGTGTTCAAAATGGTCGCTATTCTGTTGAATGCATAACGCAATACGGCGTTTCATGTTGTCAAAAATATTCTCCAATACATTTAGTGGTATTTAATTACATTATTTTACATTGATCATCAAGTCATTTAATCATTATTCTTGTCTTACATACTTAATTTTTAGCATCCAAAATAGAAAAATCTGACAGATAAGGTATGACGATCACGTTGGTCAACACCTCTGTATTAACTCGATTAGGGAACATAATGTCTCTAATCGCCGCTAAATTCACAGTTTAGGTACTGTTGTATGTGCAATACCCATCGTTAGCTATTAATGTTATTGTGAAAAAATATTGCTCCTAGTATTCTACGACGAGATACAGCTAATCATATTCCAACTTTAATAGGATGCAAAGGAACTTCAATGTGATTGTTTGATTATTTATTAGACCTGTTCTTAATTTTGTATATACAATCCGCTTAAATGAAACCATTGCTACCAGCGAATTCTCGGGCTATTAGATGTAGCAATTTTCAGAGCATGAGACCAGATTGAATAATAAAAAACAATTTATGTTGTTATACGAATTATTGTATTAAATAAAATAAATGATGGCAAAGTATAAACTACACGAAAGATGACTATTTGAGTGACGTGTTATTGTCCAAAAAGTTATATTACAAAAAACAAGAAAAAAAAATCTACCTACTCGATCGAGCATGCAATTGAATACGACCTACCATTGTTTTATGTAAAAGATAAAGAAAAAAAAATTAAAATAATTTCAAAGTTACGTTAAATAAACAATGAGAGCAAAGACTAAAATATCAAAAGTTACGTTAAATTAAACAATGAGAGCAAAGACTAAATATCAAAGTTACTTTAATATTCTGAATCCAATGGTAGTTCTTACTACAAATACAAAAAAAAAAAAATCTTAAAATTAACTACATTTAAAAACAAGGCGCAAACGGTTGATGCCACCAAACCTCGGGGAGGAAGAAGTGGAAGAAGCCGGTGGATGAAAGAAGAGAGCCCGTGTCCGGGTACGCCTTAGGAGGCTGCTTGTGAGATCCGTCAGCGGGTTCCATGGAAGTTCTCGTCGCCCAAAATACAATAACTCAAAAATTGCTTCCGTGGAATGTTTCCTTTGACTGATATCCCCCACAGGGGTTACGGGGGTAATTTGTCAAAAGGGGTACGGCAGAGAGTTCGCCTCTTAGACGGTTATGTCTACACACTTATCGGCTGGAGAGTAAGTGAAGTGAAAAAGGGAGAGGAATCTAGCTCCGCGCTGTGCATTAAGTAGCCAATAGATCCGAGTATCGAGGATTAAGGGTTTGCACGATCGTAGTGTTTATGCGAAATTTCTAACTTTCAAGTACATGCGCACAAAAAATGTGCAGCAATTAACAAAAATGAATAAATTCGAGCTAATTATGAACGGAGTTTAATGAATTTACTATCCACATGCATCTAAATAATACTAAATTTGACAATTTAAGAATTTAGAAATGTTAAAGATAAGCGGATTTACAAAAAAGCAACTTCAAGTTTAACGTAACGTTATATGAAATAAGTAATAGCGAATTCTCGGTAACTAGTAAGGTCAATGAATTTAGATGATTTCAGAAAGATAGTGTACAGTTAAGAAATAAGAAAAGGTGCGGCAATGCTTTGAGATTGAAAAATGAACAAATACGCGCATTAAAAGAGTTAAAGGAATAGTAATGAGCGGTAAACTGAGTTTTACGTCCTTAAAAGAGATTAAATAGAAAGGTGTTTTTGCACGTAACACATACTTTATTTTCTATTGTTGTGCATTTGTATGGTAATAATATTCCATCAGAATTAACTTTGGGTCCTCTATTACGCCAGTGAAGTATTTGGTAGTATTAGATAAAAACTGCAGGAAATTATATTTGCTACTCAAAATGACAAATGTCAAGTGACATTAGAAATATAATTACTTAACATAAAGTCGGCTTTATTTGCAAGTGCTAGTACTCTAATACTGATGTATATCATTCGAACACCTATTAAGGAATTCGAAATTTCATCCCGATATACCAATATTTAAATTCATCTTTATTAATACGGTTATGGAAGTATCTGCGCATTTGCTGAAGCAGCGTCTACTCACAGGAAATGACAGTCTGTTTTGTTTGAAGTCTAACTCTATTTAGATAATATGGTATTTATTTCAAATTTTTATCTTTCTTTGTCTTTTTATGTTACAATTGCTGACCAGCGAATCTCACCATTACTCTCCGAAGGGCGTTTAAGTTCAGAAAATAACGCCAACTATCATTCTTGCGCCTCTGTAAGAGAACGCGAACTAGTAATCGGTACGAATGACGTCATCATCAAAGTTTATAAAATTCTTTACATTGCTGTTTGAATTAATTAGTTCCGACTCCGATTCAGCTACCAAAAAGCACGCGTACCCCTTCGTACGGGCGTTTCCATATCTAAATTAAAATTAAACTTTTCTTGTTAAATTTTGTAATTGTTTGAAATAAGCTTGAAAATTCGAGAACAGGAAGCAAAAGCTTTCCTCTAGAGTGTTTCTGTTTTTGTGCTAAAACCGTTCGAAAGTCCCGCTTTTCCTTTAAATTTTTGTGAGTGTTGTGTAAAGTTTTGTGCCTTAAATATTTTGGATTACGGGAAGATTTAATTACCCACATCGGTTGGTAAGATGTTCAAAAATTCTGCTTAAAACTAACCATTGCAAATACGTAGAAACCGTAACTCGTTCGCTCTCTCTCTCTCTCCCTTAATAAATAAATTTGTAAGTAAAAATTACTAGTGCTTATGTTAAACAACATTATAAAATTTTAAAATATTCATCCAAATATTTGTTTTTTTTTTTTTTTTAAATTGTTATTTTATTTAATTTGTAGCTTGTTAGTTAAATTCTATTGTCTCAGTTTGTTCAATATGTAGTTGTAAAAAAAAAGAAGTTCAATTTGCACCCTTAGTAAAGTTTTGGAGTGGAAGTCATTTCGGAAAGAGAAGGCCGACGAGGTGTGTAAGTCGACAATTTTTAGGCTAACTAACGGCCCTACTTCGACCGTTGGAAAACATCTTTGGCTAAATCCTCTAAAACCAATCGCTACCGAACAAAAAGATTGTTTTCCAGCAGTGGCTCGTCGGCCAAAGGAGCAGATGGGGTTATCTGTAAAACGGGGCTTGGTTTTGCTTGAACGAATTCGGGCTGACCATCCAAAAGTTTCCAGATAAGAAAACCCGTTCCATTACACGTATATAATGCAGCAGCGAGAAATAAGTTCAGACCCGGCAACCCCAATTATTAAATTCCAATTGAAAAATGCCCGTACTTTTCGGCATTAAAAATCTTTTGAATGACTCATTACTCATAACATATGACCGCAAATTCTTTATATGTATAAGGGAGAAAACGTACTGCTGTGAACTGAAGGTACCAGCATATATGAAAAGTGAAATTAAAAAAATTATTTAAATCAACTAGCTCAGTGGATAAAACTCTAAAAGGGCGCAAAAGACAATTTGATTTCAGGGTAACTTTCATGAAAAGTAATTGTGGGCGTTTGAAACTTTAAAATCCCCAAAGATTAAAATGGTTGATTCAAATAAAAGAACTATAATTTAGAATGAATTTTCACTCATTAATTTTATTGTTTAAAAAGAAAAAAAAAACATTTGATACAAATTACAGGAAAAATTAAACCATGAATATAAGATTCTGGCAAAAACAAACTGCATAAGACTCTACAATTTAAAAAGGACAATGCAAATCCTTTATCAAACAAAATGGTAGATTTGTTCTAGAAGAAAAACCAAATCGCACAAAAAATCCACGCGGTCACAAAATTTAAACCAAACTATAATTAAACGTGGAGAAACAAGTATATATATAATGAATTTTACATACAAACTCAAAGCTTCTCTTCACCTAACCCGAGGTGATTAAATATAATCAAAATCAGTAACTACAAAAAAAACGGAAAATTTAAACTCTTAACACTAAAAACACGGAATCTTCTAGAACAATATAATAACGGGCCTTACATATAAATTGTGCACAACAATATAATACCAATTATCACAAAACAGAGTTCCCTGATTGATTAAAAAATATAACAAATTAAACGGATCAAAAGAATTAATATCAAAATGAAAAAACAAAAAGGCAGCAATAAAACAATGACATGTACAGTAGTCACAATTTAAGAAATACATATTACGTCATATCCGTTTTGGCGCTGGAGTCGTCGGATGAGTCATTATCAGCTATTAGGGTGTTTGAATTCAGCGGCGTCGTCAGTCGACAATTCGCATCTGTCAAAATTCAAATTAGTGTCTGTCTCTGAATTTGTGGGAGTTGATCGCTTTTTTACCGTGTGTTATTTATTATTATCTAGTGTTACCTACTTCATATAAATAAGTGTCTTTTTCAAGACATCTCATACTTCGTTTATAGATAGTGGTAAGTTGACTGCATTGCATAAGATTTTTTTTATAGAAAATCTCTTTTATAATCAGTTATAAGCTTATGATTGGCTTGAAACAGTCGCATCAACACCAAAGAAGTTGGCGTGAAAGGCAAAATAATTCATAGCCAGGGAAGGGAAATCATTGCGCATGTATTAAAATTTATGAAGAAGAAGCTGCAAATAATGCTCCAATAATACTTTGTCGCACTATAAGAGAGGTTACTTGCAGCAACGGAATATCTGACATATTGTCAAGAGAAGTATTGTCAAGGAAGCCGAAGATGTAGATGCAGGAAGAGCTACCTCTTTTAGTAGCCCTGGCAGAAAACGAACACGCCCCGTCCAAAAGTACCCTTCGTATTGAAGATAACAAACAATTCGTACTATTGTACATATTTTTATATACATGAAAAAAGACGACCTACCATAAGAGGTACAAAATATAATTTCCTTTCTGTAATGTTTATACAACAGCATTATTATTTAATTATAGGAATTTATGAAAAAATTCAAGAAAAATGTATATCCTTCGAAGGAGTTTGACCACTCTCTCAAATGTTTAAAAAAGATGGGATTTAAGTATGTTCTCATACAGAAAATTAATGTATGACAGAAATTATATATATTTATTCACTTGCAGGTGCAAGAACTTCTGATAAACGGAAATTATTGATGGAAAGCTACGATATACGAGCTAAACGCATAAAATATCTACGCCAATACAAGGTTACCTCCATGAAAATAGACCAATAGTAATTTACGGATGAGTCATACATTCATAGTTCCCATACACAGCCGAGGAATGGTCAGATGGTACACTGTTAGGACTGAAGAAACCTATTTCGAAGGGCAGCCGCTTAATCATGGTGGCATGCTGGTGTAAAATGGCTTCATAGATAACGGATTACTTATGTTTCGATCAGATATTTAGTAATGTATTGTATGTAGAAGTTATTATATTAATGGATGAAAACTTCGTTATTCATCTAATATTATGGTACTCCTTGAATGTATTATAGTTTATATGTAATCATTAATATTTTTGTTCTCAAATGCTCTGAAAAGCAAGAATTATGATATTCTAAGATGAAAGCACCATTAAATCTTTGTTTTTTTTTTCTTAAAGGTACAAAATCAGGTGACTATCACGATGATATGAATGCGACAAATTTTTAACATGGGTGACAACAATTGGTGCCTAATCTTCCACCTAGAAGTGTTTTGATAGTGGACAATGCGTCTATCATAATGTAAAACTCATTATGACCCAACTTCTGGACAAAAAAGCTGAAATGATCGAGTGGTTGACGCAAGGAAATATTCTTTGATTCAGCTTTACAAAACCAGAGCTTTATGAACTAATAAAGAAAAAAAAATGAAACGCCACATTTAAATTAGATAAGTACTAGCATCTCATGGGCATAGTGTTCTAAGGCCTGCCACCGTACCATCCCAATTAAACCTATTGAAAAAATATGGGCTATTGTAAAAACTGGGTCGCTGCAAGAAATGTACTTTAAGTTAGCCGATGTGGAGCATTAGCTAGAAACAAATTGCTTCTATAACTCGTGAAGAATGGGAATCTGTTTGTACCACGTTGATAAAGTTGTAGAAGACTATTTGGAAACGGAGCACCTGTTGGATATGATAACAGATGAGGTATTTGTTGTGAACACTGGCGAATCAGAAACTGATGAAGATTTTTATGATGATGACGAGTATGACGATGATGCTGAGAATACTGTGTCGTGATCTTTTAACTCTTAAAGGCACCTTAGTTTTATTTTTACTGTAAATATAGTTTATTGTTCTTAATCCAGTGCTATAGTATTTTAGAAGGACTGTGTATTTATTATAATATTTCACCATATAGTATCGTTCATTGTACTTTGTATTTCATATTTATTTCTGAATAAATCGATGGTTTTTTTGTGCTTTTTTTTTTTGAACATAAACAAATAAATACTAATTTATTTAAAATTAATAATTTTAAGCACAAATTAAATGTTTTATTTTACCTTCTTAGTGCATGTTCATGTATCTAAAAACATTCTTTGTTCATTGAAAATTACGATGTATTATAATTATTATGTAATTTCCTATAACCCAAATATTTTTACGAACGGTTTCCAAAATATTGACGTACCAATAACTAATTTAATAATAATATTAATTTATTCAACATTATTATTCATATTAATTTGATTTGCTATTTTTCTGTAGTAACTTCTGTTCTGGCGTGCATTTTCTCTCAAGCACCTCTGTCAATTAAATCACCTCCGCACTGATAGCTTCAGTTCGCTATTCTACGTTACATATGATGACGTAACTAGATCTTATTTGAGACCCTCTACTACACGCTAGCTATCAGAGACTCCTAAAGAGGCCCCCGCCCTCGCATATATACATATAAAATGTTACAATATTGCGTGCACTCGCAGCGCATAAAAGCATAGAAATACAAGCATATAACTATATACAATACTTTAACACGCAAAATGTACAATTGATGAAATTAAATTTACACAACTGAAATTTAAAATATTCCAACAATCAATCAATTAACAAATCTTTCTTAAAAACAAAACATTAACTTCTGAGAGAATTTTCCCGAAGCGTGGACAAAAATTGATCTCAAAAATCACTGAATTTAAAAACCCGGAGTGCCAGTCCACAGCAGTACGATTTAAAAACCGCAATTTATAAAGGAAATGAATCGAAATTTATTGACGTGAAAACGTTCCGACATTCCAAATATCTTTTGGCAGCGATTTCCCCTTTATTCATTCGCCCGTTAATAAACTTTAAGTTGGAGGTTTCCCCAATCGAATTTTCCACGTACGGTAACTACAATAAAGCGAAAATCCTTAGAGGATCTTTGAAGGATCTTTGGGAGGCTGTCGACTTCCCCCCTCAATACAAACACGTTCGCATCGATTAACTCCGCAAATGAAAACCCCACCAATACGTTCGACGGTTGAGGAGAGGGGGGAGGGGGTAAGGGAAGCGCTGGGCTAAAGAGTATATTTGCATACTTAATTAAAACAATTTACGAACTGCGAGAGAACTTTTCCGAAAACCGGGAGAATTTACTGAGAAGCGCACGAACACCTACAAGCGCCTTTAATTAACCCCAGAAAGGAATAATATAATACTTTCAACGCTCTTTAAATTTTCCTCCGTCCCGTCGTCTGTAGTATTCGAAGGGGGGAGGGGGAAACGGGCGGCGAAGCTTTGGGGGCATCCGATTTTAATTTCTTCCCTTTTGTAAGCGATAATGCAACAAGCCCAGTTTCCGCTAGAGGGCACCCGAGTACGTCCTTTCCGATGGGCGGAATTAGGGAATACGATATTCCCGAAAGAATCGGAAAAACGAAAAGGAATATAGCGGATTAAGTCGGTAAATTATCTTTGTGCGATGTAATCTTAGATTTATATAGGAAGCGAGCGCAGAGAAAATTCGCATAGAGTCAAAAAGTAGCCAGAGTTTCTACCTAATTATCTGACGCGGACGAGGCTTTGCTTGAGGAATTTTGAAGATTTATAATATTCTGAAAGAAGAGAATGTGTTGCCTCGGGAAAAAAAAAATGCCACTCAGGGTAAAATGAAAAAAAAAATGACATTTTTTTACATAATTAAATTACCATTTGGCGAAGGAAAGAATAATAACTAAACATGGCAAATTCGATACACATGCCACATGCCAGGCGTACGTCTATAATTTTGCATTTAATTTAAATTATAAGACAAAGATTATAAAACGTGCGCAAACACTTACCCCATTATGAATCATCAGTGAACGATACATATGATACAACTACATACTATTTTTCAATTCAAGGTTCGTTTCATTCGTACGCCTACCAATTGCAAATCCGATAATTGATAACGCTCAAAATATCTACCGCTATACATGTCACTGGCGGCTGGTACTAAAGGGAACAAGGCCACGTGCCCACCCAACCACCAAGATAAACACAGAAAGAAATTCGTATGTAATTCAGTGCATTATTTTTACGTATTTTTATAACGGTGGTATCAAAGTTTCCTTCCACACCACATGCACTAGCGCATATGCGAACGCTCAAAACTATGTTCCGGGGCACTATTTCCGATGTACCTATTTCGAGTAAAATCGGACGGCTACGTTTATCTTCGCCATATGCGCTTATAGGGTCGCTTTGGGGCACGCAATTTCGTGTCTGCAGTTAACGTCTTGCATTCATTGCGACTGCATCATTTTTAACGTGTACCGCGCATGTGTGATTTCAAAGACTTGAAGTGACGTTTATTATTCATGATGGAAATTAATTGAGTGCAAAATCTTTAAAAAAAACCGCTCTCATTTGAGGAAAAACTTTTAATTAAGAAGAAAGAAAGGCCTATTCCTGACCTTCAAATAAACTACACTTCCACAAGTAAAGCTCGAACTTCCAATTGAGTATTCAATAAAAATATATATGAAAAATATGAGTGGATGTTCACTAACAAATAAACTATTTTGTTTTATCTGCTTAATTTTTAAGAAAGAGGTCAGTGCGTGGAATAAAAAAGGGCTAAATGATTTAAAGCATATCGCAGAGAGGGCAAAGAAACACGAAAATTCCGTTTCTCACATAAATGCATGCTTGGATTTTAATGTTCTAGGCAAAGTGTACATACGTGAATAGTTAGACAGTGCGACATAAAATTCAGTACAACGAAGATGTGGAAAAAATCGTCATATTTTGCGTCGGTTAATTACGTGTATAAAAAAATATGAAATCTTATCTTATGTTGAACAGCGTGAAATTAAAAAGTGAACTTTCAGTAATTTATGAACGCGAGGACATGTGTGATGTAGATGTAGGTGGTGTTTTGCCGCTTTTAGTGTTCATAACATACGGCAACCTAAAAAAAGTTTTGACGGAAACATACGGAAACTGTTAGATATTATTTGTACAACCCCCATGTCGACAGCAGAATGTGAACGATGGTTTTCCACCTTCAAACGCATTAAAACTTCTCTGAGAAACACAATGTCAGAAGATCGACTGAACGTATTTTTACAACAAAGTCATAGACGTCTTTTTCATCATGAAAAATAGGAGAATGGATTTTATGTATGTATAAAAAATACCCAAGTACTTATTTTGTGCCCACCCTCTTTCATAACTCAGCACCGCCACTATTCATTTGCATTAAAAAATCCTAGTCTACAATAATCACTCACACTGGGATCACAGATCAGTGTGTCTCATCGATTAAATGGAACTTGGTGGGTTTATAGGCTGATGTAGTGTAAGAACAACGGTAAATTAAAATAAAACTGCCAAATCCCTCGTTTGCGGAAAGTGGAGCCCCCTATCAACAACATTACTTTTCGCTATTGGTTTTAATAGCTCCAAAATCATAAGGCATAAAAAAATGTGTTACTATTACTAAAGAATAGCAAAATAGTTTCCCCCTCCCAATTATTTTTACCAATAATAACACCACCCCTTACTTCTTTTTTTTTCAAATTCAAAATTTTTTGTTTGCTAACAAAATACAAGATGTATTCAATTCATCCATCCCCCCCTTCATGAACGGAATGAGGTAGAGTCAATACAACAAAAACAACGTGAAATTAGAGACAATTTGTGATTTTTTGCCTATAGAAATACGCACATGGCTTCTGATGTAAAATAGAGGGCGTAGCTGTCTTTGAAATTTTAAATTTTGCCAAAATTTTTAACAACTTACCCAAGATTAATTATTGGGGTGCTTACGTTACTTTTTTCGATGACCCTCGTATTCGCCTTTGCTAAACAGCCACTTTATCAAAATAGTCAATTAAAGTGCCACTAGATGTCGCCTATATCTACATATTCAAATTAAATTTTTTGTCAAATTTATTTTAGCATTTATGAAAACCTAACTACATAGGCGTACTCTAGTGGAGAGTGGCACATTCATTGAATTTACAACTTGTATATACGGAACAAAAAACCTGTGCAAAAAACAAAGGTGATTTTTTTGCGTGTCTAAATCTGGTTACGTAAAAAGTAATAAACAGATGTTAAAAATGTGATACATGCCGGTAAAAATATCGAGTGCAAATTGTATTGCAACTAATAATTTTAAATCAACATTTATATACCTTAACCTTATTTTTTTATTCTGGTACATAAACTAAAATAAAACTAACGGATTAAATACGTGTTATACACGTAAAATTTTAAATTGGCCAATAAATTGCGCAATAAATAGCTAGGTGTAAAACGGCCTTTAAACATACAAGCAATAGGGGCTTACTAAATGCTTTATAATATATACAGCGTGAGCGCAAATAAAGATCATTTATACTGGAGGTTTTATTAGTAGTTTTAGGAGAAAAAGTTGTGAATAAAAGTTAAAGTACTAATTATTTTACATAACTTTTATAAATAAATATAATATAATAAATATATAACATAATAATATAAAAGAAAAAAGAAAGGAATATATAACATACGGTGATCGGTAGAACGTGCGCATCATATATGAAATTTGTTTGTCTTTGAATTTAGTAAATATTTCTTCTTATAAATTGCCTCTACATGTCTAGAAACTAAAATAACACTCATCAAATCTGCTTAAAATTTAATTGTATACGAAGGAAGGTCAAAAATATGAAACTACGCTAAGAGTAAAGTATCTCATTTTTTGGGTTTAGAAGATTCTTTTATTAGAAAATGTTTCAAATTTAACGCTATATCCAATTATGAAGATTCGTTTAATTTGAGCAAAAAAAAAAATAATAATCGTTTTTTTCGGAATTCCTGTATACAAAATTGATCCTGATCACATACTTTTTTAGGAGGAAAAACGTTTTTGTGGTTATTTCGTACTTTTTCAGGGACCAACCGGGATGAGAACTTATTATTGTTATGTAAATAAACGTTTACTAATATTATTTATTCAAACTTACAATAAAAAAATAAAAATTAAAGTATTTCTATATTAGTCGAAAATCGAACGTAAACATAGACTTATTCATATTATACTGTTTTTCACCCTTACGATTATATAGATCTGTACGATTTATTTATATTGTAGATAAATGTAGGCATGATAAGAATATAATAATTAATATAAATTGCGGCATGAATGTATCGATAGTTGTCTGCATTTTCTCACAATTANATATCGTTAATGGAATCACATCACATGGTTGCATACCGACTGCAAATGAGGCAATAAATAAAATATGATCATTGTTATATTGTAGTTACAATTAACTTTTGATCTTGTTTATACTTGTACACTATACTGAATAGGAATTTTATTCTCACACGTTTTACTTAAACGTATTTACATTATTTAGTTTTTTCATAAATAAAATAGTGGTATGACCTAACACACGAATAGAAATACACTAGTTGAATTACATTTCATTGTGATAATATAACACTTCACTACTCGCGCGAGCAATCACAACATAAAGGGTTGTGTTGGGTATTTGAATACCGCAATTAAAAAAAAAAAAACCTATGGGATTACTTATTAATATATTAAATTGGCTTAAAGTTAAAAGTAATATAGTATCAAAATATCTTTATTCAAAAAAGCAAAAAATTTAAAAAAATTACATGGCTAAACAAAGTTATAACAATGGAAAAAAATGGCAACTTAAAACGTACCCTTGTTTTAAGAATTACAGAAACAACAGAAGAACCATTGTTTTTTCAACTTATTCAGATTACTCATTAGTATTCAAGTCATGTCTATCTTCAAGACCACATGATGTACATACCAATTTTTCATGTCTCTTGCAAATCAATTTGTGACACTTGAAACAAATCATGGGAGCTTTCTTGTCAACTTTTCTTGGGCAGATATAACATCTGCGTCTTCCCATTTCTTTTTGGTGTTCTTCTTCAGTTCTAGCAGGTAGTTCATCGATATTTAGAAGCAAGCGAATTTTAGTTTTTATCCTTGGGGGAATATTCTGTAAATATAGACGTTTTTTCCTATGCGGAAGTGTCGGTTCTACCGCAAGAGTCTTCAAAAAGTTTCGTCTTGTAATTGGTTTATAATTATTGTTAGCTTCCAAAAATCTCAACATATTAATGCCACCTATATTCAGAACATCAAAAAAGACGGTCAGACGCCATCGTCGACTATTCCTAGATACGTCATAGGTAGTGCACATTTTATCGACGATATCTATCTATCTATATTTTATGCGGTTGTAATCCATGCCTTGTTCGTTTCTTTGTCTATAATACTATCATGGTGCATCGTTGATATCATTAAAAAAAAATATTTTTTGGTACAAAAGAAACAAGGCTGCACTTATTTTGCAAAACAAACATGCTAGTTTCGAGGGGTGTATTTTTGACGTTCACCAACTCTGGTGGAATTTCTCTTTTATTAGAATTGACGCTGAAGATCCAGAACAAGAGCGATACTTGTGAACCATCTGTCCATAGTAATGTTTCTGTTTGTATTCCGAACTGGTTCTGTCAATATTTTTACAATATCGTAACCTGGGTTGCTCTGAGCATATGGCCCATCAGGTTGTGTTCCTGGATATATTTCTAAATTTATAGTAACCATTGTTTTGGTATAAATTAAAACAAATAATTTTATGCCATACTTCGCTGGTTTAGCTGGCATATACATTCGGAAAGAGCACCGACCCCTGAAAGCAATAGACTGTTCGTCAATAGTCAAATAACAACTTGGGACAAAAGCCAGTTTGCAATGATTTACAAATCTCTCGAAAATATCCCATATTGGGGCAAGTTTATCAAATTGACGTCGTTCGTGCCTACCATGGATATTATCAAACCTGATGCATCTGCATAAAAATCTAAATCGGTTGTAGCTCATTGTCAAATAAATCTGTTCACATCCATTACCATCTGTACTCTAGAGATCTAATATATTCTCCCGTCCAGATTTTTTATCCCCACCTAAATAAAGAATTCCAATAAACGCTCTTATTTCACAAAAATCTGTTGATCTTGCATCTCTATCACGTTGAATTTTTTTTTATATTTTCTATTATTATATTAGTACTTCTGACTTATATGTTTATAATTTCATCATCAATAAAAATCGAAAACCATTCAAGATGTGTTTTTGCAGTTTTTACTAAACCGATACACTTTCTTCGCTCAACGGAATATCTTCTTCTTCCATGGCTGAATCATGATTCCTTTGATCTTCTTGTTCCGTGTCTGAATCATGATCGCTTTCTCGAACTTCATCCACTTCACTATCGCTGTCTTTTTCTGCATACATTTCATTTCTTGCATCATTTTCATTATTCGATTTTTCATTCATTACTTCTTCATACCACTTCATCCACTGCTCTTGTTCCTTGCTTCCCATTCTAAAATAGTAAGGTGCATTATCATAAACATAATTCGACCGAAAAATAGTAAATTAGTAACATAGAATAGAAATAAAATATAATACTAGACCTGCTGTTTAAGTTTTTCGCTGAGAGAAAATATAACACAGAAGGTCGCGCGGGATAAATAAATACCCCAACAAAATTTTAGATGTAAAAACAACGACGCCACTAAAACATAAGCCCATGCATAGACAACATCTCAAGACTGTCAGCGAGGAATACTTAGGGCTGTATTAAACTTGGTCTACTCCCTCCTAAACTACACACTAATAAGAGGAGGCGGATATTGCGATACCCCGCGCGAGTACTTAAGTGTTAATATATATGTATAGTTTTGACTTCTTTGAGCATTGAGCGTTGTTAGTGAAATATTAAGTTGTCTTCTGTCACCGATTAAAGAGGGTCTGTTTCAAAATTTTTAATTTAAGGAACGGCTAAAGTATCATCGCAAAATCCAACTTCTAGATAACACATCACTGAGTTGGTTTTATAAACAATTCAAAGTAACTTACAAGTTTATTTAATACTTGTATAAAGAAATGCTTTTAAGATGCAATGCTTACAGAACTTCGCCTCCTTATCGGAATACATTCTTGAAATCAATAAAATTTAGTAGATAATTATTGTTACCGAGCGTTGAATGTTTCGCTGTTATCAGTCTCCGTTCTAGTTTATTTTACGACCCTGCCGAAATATAAAGACGACCAAAACTACATTGCAGACCGTAAACCGCTTTTTACAATTTCATAAAAGGAAAGATTTATAAAGGAGATAATTTTTAAATCGAGAAATTTTATTTACAATTCCCGCATTTAATCGAGCTCATAAACGAAACCTTTCGTAGTGGAATTAAATAAAATCCGCTCTGGTAAAAAAAAAATCACTCCTCCAGACCGGGACTCTCGATTACAAAGTGACGCTAAATCCGTAGCTGTTTACTCGGGTAATTTAACTGAAAAGAACCCAAGGGGCTATTAGAGATCATCTTTATTATACCATATACTTTCTGCTTCCGATCGATGTCGTTCCACCCACCTTGTTTAATGTGTTGGGTTCCGTGGGTTATTATCTCAAACTCTGTTTGTGGGAATGGAATCTCTGTAGGGCCAGCTGACTACTTATAATAAATGTAGAATGTTATTATTATTTCGGTAACACCGTATTCGTTCCAAGGAATCGTGCGAAGTTATGAAAAGCGTCGTTGTACGAAAAGATGAGGAAAGTATTATTATTATCTTTGTTATAAGTCCTCTGTAAAGGTTTATTGTTTAGAGAAATTAGGGAAAATTGTATTTACGGATTCTTAACAGACAGAGAAAGCAGTTAGCCTTGAAGTGACGTTTAATGGACGTGAATATCACGTAATAGACCTAAAATCGACGTCTATTGAACGTCATTTTACGTCGCCCTGCTACCTGGGGTGTGATGAAGTATGATCACTCTGAGATTCTCTAAGAAGGTAACATATTTATTCCGAGTTTGCGAGCTACAACACTAAATGTTGTAAGAATCTTATTTTTTGACAGTGACAACATGTGGTATAGATATAGATAATAGAATAGAAGGGAATATCGACCGGACTTCATAAACAATCAGAGAATTATACGGGCATTCGGTCTGTCAAAATAAAATTAAATAAATACCTCGATATTTCGTTTTAATTTAAAACATCTTCAGGAGGCACTAAAACTATACAAGTTAAAATGAAACACTATAGAAAATCACAATAAGTAATTGCTTACAAAGTTGTAGGTTTAATGACAGCTGACAAAATATTGACGGACATATTAATAAAAAAAAAATTGTTTGCAGTTATGCATAAGACTGATTGTCGTATTGGAAAACGTTCGTGTGCCTTATCTCTGCATGTCCAAGATCTTAAACATAGTTTTAATTATGCTGGTATTTCCATACTTGAATTAGAACCTAATTACAAAAAACGATTATTTTTTGAAATGGTTAATATAAAAAAATGTAGTAATGCTATTAATTTTAAAACTGATACAAATCAATTAAGTCAAATTAGTATTACATAAATCTTCATCCTGTATTCAGCATGATTTATTATTTATGCGAACAATAATATTATTCCTGTTAGGGTACTACTAGTTTGTAGACAGAAGTTATATAATAGTATATTAAAAGACAAGTTTCATTTTGACGTTTCAAAGTACGAATTCAGAGTTTAAGAAACGAGTGGCGTAGCCACGAGTTTCTTAACTGAATGAGTGCTTTAATGTCAAATGAAACGTGTCTTTTATGCTATTTTTTGCAATTAGTTTTAAAATTTCTCTTTTTGTAAAAGCAAAACGTGAAAAATTTGATAATCTAGGGAAATTTTGTGGCGGTTGTCACCAGTTGGCACCTTGGTTTGGCACAAGATTTAAATTGACAAGTTAATTTAAAATTGACACATTTTTGAAATTTGTTATATATTATATTACTAAAGTAACTATATTATAATATTTAATATGAGTTCTACAACTTTTTCATGCACTCCGCCTGAAATATGGCAAATTGCTGAAAAAATCATTAATAATTTACTTCCGGAGAAATCGTACACTATGTATCAAAAGCGATACAAAAATTTTGAAAATGGTGCAAAGAAAGGAAATTCTTCATATTTCTGAGAACGTCTTACTTGCTTATTTTGAAATGCTACGTAAAGATTATAAATCGTCATCATTATGGTCGATTTATTCGATGTTAAGATCGTGTTTAAATGTACATAGAAATGTGGATATATGAAACTTCAAGCATTATTAAAACGGCTATCTAAAGGTTATCAAACAAAAAAATCTAAAATTTTAGAAGAAGAAGATATTCATAGATTTTTGAAACAAGCCGATGATAAAATATACTTAGCTATAAAGGTTAGTGTTGATTTTATTTCGTTACTTTTTGTAAATTCTTTATATTCTAGGTTATTTTGATAATAGGATATAATGGAGCCTGTAGGCAAGAAGAATTAATTAATATATGTGTGGAAGATCCTCAATACAATTCCGATTCCATTACAGACAACATACCTAAAACAAAAAACAATGTACCCAGAATGTTCGCAGTGACTGATGTAAACTGCATCGAACTTATAAAAAAAATATGATAATCTGCGGCCTAAAACAGTTACTCACAAACGTTTTTTTCTAACTTATCGTCATGGCTGCTTAATTAATAGCCCTATCGGTATTAACACCATGGGAAATGTTCCTAAACAAATTGCCAGTTTTCTTCATTTACCAGATCCTCATCTTTATACAGGACATTGTTTAGAAGATCCAGTGCGACACATATAGCAAATACTGGAGGTGATATTTTAACTATAAAACGATTAGGTGGCTGGAAAAGCACGGCTGTTGCTGAAGGTTACGTTGCCTCTTCTATGAAAAATAAAATTGCTGTTGGAAATATGTTTGCACAGGAAAATAATGTGAATCTACCTAGAACTTCTGGGAATGGTTCACAGTTTGAGTATTCCAACAGAAGCAATATCACTATCGCAGAGAACGATAATTTTCAACAGAATGTTTCTATTGCACACGGTATCACTATCACTTCGAAAGATAATTCAAACATTAATATAAATGTTTATAATAGTTGTACTATTTCAAAGATTAATTAAAAATATCAAATCTTACAATGAATTTTAATATAATAACCTCAAACTTGCTTACAAAATGTCATATTGACATCTCCATTTCTGTTGCAATGTGACCAACTTAAAATAAATCTGCTTAAATGTTTCATTTCTATTACGCAACTAGTGCTGTAATAGACCCTATTACGGCACTAGTGGAATAAATGGTATGGTTACGGCACTAATTGCAAAAAGACATTTAAGGTACGCGAATTTTATTTTATTTTCTATGTATATGTGTGCATAGAAAATAAAATAAAATTCTCGCAACTTAAATGTCTTTATATAATAATTCTTTTATCTCAGTAGGGTCATCGTTTGTGTACATTCAGATAAAATATTTTCACCCTGCGCGCGTTGTGAAAAATGTTGGACGTCGGCTAGGTGCGACCGTTGATAATAACGCTATGAAGAGCGTGGAACAGTCACCGGATACTATTCCAACTCTATATGTCTAGCCCCTTATGTAAGCGCCCTTTTCCGGGACTACGTTTGGTGCGCCCTCTACACCTAGCCGGGGCGGCGGCCCCTTTTTGCTGCTGCCGGCTAACTCGCTCCCGGGAACCCAACCCTTGCCGTCCGTCGAAGTGTACTGCCGCACTACTGTCTGGCGCGCTCCGGGATAGTTTCTACCGTACGCGCGCTCCGCGGAAGTTTCTATCATGCAGTGCACCATTCTATTAAGCATTATATTTTTGCGCACGCTTCGCACTTTATATTTTGAATTTACTTGGGCGCACACATGAATAAATAAAAATAAAAATAACTCTAAAAATTATCTTAGCAATTCCATTTCAAGGTAGCGTATGCATATTGTATGCCGATCATGTTATTATTGCAAACAGCAGAGTCCATAAGTTAAATTGATCTTGCAGGCGATAAACTATTTGTCTTCTTGATTTAAAGGTATTTTGCTCCGAATTAATGTAATAGCCTACGTAAGATGAATGGTCAGAAGATATTCTATTACATACAGGCTGTGTGTAAATTGAGGGGGAGGATTATATATAGCAATGTTCTTTTTATGTTTCTTAACCGAAAAATTTGTAATTGTAATTGGTAAAAAATTAAAAGCCCACGCCTTTATTTTCTGAAATAGCCGTATTTATTCACAAAAATAAACAAATTTATAAACACCAATTTGATGTATGTATTGTAATGGTACATATACTCGATATTATTTTAAAAGGTAAAGTTACTATTTTACTTAGTTGTATATTAAGATTAATTAGTTATAATAGAAAAAAAGATATAAAATGTAGCAACAGACAGTCAGACGATGTCCAGGTGATGTAGGAAATCTCTGCATTTGACAGGTCCTTCAAGGCATTTTCCTTCAGAATATTCCCTTCAGGAAGCAAGATGATCAGCAGTGATATACCTACACATTGAAAATGAATATTAGAATTTGAATAGTATACTATTACAATAGGTATCAACAGATCAATTTTGGATCCAAGTTCAATTCAAATGAACATTTTTTTTTTACAGTGTATTAATTTCATTCAAATTTAGTTTAATAATGTTTGTATATGCATTGGCACTCCAATTGCTTTGATATGTCAACAGAAAGACATGGGAAATTGATGGAAACTGGGTTCTGTAACAATTCTATGTGTATAAATGATTGCCTACATTACATAGTAATAAGTGTTTAAAAATTTCAAATGTATTTTTCTCATAATTAAGAGACACCTACCTTTACCATATTTCAATTGTAAGGTGATTCCAGAATTTTGCAATTTTTATTTCGTTTAAACATTCGACAGTCCATTCGGTCACAAGGGCATTCTCATGTAAAAAACAATGGATATTCCTCTCATTTCGGTTAAATTAACGGACATTCTGTGAAAGTGGTACTCCTTATCGAAGACAATCGCTTTCAAGTCAGTTAAAACATTTTCAATTCGAAGGATTCTCTACCCAACCGGTGTCAGAGCCAGACGTGTCTCAATTTTTTCTTGAAAAAGTTAACGGCTATTTCGATAAAATCCAAGTTTATCCGAAATTACAACCTAAAAATAATTGTTATTTGTTAAACAAAGTTCATCACATAAATATTATCCAAATTACCTACTCCTTTTCGGTAATTTTTCTTCAACGACGATTTTCCCGAGTATGTTCCTGTCCTGATCGAACCATTCTCCGTGATCTGATCTACCTACGATGTACAAGGCCCCTTATCCGAAACCCGAACATTCCAGACCACTCCGATTCCCGCAGAATTCGTCCTTGTAGAAGGTATTCCTCGTCAAATCTACCTAAAGATAAACGTATTATTTCAATTCTAATCTAAATTTAATTATACTTATAAGAAATTTCATTTCTATACGTTCAGCAAAATTTGAGGTTGGAAAATTGTTTGTATCATCGCTGAACGGTTTGCAGTTACTTGGGGAAATTTGTATAAGTTGGTAGTATTATATTTTGATATGTATTTACGATACGTACCAATATCCAGTAATTTACCATCAAGGTTGGCTATTCTATTTCACACGTCTCTTTAAGTCTAGCATAACTCCGTTTGAACGGTCAGAAAACGCGAGAATTTTGAAATTTAACTTAAACGTATACACGTTTGAAACTATGAATTTAAATTGCAAAAGTGGAATTACTAAATAAAACTTTAGTGTTATTAATTAAAGGGACTCACGTACTTACCTGAGATAAAAAAAATATCCTTAGATTTATGTCTGATTTTATACTGTTTCATATTTTGAATTTTCTTATTGAATAAAATCACTTTTATCCACGCTTAAATGTTTTCATTACACATGAGAGATTGATTACCATAGATACAACACTTTTGTGCCTATGACAACTACGAAACTGGTCATTAACATTGAAATTAAAGGAGAGGACATTTTTTGACAACATCCTCACACACAATCTCACATCTGCACACGCACTGAGATAATAATAGAGGTACTAGCCATTCGTTATTTTTTTGATGTCAACACGCCTCTATCGGGTTTTCACGCCCTGCATGCCATCTGGCTGGTGAGAGAGCACACTTCTAATTCAAAATTAATAAAGATAGATGACACTAGGATGTTTAAAATTTGATTTTTTCTAATTTAATTAATGTATTTTTCTTAAAATTTATTTTTTTAATCCGGGCTGTTGGCTACTCTGTGTAGCGTTACTAGTATATTTCTATAACACTATATTCAATAATGCGTGATAAATGTTAAGATGAAGTGTAGTGCTGCAGCAACAGTCTCCATAAACACAGATAATTAAAATATATAACAATTTATTCCCTGATTTAAAGAAATATTATTTAAAAACACTTAAATTAGATTCAGTTTAAATGTATCTTAGAAACCAACGGTATTGACTTTGTCTGGGAAGTCGCCTACATCAAGGTACCATTTCAATTACTTACAGAACGAAATGTAAAGTGATGCTTTAAATGTAAGAAAGAGAAAGAAAGGGTATCGATCACAGAAAATAATAATTACAGCATGAAATTGCTAGCTATCCCATAAAGAAGTAAAACTCCATTTAAGTTGCAATATTTTTGTATGATTTGTAATCGACTGAGCAAGAAACGGTGCAGGCACACGAGAAGCGCTGGATCTTAACGATAAAAAAAGAACGCTGCAATATACCAAATGTAGAAAGGAATCGCAGTTGATGGCGGAATGGAAAATAAATTGAATGGCCCTGAACGCGAGAAATTCTAGCTGACTTTTGAAAGGTTATATGCGGCGTAGATGATAACAAGAAAACGTGAAATTACCAACGAACAGCTACGACATATTTTCCGTTTTGGTGTTGTGAGTTACATACGTATCGGGCGGTTCGATTCTCGACAAGACGGCGTTGCAAACGTTTCCGTTGTCTCTGTGATATATCTCGCGCCGATGAACATTTCGTGGCACTTTAAATAAGATCTCATGATGACAGAACAATTTGTGCGAGGAAACATCTGGTTAGAAACAACATTCAATGTTTTTTTTTCAATTGTCAATGTCGTCCTTACATTTTAATCATATCAAGGAAAGTAAACATATATTGAAACAGAGAATTACATGTTATACCTGCGGCCGGATACCTGCAATATATTTCCACAACAAATCTGTGCAACCAAAAAGGGGCTACAAGTTTCTTTTTTATTGACAAGCATATGATAAAATTACAATACTTTCTCTTTTCTTCTCTTATTCTCACATTTATGTGCATTTGGATTAGATTCAAAAGGTCCATGTTATGCAAAAGCGTAAACGAAATATAAATATTAAGACGCTTTAACTCATTCGTCATTTGTAGAGGATTACACATCATCAAAGACCGAAAAAGGTCATATTTGCAGCGAAAAGCTGTTTCCAACGGTTGGTTACGTTTTTTTTATGAATAATATTCTTAAATTTGTACGACTGCAATAAATTGAAATACAATATAGCATTCTAAAACATGAAGCTTACTGTCTCACTAGGTTTGTGAGAAATCGGTGGGTTATTTTGAACCTTACAGCCTTGGAATTTTGAGAGGCGACAATATCTTTAAATTAGAAAAAAATATTAATAACTAACAGGAAATACCAATAAACTTCAGTCTCACAAATTCTTTAATCTTCAAAAGACAATGTATATTTCATTAGCTATGCTATCATCAGTGTATTGTGTCAAATACCAAATGCGTAAATACATATAGTAAGTATATCCTAGGTTACAAAAATTAATCATCAGGACTACTATATTCAATAAATTCTAAATATTTATAATTAAGGGGTGTTAAATCAGTATTGAGCAAGTTATTAATATGTTTTTTCATTAGCTTCCCACATATTAAGATTCTTACAATTTGAAGACTTAATTAACTCTAAATCATCAATTGAAAAAGTGTATCATTTTGTTAATACAGGAGTATTAACAAAATGATACGCCAAAGCAGATTTATCGGCATCGTGATTCTTAATATGATATAAATGCTCTTTAAATCTAATCTCCGCATTCCTCTTTGTTTGACCTATATATACTTTATAATAAAACACCGCATTTTATCTTATAAATCCGCGAACATTTTTTAAAATCAATAATTTCAATATTAAATTTTAATTTATTTTTTATAATATTAGAATTTTGAAAAACCGGACTAAGATTGTTATTTTTTTACATTATTTTTAATATCTGGTTAGCCTATAATTTATTAAAATTAAATCTGCAAAACTTTTTCTCCACTATTTTCTCTGGAATAAGTGTAGTTATATTTCTTAATAACCTCTTATTTTCTAACTTATTTTTAATTTTATCTATTACACTTTTCTTGTAACCATTAATTTCTGCTATATAATATATATATTCTAATTCTTTTTTAAAATCATCTTCCGACAGCGGTATGTTCAATAATCTAGTTATTAAGAAAAAGAATGTTGTGTATTTTTGTTTATAGCTTGTATAAGATAAGTTGTGTATATAATTGTTTGTGTGTGTGGCTTTTCTATGTATATCAAAGTCCGGTTTTTCAAAATTCTAATACTTTAAAAAATAAATTAAAATTTAACATTGAAATTATTGTGTTTAAAAAATGTTCTGGGATTTATAAGATCAAATGCGGTGTTTGTAATAAAGTATATATAGGTCAAACAAAGAGGAATGCGGAGATTAGATTTAAAGAGCATTTATATCATATTAAGACTCACAATGCCGATAAATCCGCTTTGGCGTATCATTTTGTTAATACGGGACACACTTTTTCAATTGATGATTTAGAGCTTATTAAGTCTTCAAATTGTAAGAATCTTAATATGTGGGAAGCTATTCATATGAAAAAAACATATTAATAGCTTGCTCAATACTGATTTAACACCCCCTTAATTATAAATATTTAGAATCTATTGAATATAGTAGTCCTGATGATTAATTTTTGTAAGCTAGGATATACTTACTATATTTAGGCATTTGGTATTTGACAATACACTTGTATGTACACCTGAAGATAGCATAGCTAATGAAATGTACATTGTGTTTTGAAGATTAAAGAATTTGTGAGACTGAAGTTTATTGGTATTTCCTGTTAGTTATCAGTATATCTTACAGTGCTCGATTTACCTTCTATTAAATCAGAAAAATTTTGTTTGCCACTATTAAACAAATAAACAAAAACTGTTTCGGCCAGTTAATCCATATTTCCTTTACTGAAATAATATTATTTCCGGTATATGTAATGTTTCAACCGACAAATATTTTTTTTATAATAGTAAAAAAAATAATCTCTTTCCTTAGTGTATCGTACTGAGTTAGATACTCATTGTCAGTGTTCTAAGCAATTAATTTAATTTAATAAATATGTTAAAATTTACACGCCCATTATACATTGTAGAGGCATCTGTCGGTAGTCTTAGGATGCGTGTTACGAAGCAAACCTAATCGTAAAGAGGATCAAAAGAATGTGTTTCAAAGGCTTTTGCATGGGTATTAAGAAGGAAATATAGAGGTATTTTACCCCATAACTCCACACTGCCCTTAAAATAATTAGATAAATGTACTCCAAGCAGATCTTCCTCTAATTGTTTGTTTCTGGAAGAGTATTCTATTTAGAAAGACAGGGTTACCGCCATCTGTTAAACATTGCGATTTCATGTTCATTATTATTTTTGAAAAATTTTCCTTCATAACATCCAAAAGAAAAATAATTATAAGTTATGCGTGGCATAATTTCTCGAGAGTTAACTGCTGTAAGTTCGATTAAAAAATAATGGGTGCAATATATTCGAAAAAATAAAATAAAAATCCAATTAGGCTTACTGGTACACGTACCCGATATACGTATTTCTACAATGGTTCATTTGCACGTCGTTTAAAATAAGAATCAAATAAAGAAAAAAATGCGAAAAGGACATTAATTATGCCTACTATAGCCTCCACAAGTGTGGTTAATAAATAATGGACTCACTATACAAAAAAAAAACATTGTTATGACCAACAGTATGGTCACTAACATTATTAATACTACCTACAGTAAGTTAATGTTCTGTTAACTGTATCTTATAGTACCTTCAAACTATCACCAAATGTGAATCATATAAGGAGGACAAAATAACAATACGCTTTAATTAAAGCATCCAATAAGTCCATTATAATTATTTGCACTAATAATAAAATTATATTTTTGCGCCTCCGCCCAGAAACACTCATTTTGCAGTACTTCAAAGCGGCGGGAAAATTACCGTTTTCCTGCCTAGGCAGGCAAAAATGTCACTAAAGGTTGGCCACACTAGATTCCACATGACAGACGTATAATAAATTGTCATTAAACTACTGTTCAACCGTGCTAAGATGAACTGGTGTCTTCATTGCACTTATTATTGACAAATAAATATTAAACCAGAAAGAAAATTACAGAAAAAGATTTATTCTCGAAAACGTCAAAATACTAAGGTATATAAAATGTGTACCAACTTGTACTGTCAACTTCCTAGTGTCAAAATTTCTTTTCTATTTTCAATTCAAAATTAAGACTTGTCGGCTCAAAAAACATTGTGTATCACACG
Source organism: Protaetia brevitarsis (assembly GCA_004143645.1). Taxonomy (NCBI): domain Eukaryota; kingdom Metazoa; phylum Arthropoda; class Insecta; order Coleoptera; family Scarabaeidae; genus Protaetia; species Protaetia brevitarsis. The sequence continues at coordinate 4,786,184 of RXPK01000037.1, read as the reverse complement.
GCCAGAGACTCTTTTGCGAGTATTCGTACTTGTACAAACCGTACTCATACTTGCAAAACTGTAGTTTCTGGCCTAGTGCTACAATTAACTATTTCTTATCTATTTTGTGGCACTGCAAGATCACAATCCTCAAAGGGAGCTGTATTTCACCAACTATATTACTATAACAGATTCATCAATTACATTAGCTTCACTAAGATCACATTCACTAACTTCATAGACATTTGTAGCAAACAGAGTCAGCACAATTCAAAGGATTGGTGTCACATCAATGGCGTTGATAATCCAGCAGGCATCATAACCAGTGATTGTAATCCACTTGATTTGAAGAATTCACAAAGGTGATGATATGGCCCTGGATGATTGAAGTTAGATCAACCACAATGGCCCATCACAAACACCAAAGTTGACATGGAAAACGTACCAGAATTGTTAAAACAAGGATCTTTGGTAATAATCAAGGACGAAAATCTTCCACCACTGAAATGGCAGCTTGGGAGGATTGCAGAACTTCACCCAGGAATCGACGGCATTATTTAATTATTATTGAAAAACAGTGCCCTTCAAGGTGGGGATGCATGTTAGAATTATATGTTATTTTTTTGAGCTGTTCGTTGGATTGCAGTTTAGTTTTGTGTTATGCGCATGGTCAAGCGGACCATTGTATGAATACTTAGTCGTCAGACACAGTTCACTAGTACAATTTATTGAAAACACACACGTTATTATTTATGTCATTATTTGTTTGCAATAACTTCCATAAGTTCGACTAAAAACTAATCGGTGCAACAGAAAAGCAATATTATGGTTGTAACTAAGGATTGTATACCGGTTTACCGGGTTATCGGTTAACCGGTAAATTGACCAAAAAACGTTCGGTAAATTTACCGGTAAATTACAAAAAATTACCGTAATTCGGTAAATGAAAAAGCCATACCAGAAATTTTTATGTATGTACCAAATATTGTGTTTAGATATTTAAAGGCCTTGATGATTTAAAGGGACATTGAAAATAAAAAAAAAACAGGTAAGTGTAAGTAACAATATACTGAATTTTTAATTTTATGGGAGATGTTTTTTGTTTAATTTTAATTTAAACTTTCTTGAGATTGAGAGCCGCTGTAATGCTCTAGAATAGAGAATATAGAAAAGAAACTGACAAAATGTTTTGATTAGAAACGTATAACCTCCATTCCACCGAATTAGTCAGAAAGAGCAGGAATCAAAAAATTCAACAAAAAAAGCAAAAAAAATTAAAAAAAGAGAAATTAAAAAAAAATACCCTACAGTGGGGCAAATTCGATCGCATAGGGTAAAATCGATCAATCATGATTTTATGGCAATTATTTAGTCTGGTATCTATGGAAAGGATAAGAAAGTTTTGCAACACAGTCTTTTAATAAACTTTGTTTATAACATAGATAACTAGTTGGCTTTTTAAGTATTGCATTAAAGTTTCTTCTGTTAAAAAAATATTTTCTATGGAATGATAACGAGTAATATTTCATTGAGACGGAAACAAACTACTACTGGGAAATCCCACTAGAGCTAAGTGAATTTTCGAAAAGAGGTAAGGTGAAAAGAATCAATTGTCATTCATTCGTCACCGTTTCTTTTTTTGACTTTATGAAAGTGTTGGAATAAAAAGAGTAAGGGAAAATTAACACCTCATGGGGTAATACCGATCAGTTTGAAAAGTAAGAACAAAGAACATGCTCATAGAACAACGTAGAAATATGACATATTCATGTTTCTACGTTGGTTTTATTGAAAATTATGATGAGAAACTATAAAAAAAGGTATGGCCTGGCGAGAGACAGCAATATAACCCCAAATACCTCCAAAGCGCTATCAGGGCAGTAAAATAGAGTACTTCATCCATTATGAAAGCATTAAAAAACAATGGCGTGCCGTATTCAATACTTCAGGATACTTTAAAGAACCGGAAGTTTCTAAGGAAGAGAAAAAATGACTTGTATTTCTCCAAGTTGACTAAAATCTAGGAAATTTCCAAAAACCAAATTACCCAGCTGGTCATAGAAGGCGAAGGTATGTTTTTGAACTAAGAGGGAAGCGCATTGATTGAAATTTTGTTTGTTTGTTTAGTTTTACTTTATTGAATTATTATAGTTTATGTAATTATTTATCTGTTTGTTATTTCTATAATACATATTTTCTGTTATTCTGTTTCTCTTTTTAAAATTCAAATTTTTGTTATTAGATTGACCTCACGTAGCTTTCAAATCGGTTTTTATAAGAAAATAGATTGGTGATTGGAATTGCCCCCTATTGATGTATTAAAAAAAATAGTGTTTTTAATACATTGGGTTAATATACATGATGGTATGTGTACCTAAAAGGTGTATAATTGTATGTAATTTTTTTCATTTTTTTCGATCAATAATAATAATTGCAGCTCAGAAATAGTACATAAATCAGATTGGAATTGCCCACTTTACGGTAAGTCCCAAACGAGATGGATGGCGAAATGCAACGCAATGAAAAGCGAGATTAATGTTCATTTGTTGCTAGGACGGCAAAACGCCCCACACTCATTTTTTAATAATTAAAAATAATAATATATAAGAACAACATTTCACGTATTTAAATTAATAGCAATTTTGAATACATCACATTATGAGAGGACATATCAATGAAACATTATTGTAAAATAACATTAAAATTTGAACCTTAAATATTGTTTTTACTTCTAACAACTGTTTGAAATAATTAAATACAAATATTTATTACAATATTCTAATATTATGCCTTAAGATTGTGTAAAAAATGTATTATTCTAGCCTAACTTCTAACCCTATTTTCTTGGGGAATCCCCATTAATGTCACACATGAAAAAAGAAAATTACCGGTAATTTACCGGTAAACCGGTAATTTAATTGTAATTTACCGAATTACCGGTAAATGAAAAAATCGGCAAATTTACAATCACTAGTTGTAACAAAGCGAATGTCAAGTGGAATGACAGATATAATTGTTTAAGAATGGTATCACTATGGTGCTTTATATCCGTCATTAGTAGTTTGACGTAGTAATGTCACACGGTTTACTTGAGAAAAGAAAAGGAAGAAAAACCGTTTGTTAGGTAAGAAAGTAATTTCTTCCATCTCGAATTAATTGATTATAAATCATTAAGTAGTTAATGTAAGTTTGTCATCCTTGGCTGGCATGAAATAGAACTTCATAGCTGCTTTCACAGTGAACTTCGGTTCAATGCAGCGGATGGGTGAAATTTAAAAATAGCGGGTGTGGGGATATTTGTAACAACTTGTTACATTCATACCCAATATTTGTTACAACTATCCCCACCTTCAAATGGTAAATATTTTTCTTAAGGCCGCTTTAAAGCTTGCATTCTTTTTTTTTAAATTGCATATAATAAAAAATGCGTACGTTCTATTCCGTGTATTGCACATGCAATGTAAGTAAAATTGCACTCAGCTGATCTAAATCCATTGAATGCGCATGCGGGCAATTTTTGTTGCAGGCAACTTTCATTGCATGTAAGAAAAATTGCGAACTGAGAAACGGATTTTACAATAGCTATGTATGTATGTGACAAGTTGCGAAATGGAAGTGTTTTAGACGTGATATTGACCAACAAGATGTAAGCCGCATTGGTCAACACGTCAAGTGCGTAAAGCACTTCTTCCGCAACAAATTACATACATGCTTTTTTTTCTACAATCGACAACTTTTTTTATAATAAATTGGATATGTAACATTGTAAAAATTTCTTGACATTGTCAAATTGACAGGATTACAATTTATTTTGACATTAATCATTAGCGAGTGCAACAAAGTAGACAGTGTTGCCAAACAATGCGTCAAGCAACTAAAAAAACATTGCGCAGCAATTTCACTTATTCTAAAAAATAATTATTAATAAATAAATAAAATATTAATTACAAACTTCTCTTTTTTTTCATTTGTTACATCTTACCCCACTCCTTGTTACAAATGTACCCACCCATGGGTTATGATGTAACACTCGACTATCCTTTTGATCCTTCTATTACTTGTCAATTATTATTTTGTTTCCCTTTTTTTCTTACGGTTTTTTTTTCTTCTTAAAAAAAAAACCGGAATACCAAAAAAAAAGGAAACAAAATAATAATAAGAAATCAACACCGGTTAAATAATATTGAAGGAATTTATTACTTGTCAATGTATAAAGTAGGAATTATTAATTCTCTGTCTCATTAAGCTTAGAAGATGAACCTTAAAGATAGTACCATTAAAATATTTTTATATAAACAGTGATTGATGATCTGTGAGGTTGAAAATATAGAAAGTGTTACAACTATAACCACTCTCCCCTATTTACTATATAATTTGAATTTCTTATAAACTCCGCACATATTATTTAGCTACTTGACCTACACTAACAGTTAAATTACCGACACAAACGTAATAAATTTGCCTACAGGCAGCCTAGCCCAGTCCTTGGATGAATTATATTTTTCGGATCATTACATAGTGTGTGCATACGCACTAAGAAAGAACTAGAGCCTTCATGTCTGTTACGTCAGCATTCGCGCGTGTCGAGCGTAACCCATTCATACTTTCCGTTTAAAGAGTGCATTAATGTTACTGTCTTTGAAGGCAACCAATGTCAAGTACGTTACGACATATCTGTTATCCTTTTTTTCTATGGTTGAACGGTATGGGTACTGTTCTCGTATTATACATTTAAATTCATTATATTAATAAGTAAATAATACCGCTTTAAAGAGCATATTTTATAAAAGATAGCTGGGAAAATGTGAGCAAGATAAATAAACTGAAACGTAATTATCTATTCTAAAGCATAAATCTTATAAGAGATAGTATTATATTTAAAGCGAATTTGGACGACATTTTAAAGAGATTCTCTGCCAACGCGGATTTTTCCTGCTGTTTTTAGACTTACCAAACAAAATATTTTAAAGTTGATAAAGAGATGGTTTTGAAAACAGTATTTAAAATTGCGCCAACGTCTTATTTTTTTAAGTTTTCTTTTCTTTAATTTTTTGTTTGGTTCTATTTAGCTTCCAAGAAGGTAAAATCAAAAAGTGGTCAAGGGTGACGGTCTAGCGGTATTTACTAATATTAAACCATTTTTTTTTAATTTCTTTCTGATAGCAAATAGCGTCCGGAAGAGGAAAATGTGTTTTCTCTTTGATCTCGTCCGCCGGGGCAACCATAACTAGGACGGTAGCGCACGCGTCGAATTGAGTGCGCCACAGAAACGATACCGGTTCGAATAATCAGATGTTTTCAAAAACATTAGTTAGTCATGTGAACTTGAATGTATAGAGCAGTACTATTTCATATGGTTTTTTTTTTAAATCAAAATTGAAATGCAAATTAATAAGGTACTGTCAGTAATTATATTTAATTTACTAGGCTACAGAAGAAAGCTATTAATTCAGAAATAAATAATTACAGCACTGATAATATAGTCCGTACTATGAATCAGTAGAATCAGTGACTTATTTTGTAAATTGAGTAACTGCGATTTTCCGAGAACTGAATTATCTCGAGGTATGCACAAATGCGAAGAGCATTCATTGGTGGAACACGTGATTGCAGGAATAAACCTCAAGGGGAAGTCAGATCGAAGAGAGAGATACCTCTAGTCTTTTTGTTTGTTTGCTTTCTATATTACATGTGCCCAAAATGAATTGCTAAGATTGTCTAAAGTATTTCATTGAGTGTTATTTTGTATCTGTATCTATGATTCTACATTACAATTTCCTATAGAATAACTTGTAATAATGAGTCAGGATGCCACACACTGTCATAAACACACAAATCCTTGCTCAACACACACACACATTATCTAATGGATATATACTTTATTTTTAATTTACTTTGTTATATTCCTTGAAGATGATTATATAATAAAAAAGTTCTTCACTATTTTCTATTATTAACATTTACACATTTTATGAATTTCGCACTTTTTTAAAATATAGGTAGGAAGTAGGTGGGGTTGTGTAAAATACACGAAAAGACACTACTAAAAGCAAAATCAAATATTTATACCTCACGTGATTCCATAACAGGCCATCTGTACATACGTCTTCAAAACAAACATCGGTCTGTGCGTTAGGTTACGATAGAAGCCGGCCTTTGATTATCAAAGAAAAATTTCTATTACGGGCGTTATTATTACTCCAAATTCAAAAATTAAAAAAGTTTTGTCATCAAGAAATTGGTGTTCAAATGCGCCGTTGAACCGATTTTGGACATTGTTTTTAATAACAAAATTATAAAATTAAAAAATTCAAATACATCAAAAGTAAAGAAATTAAAACGTTGGCGCAATTTCAAACATTCTTTTAAAACAAATACAATTTAAAACTTAGGAATCGTTCGTACCGTTTTCCCAAAAAGCGCGGAATACTTTTCCGATATATTTATCTCTGTCGCACACTTGGACGTCTAGATTCGCCTTAAATGCGGGAAAGCAACAAAAAGTAAATATGCCCGGAATTTCTTGTAACTTGACAAACCCATTTTACATAGTGTGTTAAAATTGAAAATTTTCAAATGCGGTAACTTCAAGCAGTTCACTTCCGTCGAAGACCCTGTATTATACGATGACTAAGCTCTTTATATACGTCAAAGCTACAAATATTTACCTATTACACAGAATGTATCGGAGAAACAGAAACACATTACAAGACCCAACGTCGATTTATAAGACTTACTTCTTTTCTTTATTTCAATAATTACCAGTACCACGTCCAATAACAAAAGTCGGATCGACCTTTAAGAAAATGTCAAATGTCGACAATGCTGACGGTCGAGCGACGTCCGCCTCACGTAAAATTCTCGATTAAAAGAAAACCACCTTTTTCGGTGGCGCACCGTTGACGAAGGTCGGCTTCTTGACCGGTCGAACGGCACGCTTCGTGACAACGCTTACCACGAAACGAACTTGATCTAATTCCAGCGTCGAATGTAATAGAAGTGGAGCGCTGTTCGCTGTACACAAACGATTCGTATATACAGACATGGTGTATTGTATAGTGACGGTCGAAAATATCTAGTCAGAAATGCCAACTAAAAGAAAAGCAAGTACTAATTTTTAAAACAACAATTTGGTTTGTTGGTCCTTTTTACTTGCTTTTTATTATAAGTTTCTTTTTAGAAGAATGGTGACAACATGTTTCGCACATTTGTGCCATCTTCAGGTCTCCAAAAACGTTGTAGAAAAACAAATATAAAGCGCGTCATAATCGGTGTTTTGCATTTTGATTTTGATTATTAATTATGAAGAATATATTTATTGTTAGCAAATGAAAGATCGAAAAAGTATAATACTGGTAAAATATTTTAAGCTCCAATCTTTTATACAAAACTGTTGAAACACAGAAAAAGTTTTATGTAGGTATATCTCTATATGTAAGGAAAACTGGAACAAAAGTTACAACTCTTTTAAAATGCTTGCGAAAAGTAGCGGTGGCAAATTCTAGCTACAAAATTAAGGTTTGGTAACAAACATATTATCAATAATTCCAGTAGTAAGGGATCTACTATGAGAAACATATATCAAAACTCTACTGAAATTACTAATCACTTCAACAATTACTTTTATGACATTTGAGCAAATATCACAGTAGACATACTTACAGGATACCTGCTATATTCACTCACCACCTTTTTCGAATGCGTGTCAAAAAATATCTTGAAACAGTAGAAATTAACACAAAAAAATCTATTATCAATTTGAATATTTTGATTTATTCAGAAATCGAAACTTAAAATATAGTTAAATGAACTAAATTTTGTTGGTTAGAACATAAGAGTAAATTCTCTGCAAACACAATATATTTTTAGAACAAATAGTATAAATATTTGCATTGAAGTATACTCCCTCCAAATGAACATTGTTATTGTTGTAAGGAATAAATCCATGCAATCATTGTGAGAAAGTCTGTAAATTCAAAATAAAATCCCTTGTACGTTTGGTATAATGAATTACTATATAAAATTATTAAATGTTTTGCACTGAAAACATGAAATATCAAATTGAAATTACCATAATATTGAAACATTTGAAACGAATTTTACCCCACAATTTATTGCACTAAAACTTATCTGTCATTGGTTCCCTCTTTTTTAGGAGGGTTTAGGGCGTTTTGCATATACATACGCTTTACTTGGCGTCAGTTTCTGATTGACCAGCGAACAGTGTTGTTGGTTGTGAGTGTAAGTAAATCTAAATGGATACCCCCGCCGTTTCACAGCTACTTAGAGAATGGGGTGGAATGGGGCTGATGCGCAGACGCTACCATTAAAATATTCGAAGATAAGTACGTAGGTATTATATAATATTAAAGGATTACTGGTTTAAAAAGCTTTGAAATAATACTTAGAGTCAGCGCCATTGTATCGATAATATATGAACATGGTAAGTATATATATTAACAAACATATGTAGGTATTTACTAGTTATTAGTTTTCAGTAGGTAATACTAGCAACGTTTTATACTGACCATTTCTTTGACCTATTAAATTATGCCATTCCTGTATCACGGCACCCTCTCCTAATCGATATAGGGCTCTCCTTGGTTGATAAAGGTAACCCTCTAGGCTTGTCAAAAATTGCTTGCTTTTTGCGCCAAGATCCACGCATTCACACAGAATGTGACAAGCGTGCCATTTCATTACACAGTATCGAGTTGGTATACTAATTTTCTGTAAGTGTCCTTTAAGTGTACAGTGTTCTGTTAGGAGACCTATTACGGCATGAAGATCATTCCTATTCAACTGCAGTAGTCCTTTGGTCTCCTTTTTTAATGTTTCCTTAATAAAGGTTTTTCCATGAATTTCCCTGACTGTATTATTCCAGTGCTCCAGTGTTTTTTTTTGGACCCAACTGCTTTCCTGCTCTTACGCTACATCTTTAGACATTCCTAGGACAACTTCTGTTATATGAAGCGGATGGTTCCTTTTCCGCTAACTCATCGGTCTTACCGTTTCCTTCTATTGCCTGGGCATTCACAGTAAGGTGACTTTATTGTGTTCTCTCAGACTATGCAGTCCTCGAATAAATTCCCAAACTAACGCTACATCTTTAGACATTCCTAGGACAGCTTCTGTTATATGAAGCGGATGGTTCCTTTTCCTCTAACTCATCGGTCTTACCGTTTCCTTCTATTGCCTGGGCATTCACAGTAAGGTGACTTTATTGTGTTCTCTCAGACTATGCAGTCCTCGAATATATTCCCAAACTAGTCTTCATTAAAGGTAATACAAAATGGGTTATACTATAGGAAAATTTTGGAGTATTCAATGTTATTCGCCTGAATTGTTTTATTTATTATTTTTTCATTTCCTTGGGTATGCTGGTTTTTGTTTAATTATAAAGATGTTCTTTTTACGTTTCGGAAAATTTATTGTTTCCTTTTTCACATTTTATTTTTTATCCTACAAACATTTAGAAACCATTAAAACTTTAAAATTTAACATTTTACTTATTAATATCTAAAGTGATAATTAAACAAAAAGAAAAAAGTACATGATTAAAAACTTACATTAGTTACTTCCGTATCTTTTTTGTTTTCACCTTTGGGGTGTTGTCAATAATTTTTTTTAATTACATTTAAACTTAAAATGAATTGTTTTATAAATAAATATAATTATTTTGCTCAACTGATATGATTTAACAAAAAGAAAATCGACATCTTCAGAAGTAATTGGAGTTTTATGATGAGATATTGAGCAGGTTGAAAAATGAAGAGCACTTTCCAGAATCTTTTATGATCTACAAAAAGCTTTTGTTTGTGTTCAGCATGATACGTTTGTGAATAGAGTAGTTTATTCTTATGGTATTAGAGGTAAAGTTGTTGTTACGTTTTCATCATATCTAAAAACAAGAGTGCAATTTGTTGTAACAACTTTCCTAAACCAACCTTATAACTTGTTATCCACAACACACATTGCCCACCAGTAGTAAAGGGGGTAACAGAAGGTTCTGTGCTTAGATCAATGTTATTTAACATGTATAGTACCGTTTCATTATTTTTTTTATCTGACGACTAGCTTGTTATGTATGCAAATAACATATCCTGCTTCACCAATCAAAAATTAGTTCGCAAATAATTTATTAAAAATTCTCTACGTGTGATTTGCAGAAAATAACCTAGGCACGAGTGTAGAGAAAATCAAATTATCTTGTCGTCGTGAGTTGCGTCTTTCTGAATCTGTAGTAGCTGATTATTTCCTTAGCTAGTGCTTGGCTTGTCCATTTAACAGCCTTTTCGGTTTGGATTTTTGGCAGTCAAATAATAATGTCAAATTACTTTACTTCTGTGGCAAATTTCTGCATGGTCTCTTCTTATAACTTTCAAAGATGGAATTGATAAGATATACTTCTTCTTAAGACTGCCTTAATGAGAGTAGTAGAGATACTGCGATGAGGACATATTTCTAATCCTTCGCGACTTCTTTTTGCTACCATTGTACACGTTTAAATTCTCTTTACAACGGAGCTTATTGATTTAGGGTTTTTCTCTAACAACCCTACTCTAGCATTTAATGTTTCCAAATGTACTTCGATGGAATACATAGGAGCTTATTTGGTTTACGAATATTTATTCTCGCACGCTAGCCTGCACTGCACGTGCATTACACAATTAGTAAATGCTTCGATTCGAAACTCCGGTTAATGCAACTAATTGAATCGCGAGTGATTGAACAAACAGTGTAGGATTAGGTAAAAAGGTCGCTTACGTAATTTTGTCACTTCATGGTTTTAATCCCAAATTACCAGGCTATCGCAAGAAGTGCAGCCGGATGGAAATCGAATACAAATCAGGAAACTTTAAATCAAATAAGGATTCAATACGATCTCGTATTTGGTCAGATTAAAAGTTGTAGCTCAAATAGGGCATAGGCAAATCAATTATAATTTAGTATATAGTGTCCCAGGGGATCGGTGTATGTAAATTGAAAATTAAATTCATAATTTAATCTATTATATTAATATTAATATCACTCATTAAAATATATACATTTTAATGTATTACTGTTGTAACTGTTTCAAAATTGTTCTCTCAATGTATTCATACATACTAAATTACGATGCATTATTATGGAAAAACGAATATTAACGTTTTGTTGCTCCATAATGGTTAATTAACGAAACATGTCGCGATAAGATATTTAAATAAAAGAGGATTGGAATTCGAATTTTCGCTTTTAATTTAATTTTCAATTATAATTTAGTTTCATATAATTAATTTTTTGATTCTGTGTGAGTGAATAATTAGGAAGGTAAATAATTGCAAAAGAGGTCCATTTTCTCACACAATTCTTTAATAAAAGCGACTCGTTTCGTCCGATTTTACAGACGCCCTCAGGCCAGTTGAAGAACATCCAAAGAAGAAAATAACAAATTATAATTAAAATATAAAATAAATTAATATTTTAAAGATAATAAAGTAATCTATGCAAAATTTATCACTAAATAAGACGCGGTAAATTAAAGTAAAAGTTTTTTTTTTTAAATTAAAATTACTTACAATTACTAATTAGGTAAGAATAGTCAACAAATTAGAATGTGAGAATGAATTGCGGATTTGGTAAAATTATTTGTATCAAACATGTACCACATCAACATTAAGCACTAATAAGTACACTTTAAAAACAAAATTATATTAAGCTAATCTGGTTGTATTATTTAAGGACACAGCGACTAGAATGATTCTGGAAATCTGAAGATTTCAAGTCTAGTTCTCAAACGAACAATCTAGAAGAAATGTGAAGAAAGCGCCAACTATTATTGAAAAATAAATTCAACAAAGTCATTAATAATAAATAAAATAAGTAGAAGAAGTAACAAGTACAACGTAACTTTAAACTAATAAAATTTAACGCCCAAATCCTCCAAAAAAAGGTGGGGTTAAAGATCAAATACCCATAATTCAATTTCTTAATTTAATATCAAATTTTCGCTGAATTTTCTCAGCTTCTTCAGGGCACTACAAAGAACAACAAGATGCACAAGTGCACAAAAATATAAAAAAAAATTAGACTTACATAAAAATGAAATTACATTAAAATTTAGTACATCAAATTGAAAAGTATACATCAGTACTGGTAGACAGATAATAACAGACTGAATGTATAGCGTACAATTCTTATCTTCACAAAAGAAGTAACATATGTTACTCGTTTCAAGTACAGACATAAATTTAAAAATTGTTTGCAATAGATAAATCAGAGTTTTATACTTATTTCCAAATTATATAGTTCGTATACAATAAAATCATTTGTACAAGTATTTGGGACCCAGATAACTAACTCACCTCTGCATATTTTAGTTTAAACCGTAATAAACAACAACTTTACCAACGAATACAATTGTTTATCTGAACGTACTGCTGCGATATTTTTATGTCATTTTAGTAAAACATATTGTCTATTCCTTGATGAACATTTTTTATCTAGAGCTCAGCCAATTTATTTTCGTCTTACTAGAGATTGGCCAATATATGTTATTTTTTTGTAGTATTTTGATCAGAACTTGAGTTACATTAGAATTTAGATACCTTCCTTTAAAATACTTAGATATTTATCTAATATTTAATATTAGGGTTTTTGCGTTTTGGAACCGATTTCCTAAGAAAAACGTGATACCTAGAAGTATTATGGGTTCCCCAATGTCCACCATATTTCAATTTGTATGCCTCCATTATTGCATCTTTTCACAGCAGCTGTTGGTGTGCTTTTTGCAGCTCCTGTGATACATAGGTCAACGAATCTCTGTACTAGGCACTGCACTAACCACTGCAGTGTATCATCTGTACGTCATGCGTGGTTTGAATTCTCATGTTTTTTCCAATTGCTCTACGAGTTGTCATTAATTCCCGCTTATATTTATTTGTCAGTAGTGATTAAGATGTTTAAAATTGATATTATGGTTCAAATTTAAGAAATGTATAAACGTGGTTGTTTGGGGGATATTTTAATTGTACAGCTTCATTCTCTTTTGACCCACACCATGATGAGTGGAAAATGAGGGGAGAATATAACCATTGCTTCAGTTTTGAAATGTGACTTTTACTGGTATCATTTCTTCTAATGTCGAACAGTTCTATAAGATTATAACAATGTTAGCAATGTCAATCAACAAATGTCAATTACGCAATTTGACAGAAACGGAATGTTTGTTGAAGCTATAGTGAATTTATAAAGTATTAGCCTACTGTTTCCTATTTCCTGCATTTTTAGAATAACTGTAAACAAATTAATTAGATCAGTTTACCAAACCAATTTAAAAACTTATTCATTCAAACTCAAATTCAAATAAATACGCCTCCTTGAGATATAAATTAATGTCCAAAATCCATATACAAACACAAATACGACATAGTCCTTTCTGTGGATCACAGAAGGGCCGACGCTGTCTCTTCTTTTTACTCCTGATTTAACATGAACCCATTTGCGGTTTATTTCCGGTTTAATAGCCTATATGTGTATTGTTACATGAACATAAACGATTTTTAGCTACGTGTGGGTGATAAATTGGAAAACAGGTGCTCAGCGTACGAAGGACGCAATATTATACGTGAGGAGAAAACTTTAATGAGAAGCCACGAACCTTCGTCAGGAAGTTTTGTGTATCAGCGACGACAAGAGAATGGAAAAATTGGAATTAAATGGTATCATAGCACTTTTAGTAAAATACAGGAATGAATGTGTTATGCAAACCTGTTTTCCCTGCCTTCCCTGCTCTCTCTCTCTCTCTCTTTCTGCAACAAATGTGGTGAAGTTTGAATGAAAAATAATGGATGCTACTGTTGTATTTTTCCTGTATTATATATTAGACAGCTTACTCTGTGTATGTGTCTCTCACCAGCTCTATGCTTTTCACGGCGCTTGAACAATTTATAACGTTGATGTACCTACTTATCTTGTATTCACTTTTAAATAGTATGTACCATGAGCACCACGCATAATGTCCGGTCGGTCGCCGTATGTCGTTCACACTCTATCGTTCCCACTTTATCGAGTAAGCGCGAGCCGTATCTTACTTTTACCATTGATGAATATATATTTTCTAGCCAATAAAATTTAAATGTAGTACTAAACCCTTATGTAAATGGCCTAGTTAATACTTTATTTAAAAAACAACATTTAGATTGATATAAAACAAAATTAAATTTTTAAAATGAAATGTCCTACTAATTGTAAATGAGGGAGAAATCTGTCAGTTGTGGCATTTTTTCCTTTAAATATGATCTCGAACGATTTTTAATTCTTAATAAAAAAAAACACATTATTTTCTAGTACACCAAGCCACCTGTATAAGGATCTCATTTCTACAATTAAATATGATTGGTTAGGCAAAAAATGGGTAATACCAATCGAATAAATTTCGAAGACATTAAGTAAAGGTAATATGCACGCTGCGCCTACTTGGAAAGGATACACTATGACCGGACGCTAGATATGCGCAACCAACCGGACATTATGCTTGATGCTGATAGTACAAAGCAGATATTTCAAACTATTATGTACCAAGATATGAATTCTCCTCTTTTAAATTTAAGTTAGTTACATGGTATGATCATAATGCGAATATCTTCTGTGATGACTGAGAACCACGTGTGACTTTGGCTGGAAAGGCGAAAGTTCGTGATTGAAAAGGTTTGGAAATCTTGCACATCATGTGATATTTGCGGAGAAGTAAACAGTTACTCTGCCCCGATCAGAGAAACTAGCGCTACTTTTTTCGTAAACAAACTGGAAGCAGCTAGTTAATGCTCTGAATGAATCTAGAAGAACTAATTAGAAATTATCTCACGAAGATGAACTACTAAAATATTGCTATAATTGCTAAGGGTTCAACCAATAAGAGACTAAGACATGTACCTCCAAAAATATGATACGAAATCAAGCGCAAATGAAGCATGTACCCATATAGCAGGCATGTATGGGAATGTGTACGCATTAAAAAAACCGGCGTGTTTCAGTGTTTTTAAGAAAAACGGCCAAATCATTTCTTTCTAATATTCTAATATTTTAATACCACATTATAAACAATTATTCTTGATAGCTATGCAAACTCGGTTTGTGACAATATGTAACTACTTCGCTTCATTATTATTTTAAATGGTTAAATATTCATTTAGTTTAGGTGTATTGTTGTGTTCCCCATGTAAAATAGTCATGTTTTTGAATTTTAATAAATTTCTTAAATATAGCTACATAGGCATGTCTTAAAAGTTTTCGGCAAGAAAATGCAATAAAATTAATTTCGAGTAAATAAGATCCGATCCAGTTCCCGTTTGAAACAAAATATAGTAAATTGATTGATGCTTAATACGACAGCATTTTTGTAAAAAAAAGCCTTACCAACAAGCTTGATATTCGTAGAGATACTTATCAGTTGGTGGGACGAGCACCTAAAGGCAATATTGTTAGGATCTACAGAGAGCTTTCGGCTGCGACAATCTATCAGAAAATAAAAGATACCAGAAGGGTATCCCTTGTATCAAGGTACCTAAAGTGGATGACAGAAAGTTTTAAGCCAACCTAATGAGTGAAGGTTGATTGAAACAGCAAAAAAACACTTTGGGAATACCAGTGTGTAGATTATCTCGAAGATTCTATATTCCACGCTTGACTGTTAGTCGAACATTGGTCAGAAATAATCTAAATTATCGTAAAACAAGAGAGGTTTCAAAGAAATCAACACTCAGTAGTTGAAAATAATGTTCTAGCCTGACTTAACCTATTCCATTACGCCGGAAAACAAGAAACTGGTTAGCCATAGACGGTATCAATTTTATTTCTCAGATAGCTCTCCAAATCCTCCACGAACGAATTCCAATGAGGAATTTTGGCCATTTTTGAGCAGAAAGGTATATATATGGTGGTTGGGAAGCCCAAACAAGGAGCAGTTAAGAAGAAAAAAAAAATTCGGAAAGTCGACGTTGCTATCGTAGAAAGCCTGATGGGCCAAGTGAGAAATAAATTACGTGCCCTAGAGAAGCATAGGCCTTTATCTGTCATGTAAATGTTATATTAAGTTGAATTAATACTATATAAGAATAATATTGTTATTAATACGTAAAAAAAAAATTAAATCAAAGATATGGCTTTTACTTTTTTTCAAAAACTTTTGTTATGTTTATGTTTAAACGTTTAAACAAATTGCCCTTATTTTGGTGAAAAATAAATTTTATTAATTTAATTCGTTGTAATATATCACAGAGTCATCTTCCTTTATAGAGTTAGACCACTGTTTTCAGCCAATAAAAGTTTATTGACATCACTGTGGTCCGCATTAACAGTTGAATGTCAAGGACTGATAAAAATCTCAAAGAGAAATGTAAATTATGAAGTGCGTATAAGTAGTTGCATC
Organism: Protaetia brevitarsis; assembly: GCA_004143645.1. Taxonomy (NCBI): domain Eukaryota; kingdom Metazoa; phylum Arthropoda; class Insecta; order Coleoptera; family Scarabaeidae; genus Protaetia; species Protaetia brevitarsis. The sequence continues at coordinate 4,769,797 of RXPK01000037.1, read as the reverse complement.
AAACACTTTCACAAGAAATTAATTAAACATTATTTAATACGTTCACAATTTTTAAATTTCTCTCAAATAAATCTGATACCCTCTATCTTGTAACAAAATAATTAAATCGATATTTGAACGATGAAATCACTAGCTATTCAAACATTTCTATGTTAAACTATATCAAATCGAATAGCAACTTAGATTTTAGATATGAAAATCAGTTAGTTACTAAAGATACAGATATATTTTCTGTCAGTGTTTTAAGTTAAATTACTAGCTGCAATTTAACTATTCTCCTTTACAATAAATTTCTGGGAATACCTGAATGTGACCATAATAATAATGGAATGATTTCATGACGAATTATGTATGATTCATTCGATTGTAGCTATCGATTTTATAATCAAAACGTCATAATCGAGTTCTCATATGATCGTCATTAATCAATAATGTATTTTCTATCATTTCTATCACTAACAGCGCTCATATCAAAGGTATTACGGTTGAAATGGATAATCTAGATAATCTTTGGCAGTGACACAAAATACTCAAGATATTAGCTGTAGATTACCAATGGTAGTTGCAGGTAATTGTGAAATTGAAATAAAATAGAATTAAGAACTTCTAGGCTAGCTTTAAATATTTTTTTCAAGGTAGAATCCAATAAAAATGCTTTTAGATGAATTTTTTGGACACTTTGAATACCGTATGAGAATTATAGACCATCCGGACGCTAATCTGCCGAAACGATCACCAAACATCTCACATAATGGTTGTTCAATTTGGAAATTTAAGTTATGGCTATGGATGCTATCAATTGTCTCCTCAAACATGACAACTTCCAGGAAACATTGGAAAACCAAATAAAAATAAACTTCTAGGATTATGCCCCGAATATGGACAAATAAAATAAAATAGTAATTCTGGATTTAGAAACATTTCATTCAATTTTGGCTACGGTTCAAAATTCTAATTTTTATTGATATATTTCACATTTTAACTTTCGTTTAAGTAATTAGTTACACTCTTTGTCATATATCATTTGATATTTGAAATTCTAGAAATGAATATTTAATTAGTTTAACTTGTAACAAGATCATGATAATAATAGATTAAGTTTGTTGCAGAAAATAACAGCAGTATATGCTAGATAATCCGATAATCTTTTAATAATTTTCCCCAAGTTTGACATCGCAATGTTTCACTCAAACATTCCCAATGGTCCACTAGAGATCCCATCAAAAGAAATGGAGGAGAGACGTAGAAAACCTTTCTACTGTTAATTAATTTCTGTGTTGCCGTGAGCCCACGACTGAAATACAGGTTCGATAGGGAACTTCTGAGCTTAACACATCCTTTGTCTGTTCCTGGAAGTCCTTAGAGCAAGATTTAATTAACCGCCGTAATTCCAAGAATGTAATTTTCTTTGTTTTGTATCGAGTAGAGGACGCTAGCAATTATTCCTGGCGAATCCGAAGTGTATGGACGAAAGAGAAGAGAGAACAATAAAAAAGATTTAATCTAGTAAATAAATTTAGCAATTACACGCGTATTAAAAGCTTAATCCGATATGATCGCTCCTTCGGCGGGACAAAATCGTCTGCTAATCTAGTTAACGCCTTTTAATTTGCTTAATTATATCATGGGAGATTCTGTTAGGGAGGTAGTGTTATCTTGATGAACAGTGCGGGATGAGATTGGTAGTGTTAGACCGATATTCACACGTCGGGATAATGGATTTAACGCTTCATTACGGCCGGACACACACTGAGAGGCATTCAATGGCGCTTGTCAATTAGTTTCAGTAACAAGTCTCGTGTAGCTGTCGTGTATGATCATCCTGAATGTTACTTCTAATAGCTACCTTCGACGCAATCAGCGTGGGCGATTTATGCGCTAAGTACTCCGTTGCCTAAATTGGAAGATGATGCCTGTAATATATGGCCTATTATTTGATAATTAATCTAAACAAGTGTTCAGCAATAGTCAGGAGTGTCTCATCATCCAAGATTTGAGTTTAATAGGCAGTATTGTTTGTCGAATTGGAAAATTAGCTTGAACTTTTTTTGCTTATTTACAACTCTTTGGAAAAATATAAAACTGAAATGTCTCTTATTTCAATGCAAAAATTTCTACCACATAAATTCAACTTTTTTTCAAGTTTTTATAAAATGCAGTATACTCGGGGGAAAACTTTAACTTTTAGGACAATTTTGATGTCTCCGACATTAGGATTACATTCAGGAATGGAACACAACAATATCGTTTAGGAATAAGATCAGATCACATGATTTAAATATCCTTTTAAACGAAAATTTCGGACAACGAAAAGGATAAACTGAGGATCAAATCAACTGCCGAGGCAGTTTTGGGACTCTGGTTTTCCGGACGAAAACAGAAACCGAAAATGAGGTTGGAGCTGTAACGGAACGGGTTTTCTTATCTGGAAACTTTTATAGGTGGTCACCCCAAATTCATTCAAACTGAACCAAGCCCCGTTTTACAGGTAACCCCACCTGCTCTTTTGAACGACGAGCCACCGCTGGAAAACAATTTTTTGGTTCGGCAGCGATTGGTTTTAGAAGATTTGGCCAAAGATGTTTTCCAACGGTGTTTTCCTCAGTCAGTCGAAGCAGGGCCGTTAGCTAGCCTGAAGATTGTCGACTTACCCACCTCGTCGGCTTTCTCTTTCCGAAATGTCTTCCTCTCCAAAGCTTTACTAAGGGTACGAATTGAACTTCTATTTTTTACAGCGAAATAATAGAGTGACTATTTTTTTACAATTATATATTGAATAAATTGAAGCAATGGAATTAAACTAACAAGCTAACAAATTAAATAAAATAACAAGTAAAAAAAAACAATTAATTGGATGAATATTTTAAAAGTTTTATAAAGTTGTTTAATATAAGCACTACTTACTTTACAAAATTATTTATTATGGGAGAGAGAGAGAGAGAGCGAACGAGTTACGGTTTCTACGTATTTGCAATGGTTAGTCTTAAGCAGAATTTTTGAACAACTTACCAACCGATGTGGGTAATTAAATCTTCCCATAATCCAAATATTTACACACACGCCACAAACAAAATTTAAAAAAAGGGGGTTTTTCGAACAGTTTTAGCACAAAAACAGTAACACCTCTCGAGGAAAGCTTTTGCTTCCTGTCCTTGAATTTTCAAGCTTATTATAATTTTATAATTTGGAAACGCCCGGTAACGAAGGGGGTAACGCGTGCTTTTTCTGTAACTGAAACGGACTCCGCAAACTAATTAATTCAAAACAGCAATGTAAAGAGTTTTTATAAATTTTAGCTGCTACGTCATTCCGCATCGCTATGCTCGTTCTGCTTCTCTTTACAAGAGGGCGCAAGAATGGTGATTGGCGTTATTTTTCTGAACTTCAAACGCCCTTCTACCAAGTAATGTGGGATTCGCTGATCAGCGATTGTGACATGCAATAGACAAAGAAGCAGATAAAATTTAAAATAAATACCGTATTATCTTAATTAGGCGAGAATTTAAACAAAACAGGCTGTTATTTCTTGTAGAATAGACGCTGCTTCAGCAAATGCTACAGTACTTGTCATTAATGTATTAATAAAATGAATTTAAATACTTTGTATTATACAGGATGGAATTTCGAATTCTTACAGAATGCATTCGAGATCTGAAAGTCTGATAGACTGTAGAGGCCGTGATAGTTGGCAATCGAAGAAAATGAAAAGACCCATGAGTTAGCAAGAAGTGGATCCTAGGTTTTATATAAATGTCAACGGCTTGTACTAGGAATGTGTAAAAGCACAGCACGAGAACAGGTGAAGAACTGAGTCAAAGAAACTCTGGAGCTGCTTCCCAGAGTAAGGTTTTCGTGGTTTCCCTTACTCCTCGGTGAATGCTGAGAGATAACTTAAGTTCCCATAATATAACTCTCTTGTATGTGTAATAAAAGTGTTTATATGCTGTCAATCGAATAAGTGTTTTTTGGCGTAGGTCATTTAGGATGTGCGCTCATTCATGAAGTCATAAAAAATTAAGGTCGTCAAATCGGGAGATGGAGGAGGTAATGCTACTGCGGTTCTGGAGGTTATACACTCATAGCCAAAACCTTTACGTAAAAACCATTGTATGTAAGCATGAGAATTGTTTATTACATTTTGACAGTTGGTGACACAACACGTGGATTCACCGGTGTATAATATTTAAGACTGTTGCTGCAGTTGAAACTGGTCTATTTTGAAAAATAAATATAAAACCGCCAACTACTTCTTCAGCACTGCTGCTCGAATGATACCATTTAATTATTTTTGTTGTTCTTTTCTTCATCTGTGTAAATAAACAGTGGAAAAAACAAGGAAAATATTAATAAAAACGAAAAAAAAAAACAAATGAAATAAACAGAAAGTTTATAAATATTTCAAATGAAAAAGAAATAAACGCCGTGGTGAAAAGAAATAACTGATAGCAGTGGAGCCCTACATTCATCAATGCGTGCCAGATTAGTACTGCCACTTGTAGTTTGTACAGCGTGCAAGAGTGAAGGGCAATGGTTGTGGTTTCGGATCTTTACTGCAATATGTTTAACTACTACTGTTTATAAAATGGGTCTCTAGACACTCGGCCGTGAGAGGAAACGATGCGACAGACCAGCTGGCCAGGCGAAGTTCGTCAAGGTCATTCGTTGGAGCTGGCTCCTCTTTCAGCACTGCCAAATCGCAAATCAAAAAATTAATGGATATATAATCAGTCCAGAGAGTGGTGGCAAATATCACCGGGACAGAAACAGGCAAAAGAGTTCCAAAAGGAACAGCAGCCTGAATTTGCTAGAGATCTACTGAATAAAGACAGGAGGACTGTCAAAATAATAGTAGATCTGCTGAATGGTTACTGTAGACTAAATAGGCATATGTATAACATAGGCCTGGCAGATGACGCAACTGCAGGATGCGTCATCTGCCAATAGGAGGAAGAAGCACCAGTTCATGTGCTGTGCTAATGTGAAGGCCTGGCGAGGACAAGGTTTCTAGTATTGGTGGTGGAGAACCCCACAGCTAGTAGCTACACAAAGAAGCCGCTCTCAAAGATGATAAGCCTAATTAAGAGAGCAAAATTAGAGAGCGTACTCTAGGAAAAAAAGGGAATCACAATAGAAAAAAGGTTTATACACCACCCCAATCCTAACCTAATTTAATGTAATCTAATCTTATTTATAAATGAAGATACGAGTGGATGAAGGTGCTATGTCGCATTTTAAAAACTGCCTGTTTTGCATGAATCAAGGTGTTATATACTTGTCTTTCACATAGCACCATCGAAAATTCCAGAAATTCAAGAACACTGGAGTTTTGTGAATGTATGAATGAAGGGGTTATGTTACACTACTTTTGAGAAAAATTACATAAAAAAAATTAATTTCTGAAAAAGTTTGATTTTGTAACAACACCTTCATCCACTCGTGTCTTCAAATGTTTACAGGGCGATATGGTATAGGTAACAAACATCAGTACAATGTTGAAACTTATCCATACAACAGTGTAGTAAAAAATAGTAGTAGTAAATGCCACAACAATAGTATAATTAATTTAAAATACCTGTAATGTTCCGATGAAAATATGTACTAGTACAATTCACAACAACAAAACAATAATCGTCATTGATATTTCATGGACAATTAAAATACTATTTTTTTTTAAACTTAGTCCTACAATTTTGTGGTAAATATTACTACAAATTGTAATCATCCCAATATGTAGTACATAATGTGTAGCATAAATACTTACAACATATTCACGCGATTAAGCGTTTAAGCAGCAATTACATAATTACTCCCGTCGTTTATATTATGAGTGCCAATGTAGTATAAAAGTGGCGTCTAAAAATCCAGTTACCGACATCCTATTGCGTACAATTACATTACATTTCCTCCAAGCCCTCTAATTTGCCTCACTGCCGTGTATATAGCGGCATTTGTTGGGTCGAAGGTTAAAACCGTTATCTTGTCGACATTAAACGACGATTTTTTCTTCTCTTAGTACAACCCGCCGTCGTTCGTACTATCTACTCAGCGACGCAACAATAAGCCGACGCAATAAATGGAAAATAAAACTTAATTTGAGACAGAATTAAAACAAAAAGCACAGGACAAAAGGTACCTCGTTATCGTCGGTTTGTGTAGTAGTTAGCGAACGCCGCGACTGGAACAAGAGCGCAACGATCTTCGCGATAATAATCGTAACGATAAAGTTCGCTGTGGTGGAACGGCGAGCGATATGAAAACGGCGCTAGCAGAGAGGAGGAGGAGGGGGGGAGGTAGGAAGGGATATTCTTTAGCGTTTAAAATTGCATTAGACGATTAAATAAAACGCGACAAAACGCGAAAACGGGGTAAACGCCAGTTTTCAGCGGAAAGGGACGTAGGAAGGGATAAAGCTATACAGAGTGAACGGATGGGGATGTTACTTGTCGTTTAATAGCAGTTTTATTGTTCGACAAACGCGCTGCGTTAGCGCTGTTTACGTTTACGCTTCTATTTAACGCATAAAGGCGAAGGCAAACAATGTAAAGTAATCCTCCATTGTATTATTGCGTTTTAAATATCTTCATATGGGTATCCACTTGGCCGTTGTATAGAGCTTTCAGCTTATTTGCGCTTCAACATCAACACATTGAGCTTGAATGCCTCTATAAGCGTGATAATTTCATTTTCTAATTCTTTTGGAGGAATGGATGTGGCAAATCGCAAATTCTTGACAATTTTCAGCATGATGGTGTTATAAAATTGACCCGATCTAATTATATATCTATTAAATAAAAAAACCCTGATGCTATTAATGCTATTGATTCTAAATTATTCCCTAATGAACGTCACTGGGCGAAGCAAGAATGGAGCATCTCAGATTGCAAGAACTACCAAGTGCCAGACATGCAGGATTGAAACACTATAATATTATTCATCATATAGAAGGCAACCTTTTGAAAATGAGATCAGACCGCTTGATTTTGATTATATCTTTTTAACAGAAATTTCGAGGTGGAATCACGGATCGGATAAGCTGGCATCAATCCAACTACAGTTCGGGAAATTGATCTTTTTTCAGAAGAAAACGGAACTAGAGCTAGAATCTATAGCGAGATGAGAACTACCCTTCCACTAGAAGTATGCCACGGTTTTTTCAGTCAGAGCATATGAAACATTGCATTATGCAACTGATATCAATCAGAGGGCTTATGAGAATGAGCGGATCTATATTGCGACAGACAACCAGGCGATGGCCACTAGTGAACTCCAAGACCTCAATCAAGACTTGACTTAGGTATTCGAGAGCTGAATAGCTTGACAGGCTGCAATAAAGTTACTTTGCTGAGGACGCCCAGAAATTCAGCAATCGCAGAAAATGAAAAAGGGCGATGAATTAGCAAGACAGGGATCATCTGCTTCATATGTATGCCCGGAACCTGTTCTAAGAGTGTCTAAAAACACAGCACGAAAGCAGGTAAGAAGCTGGGTCAAAGAGAAATACAAAAAATACTGGAATAATACAACTAGGCAAATTCATGGTAAAACCTTTATTAAAGAACCATCAAAAGAAGGCTGAAGAACTATTGCAGCTCAATAGGAATCATTTTCGCATCGTAATAGATCTCCTAACAGGTCACTGTACACTGATAGGACACCTACAGAAAATTGGGATCAACACTGGAGATTTTTCATTTTGGGCGTGCCACAGGGGTCGGTTTTGGTACCTGCACTCTTTAGTCTATACATTAATGATATAGTACTTTTTCTTACTTGTGTACTTATCCAGTTAACCGGTATGTATGCATGTCCATAATTAGATTATATCGTAAGAATAATAAAATGCATTGTACATCCTAATTGTTTTATTACGTTTTACTGTGAATTCTAGCAATTAGACTAAAAAGTTATCTTCAGGTTTGCTCAGACTCCATTAAGATTAATATAACATAGAAAAACTGCTTAATATTGACAGAAATAAGCCTCGAATATCGCGAGCGAACCTTATCTAATATCTGGTCTAATTGTTGATTGGTTGTGTTATTTTTATCTATTCTTTAAGTAGCACTATCATGTCTATTATATTTAGCTTTACAATAACACCTGTCATCATTATTTAAAAAAAAAATTACACTGCCTTAATTGGTACACTTCGAGCACTCGAAAATGTCGGAACACAATGCTGCTGAAACGTTCTGACGTAAAATACACTAAAAATGAAATGAATTAATTGTTATAACCTATCTGATTTTAGCTCCTAAATATAATTAATAATAAAGGCAGCTCATAAAATGCTCAAATTAGTGCACGTCTGATGATCTACAAAATAGCAACAATACAACTACCAACATTTTCCAATGTTGCTGTTTTTTCACCAAAATAATATTACCAATATTACAAGTTAGCAAGCAGGTTTAGGAATAACCGGTTAGATTGGTTTTCTATAAACTTTAATGTCGCGAAATCAAGCAACCCACCAGACCATTTCATTTTGTTGTTGTTGGAGCTGTCTCGTGTGGAGTTTCCGGAAACATTGCACCTTCATGTATTTTTGTATTTACCCTGTAACTATACCAGGCCTATAAGTCATTCAGAACTTGTACTGAGGGCATCTCAAACTGTCTACGCAAGAACGGAAGGGTAGAAATCATATCCGACTGCCAGGTTGCCCTCAAAGCTTCGCGAGCTATTAATATATAAAGCATATTTGACTCTGAAGTGGTACTGGGGCACCACAGAAAACTTAAACATCTGGCGGAACATCCAAATGTACAATGAGATGTGCGCAGGTCACTCTGGATCAGAGGTAATGAAATAGCTGCACGTTAGCAAGGTGCGCCAGGGAGCTGCCGTTTTGGGATCCAGAACTGACGTGTGATAGCTCATATGGCAGCATTAAAACGTTTGTCAGGTGCCAACTTGTTGCTAGGCACTGCTCCTTTGGAATGGATTCGCCAGTGCTAGACACTGTAAATCCCTAGAGCTTCAATCGATTGAGGAAAGACTCCGCAAGGCAGTCTTTTGAGCAGGGACAGATTGAGATTACTCAAAGAAATTCTTAGCTTGGCACTGCGCACTAAATAAACACATGTATCGCATGGGGCTGCGCAGGAAGTGTGGGAGTGAAGGAGGAAACTGCTGCCTACCTTCTTGTCAACTGCCCGACAGTGGACGGGGAGAGGCAGACCCACTTTGGGATCCATTGATAGGACGAAGCCAGAATCAGTAAGTTATCTCTCAGCCAGATTGCGAACTTTTATGATAGGGTGCAACCTTAGGGCTAAAATGGACATGGGCGCACAATGGGTCTTTCTGGCTGAGTTGCCTTCTTCGGGTTTACACCCGCCTATGAACAAAAAAAAATACCAGCCATTCCAGAACCCTAGTACACACAGATTTGGTAATCGAAGTAATCCTCTGATTTCCTTTTTGGCTTGCCAAAAAATGTGTTTTCTTTCGTCCAGCTCTTCGCATTCACACAGAATGTGGTATGCGTTCTCTGCTATCTCAATACATACTCTGCTGTTGGTCCCTAGCAGGCCATTCGACAGGACCTTTCCTTTTCTAACCACTTTTCACACAGCAGTTGGTTGAAGTAATCTAGTTTTGTATCATAATCAGTGCCCTGATTGCTTATCATTTGATACGAAAGAATGTTATTTGCTTGTACACCATCGTTGTTGTGAAAAATGACTTTTTGGTGAACTTTGCACGTTGATGTGTGAGGATTTTTATCCCTTCAAAGAAGAAGGTTCGCTTCAATTACAACATTTTTGCATCTTTTGTGAATCTCTTTATTGTGCTTATTTTTTCTAAGTAGGAAAAGGTTTCAGGATGAGAATTTAAAAATAATACACTGAGTGAAATACCTGCTTATATATAATAAGACGTAGCAGATATAATGCTTTAAAATAAAAACATTAAATGCAGTAAAAAAAGAAATCTTCGCGAATTAATCCCTGCTGCATCCACATTTAATCTATACGAAATAAAATTCTCTTTGAAATAGGGGTTACCTTGTGGATGGTGTTCGGGTCAACAGGTTTCCTCAATATCGCCATTTCAACAAAAAGAAAATCCCATGCTCTAATTTGCCGTTTACCAAGACACTTCCTACAGGCACGAGATCCTCACTTCAAAAATCGCTTACCTGTAATGCGGCATCCAGTTGTAGCAACAAACCACTTTGACCTATTTCCTCAAGAGTGCACAAACGACGTCTCTCTTTCGAAATCTCCTAGCACTCAGAGAAATACAGTCATAAATCGTCGGGTTTCCTCAAAGATAAGGGAGAGCTTTGAGTTTCGGTCGTGACTTCCCGGCAAATTGTCTCGCTAAAACTGCGCAATGGCTAGGAAATAAATTATCTTTTCTTTTCATCACAACTTTTCTTATATATAGGTATGATACGCAATAAAATTTAAAACGAGTGGAAGCAGATCCAATTAAATAATTTAAATCGTTTCAGTGTAGCCTCGTGCGGTTGCTACGTGTCATTTGGCCTAACAATGAAAAGATATTTGGAATTTTTCGCCATTTCAACTTCTCTTTGGGAACGAGAGAGAATTATTTGGTCAGTGTGTGTGTGTTAGATGGCCTTCCGGCCTCGGCTGGAAGCGGGAAGTTACCGCAAATATTGACTCAAACGGATATAACAGGTTGAAGTGCACTGCGGCGGTCAATGTGTGATTTAATATTGCTGGTAAATGTTTGAATTACGAGAAGCGTTAATGCAGTGCTTGTTTTTTTTAGTATATGTAGGTTCTTAGCAAAATATAAAGTTTATTCGGGGAACAGTTTGAGGATTAACATAAAAGACCGTACAGATACATCAGATTAGCTAACAAAGGCTTTGTAAAAAATCTTATTGAAGGCGTAGGTAAAAAAAATAGTTAATATATTTAGCAATATTGTAGTATTAATTCTGGGGTGCATTAAGGGTCCCGCTTATAACCCTTGTTGTTTCTTTGACACTGCTGTCTCTAACATTGCCCACCTAATATTCTTCAAACTTCATTCCTGTCAATTAGTTTGAAGATCGTACGAATGACTAAATCCAAACTTGAGCAGACGAACTCAACCACAGCCATCAATAACACTGGGCAACAAATTTTCGAAAAGTTCATGCTTCCAAGCTGAAAATAGTCATTTCTTAATGAATTCAATGTGCTGAACACGAAAATGACTAAGAAAAAGCTGAATTGGCTACGGGTTTTCTGTAAAATGTACGCATATTTCAGAAAAAGTGTACTTATGTCAATATTATAATACATGGTAAGAAAACATTAGTCTGCTTCTGGCTTTCGACTTCTTTTAGCCTGTCGTTTGTAGTGGACTTGTGGAGCATCTCTACTGATTGTCCAACAATAGTCAGCTAGCATTGACGTAGACCATTTGCCTTGGTACCGTTGCTCCATGGTGGCAATGTCCTGATGAAAGCGTTCGCCGTGCTCATCGCTGACCTGCCCGCAGTTATCAGGAAAGAAATCTAAGTGGGAATCAAGAAAGTGGATCTTTAAGGACATATTGCAGCCGAATTCATGAAACAAAGCCAACATATCCTCAACCAGACACTTGTAATTTTCTGCCTTGTCAATTCCCCAGGAAGTTTGCTGCCACTTGATAGAATGCATCCCAAACCTGTTTTCTTTACCTTGAAGAAGTTCCTCAAACTTGGGTCTCGGAAGAGCTGTCTAATTTGAGGCCCCACAAGATGCCCTCTTTAATTTTGGCTTCACTGAGTCGAGGGAATTTTTCATGCAGGTACTTGAATGCTGGTCCATTCTTATCCATGGCTGTACCAAGTTTTTGACAGACCGAGCTTGATGTGTAAAGGAGGAATGATGATTTTGTGTGAGCTGTGCCAATGGTGGGTGCTGTACATTCGTTTCTCCAGGCTTAAAAATGCTCTCGGAGGCCAGTCTTTCTTGATGTAGTGCAAATCGATTGCTCTGCTGCCCCACAGACAAAGAAAACAGCAGTACTTTGTATATCCCTGCTGGCAACACCCATCAACAGAGATACTACCTTCAGGTCAGACATATCTGCCAGCCATACTTGCTGTAGTTAATCGTCTCCAGTAGCTGCTTTAGATTGCCGTAAGTCTCCTTCATGTAGACCGCATGTGCAATAGGTATGGATGGAAGCTGGTTCCCATTATTCAACAAAACCGCCTTTAGGCTCAGTTTTGAAGCGTCTATAAACAGCCGCCATTCGTGGGATCATGTGCAATACCGAGAGCTTGTAGTAGACCATCAATATCGCAGCAGAACACAAGGCTTTCTTCTTTCTTAAAGAAAGATTCGAAGAGCTGATGGCGAGTGCGAAATGAAGTCACTCGGACATTCTGTTCCAGAGGATTCCACTGTCGAAGTCTTGAGGCCAGTATCTCCGCTTTGCTTTTCGACAGATCCAAATCGCGAACAAGATTGTTCATTTCATCCTGGGTAATTTTATGTGGTGCAGATGTTTCGTCAAAGCACGAAAAGTTATCATCCTTACTGCTACGTTGAGGAGAACTCGCCGACGCATGGCCATCCTCATCGTCTGAACTGATAGAAAAATCTGTAGGAGGTTCTGGAATTGGGAGTCCTTCGCCATGAGAGACAGGTCGCAGAGCAGATGGTATGTTAGGGTATTCAACTGTCCATTTCTTCTTCTTGTGATGCCTCCAGAAGCTGGTGGTACCATACAGAAATAACAGTCGTCAACGTGATTGGTGGGCTCCTCCAAATCATGGGCACAGCAAATGGCATTGCCTTTCTTTTGCCATTAAGCCACTGTGAAAGATTTACGGCACAAGTGCGGCAGCATACGTGTGGGGCCCAGTCTTTGTCCTGGTCGCCTATCTTGCAACCAAAATACAAATGATACGCTTTCTTAACTGTTGCACTGATGTTCTTTTTCTGTGCAGCAAATGTCACTTCTCCGCAAATATAACAGAAGTTATTTGCACTATTAACACAGTTACGAGGCATTGCTACTGTTTAGTTACTTTACACTATAGCAATCACTTGTGTATGCTAGAGCTTCGAAAAATATGCGCGAATGAAGGGACATTGCACGAGTTAATTGTCACGTCGGCCATTTATAAATAAACTATAATTAGCTATTGCTTTCAATTTCGCAACACTCTCAATGTGAACTTACAACAAATGCTGCATTAACTTCTTTGCATGAAGGGGTGATGCAATATGACGCAAAATTTCGTAATTTCTCACTAAATTGCATTACATTATGCAATAGCATCTATACAATGGACAAAACGTCAATATCTCTGGAACGTGAGCCAATCAACTTTTTTCAATGTGATATTCGTGTTCAGCACGTTGAATTCATTCGGGATTGGGTACTTTCACCTAAGAAGCAATTTCACTGTTGACCAGTGTAATTATACTCCGCTCCCTACTGATGCAGTCTGCCTAATTAAGTTGGAAGTAAATTAGAAATTTTTAAATTATTACTTTGAGAATGAAAATTATTCTTTGTAAAAAGCTGTCCATATAAATTAGTTCTATTAGTTCCTATATTAATGCAATGTCGGGTATCATTTATGCGATGATTATGATTTAAACCTTTCCTAGCAATAATGCAGTGTACTTTTCATTTCCAATTGTCCAATATTTATAAACTCTATTATGGCATCTAGTTTTGCAAATTAAATTTAACTTTTAAAAATTTCTCGTGGGGCTTCTTGTCTGTAGTGTTTATATTAAATTGCAATCCCTTGCCAAATCTCACCTTATTCAGTGGAAATTTTATTAATATATCAATTAAAAACTATATTCGTAGGCCATTTAACCTTGTCCGCGGTTTTTTATACTGGAAATTGCGAATCTAGAGTTGTTCGTTTTTATAGATGTGCATTTCTAACTTGTTATTGTTTCTTATTACTAAGTTATTTGCTGGTAAGTTGGTGGTGAACGGGAATAGTAGATTCCGATTTTGCGATTGTTCAAAATACTATCTATTTGAAAACGATTTTGATAAATACTTAGCGAAGTTGGTGTTATATATCCCACAATTTTGACACCCCCAAACAGTTTAGTTTTAGGAATTATGATAATAATTATCTACATAACGTATTACTGTGTACTGATTGAAAAATGAAAAAAAAAATATTAACTAGCTCAACGAAAAAGATTTAGGCAAACGCAAAAGAGCAATTGACCTCAGAGTTACCCTCGCAAATTAAAACTTGAATCTAACCACGAAAAGTAAATTGTGAGTGAATGAAATCAGACTTTCTTAATTACCCGAAAAATTGAGAAGGGTTTAAAATAAAATAAAAGAACAGAATTTTTAACCAATTGACACTAATTAACAATCAATTTATTTTGCAAAATGGGTTAAATCACAATGGTGCAGAAAAAACCTTGAACTGAAGGTTCTGGCCTAAAATAAAAGCTGCACTTGACTCTAAATTAAAATAGGACAATGCTATTTCCTATGTAAAGCAAAAGCTTTTTTTGTTCAGGAAGATTATCCAAAATACACAACCTTTGAATTTCTATCCACGTGGTTTCACAAATTAAAATCAAAGCGTGGACAAATGCAAGAAATTTACAAAAATGAAAAAGCTAAAAGAAAGAACAAAGCTTCTTCTCACTCAAACCGACGTGATTGAAAAATAAAATGAAACAGCAAAATTGAATAACTCTTTAAAATAAACGAGAGAAAAAACTAAAATAAACCTTCCTAAACAAAAAATAATAATTGATCTTATATCTATAATGTGCACACTCCAATATATTAACAATTATTATAATAAAAGTTCCTTGGTTGACTAAATAAAAGACAATTAATTTTTACAATATCAAAATGGATTACAAAATGGCAACCAAGATTTAAAAATACGTCTACTCACGTCAATAGTCGCACAAGGAAGTCCTTGACAAAACTCTACAATTGTTTTTCTTACAAAAATCCCTCTCTCAAAATCGTACAACGCAGATATATAACAATACGACAATATTCAATAGAATACGCATTAATTCAGCATAAGCGAACAATAGACAATTGAATGAATGGATTAAATAAAAAAAATCTTAACACTACAAAATTAAAATGATACAATAAACTGTTAAACTAAACTTATTCAAAACAAAATAAAATTGTGAAAATTCTCGGTATATTGAAAATCAGCTGAACAACGAAAACAATAAATAACCAAAATATGCAACTTAAAATACACATAGCGACAATTGGGTTGTTTAACCACAGCAGTATATACAGAGTGTAAATTAAATGTTGTCACCTTTTTTAAAAATAGAAAGATCATTAAAAAATAATATAATTATCTCTAAGCGGGAAAGTTCCAACTATTAAAGGAACCAAGACATAAATCTTTGAAATTATTCCTAAATATTGTTTTACCATCGCTGATATTGCAACCGGCCCTCGGTTATTTAATAAATAAGTTATGCGTTAGCGTGCTACAACGCATAACTTGGAGACGAACATAAATAATAGCGGTCTGTTTTGATGAGTAAATGTATAGAAATATTAGGATGAGTTTTAAAAATGAAATTACATTTTGATAGCTAGGCACAAAAAAAATATTATATTCGCATTTAGTTTAGTGACCAATATTATCCTTATAAATTTGGGCTATCATTTCATAAACATCCTGTATATATACGCGGGGAAAAGATTGCTTTGTTGTCACTATATATACTTGAATCCAAAAAAGATATTGTTTTAACTAGTTGCAAAGCGATATATTGTCGAATAACTCTACAATAAATACCATTTTAAATAATTTAGTTGATTGAAATTATATAAAAATGTCTTAATAATTTGTTTGCTCGACTGAAATAAATTATTTCATCAAAATAAATAATAAAAACAAACATTATTTTCATGTGATTATTAAATTTTTCTCAAAGGGATTTGAATAGCTTCTCTTATTATTAAAGTTACATTGATATTATTATAATAATACTAAACCACTAAACTTAATATATGTTGGTTGTATTTTATATTCTAATAGTAAACTTTGGTGGTAACTTGTAACTGAAAGACTAACAATAATTTGTGTACGGTGCTATTATTTATATGAATTTGGGTGGTGATAATAATACAAAGATACATACATAAAAGGTTTATCTATTTGATATTATAAATTCCGAAAACATTTTATTATAAGAAACTGTTCATGTTTATTTTGTGGCACTATCTAAATATCATAGATGTTTTTTATCGTAAAAAAATGTAAGAATGAACTAACAAACATGATAAAGAATGTATTTTTAAAAATACTTATTTTTTAGTGGAGTGTTAAATAAATGACAAGCGTACGCGCTAAGAAAAAAAACCTTTTAGAAATAAGGAATATACGAACATCGCATCCGCTTAAGTAAATAAGATAATACAAAATAAACAGAATTCTCTAACAACTACATAGAAATATTATTTCTATCAAGCCCAGGTGGAGGCAATTTCATTCCAAGTAATAATAGTTATTTTGTGTAACAACCCCACACAATGTAAATTTGACTGATTAGTGTTTCTAGTTTTTATATCGATTTTGATTCAGAAATATCTATGCCAAAACACATAATACATATCATTATAGAAGCTCGTTCATTATGAAACATAATCGCTCAGTACCTAATACCTATTACTGGTTATTATTGTTACTTGTTACAATCACCGTTTTATAATTCATAGAAAATGCCAATTTATACTTTTCCATTTAAGAAACTATACTTTTTCATTTATTATTCAATTATTTATATTAGTAGATCATTATTAGTTACGAAAATATACTGGATGAGTTTTTTTTATCTTGAGACAACGGAATATCTCCAAAACACTGCATCAAATCAAAAAAAGATCTTAATACGATTTTTTATAATGTAGGGGGCTCACTGAATGGTGCCGAACTCGATCCCCCACCTGTCCCCCTATAATTTTATATAGGCTCCATTATATATATATAATTTTTAATATTTATTTGTCCGCTGGAAAAAATATTTTTCTCGGTGTACTCTATGCATTGTTGACTTTACTTGTTGTATTATTTACCTTTTAATGCTAAGATGTGTAAAAATGGCCATTCATTAATTGTACTACTGTGGCTTAAAGAAGGTTTATTCAACCACGTTTACATCAATTTTCATAAGTGATAGTACAGAACTTACATCATAAACGTATATGTGCACACATATAATGATCATCCTCTTATCTTGAATACAGGCAATATTCTGCAACTATACCGTGCTGACAAGATTTCGTATGGGTGTCTAGAATCTTCTGATACGTTTTATAAAGTGTAGTTCTCGCATATATCGAGCAACACGTAAGTTTACTAGCACGGTATGTATCATTTCGACGAGCATAAGCTTCGCAAAGTATAATTCCATTAACTAGTTACATTTAAGGAGTTAGTATAAGCTCATATTCAAAGCTTAATTTATAGAACATCGTGTTTCTGCGTATTACACATGAACCCATTCTTGTCGCTGATACTTACTTAAATACCCATGCACCAGAGAATTATATCCGCTAAGCTTGTACATAGCAGTACACACGTATGGTAATTGTATCGATTTACATTCAACAGTCGTCCATGTATTGGTGCACAGAGGTTAACATGTGTGCAGTGCATGCCCTCCAAGACCTCCTTTGTTCATTTTATCTGCTCCAGTTTTCATATTCTCCTACTGCAGGTGCTATTGTAATTACGAAATGCAATTTTGTATTTCGTTCCTTTGTTGTTTAATACGACAGAGCATCCTTTGGAATACGTATAGTTAGATAAAAGGAGCCACCTATGCATATCCTTGCATTCATATATCTCTAATTTAATAAACATCATTCATGTATGTAGATGTAAGAAACAGCATCGTGTTTTTATTTGGTGTTTGTTGAAATCCTCTTTGTCTGGTAATTTTATTGTAATTGTTCTAAAATGAGCATGTAGGTAATTAGACTAAATGAAAGCGTTGCGTTTAGCTTTGCTTTGGAGTTAGTGATATAAATGTCCACAAAATAAATTAAGAGAAAATCAATACAAAATAAGTGTAATGGCAGTTGAATACTTATTATTTAGAGCCCGGATTATATGCAAAGTGCCTATATTTAATTTTTTTGCATATCTTTAATTATAGTCTATATGTAGACGTATTACACTAATTGAAATTAATTGCCGCTAATTAGTGATTGCATATATTGCATATTTAGGCATTTTATGCATATTTTTACAAAAGTTGCATATATTGCATATGTAAGCTTTTTCTTATCCTTTCTATTAGTGAAAATTCCAAGTGATTCCTAATGTAGATCGACAACCGACAATTCTCAGAACGATAAATCTTTTACATTGGTTTCTCTAATACTTTTTTCCAAGAACTGCACGTGTTTAATTTCGCCTAGCAGAAGAGATGTGGTAAATACGTTTTATTATTATTAATTCCCAAATAAACTATTCATTCATTGAATATCTTTGAGCGAAACAGCATGTAATTGTGTTACGTTTTCAAATACTGTGCGTACATACAATGAGTATAGCGAACAAAATTTCTTTACGGATTAAATCATATCCTGAACTGGTAAAGGATGGCGACAAAATATTTTGTCGAGCCTGCAGTAAACTGGTAAGTTTAATTTTACTAAAAGCTTTGCAATTGTTTTTAAATTCTTTAACTTTTGATATAAAATGACAATTGTTGTTGTAGGTGTCTTCTGAGAGAAAATACCTGATTGATCAACACGCTAAAACTCTATCACATATTGGAAAATGTGAAAAACTAAAGCGATCCGCATGGGTGCAATCTATACGTCAATGTATACCATCAACTTCACGAAACTCAGAACAAGAAGTATATAATACGAATCTGTGTAACGCATTAATTTCGTCTAACATACCATTAGCAAGATTAAACAATATTAATTTGAAATCATTTCTGCAAAAATATTGCAAACATAATATACCTGACGAAAGTACCTTACGAAAAAAATTATGTCACATCTTGTTACCAGCAAACAATAGCAGAAATTCAACAATTGGTAGAGAATAATTTTACTTATATCATGGTAGATGAAAGTACGGATAAGTGTGGCCGTTATATTGCCCATTTGTTAATAGGAATTCTTTATGAAGATATTGTAAGTAAATCATATTTAATTTACTGTAAAGAACTTCAAAAAACAAATAATGTGACAATTGCCCAATTCGTTCAAGAAGGTTTATCAAATTTCTTTTTACCTGGAAGTATACCTTGTGAAAATCTTTTACTAATGTTGTACGATGCTGCACCATACATGATAAAAGCCGTGCAAAATTTAAATTTTTTTATAGTAACATTATTCATACCACTTGTTTAGCTCATGGGTTCGATCGTGTAGACATTAGGAATCAATTCCCTTTGAATAATGATTTAATTAGCAATGTCAAGAAAGTATTTTTAAAAGCACCTTCACGAATCCAATTTTATAAGGAGCGACTTCCCGGTGTTAAGTTGCCTCCTGAACCGATTATTACGAGATGGGGTACATGGTTAGAGGCTGCAATTTTTTTCGCAGATAATTTTGAAGGAACAAAAAATGTAATTTTTGAAATCACTGCTGACTGCATTGCTCTAAAAAAAATATAACATCAACAGAATTGCTACAAAACCTTTTGTACATTAAGTCAAATTGTCGCTTTGTTTCAAGTTCCATTCGTAAACTAGAAACGCAAGGGATGTCGCTCTCGGAATCAGTCGAAATAGTAGACGAATTTGATATGCTATGTAAGAAGGTTAAGGGTACAATAGGTAATTCTATATACGATAAATTTAAAAAAGTAATAAATAAAAATGCGGGGTATTTGAAATTGAAGAAAGTTAAGAAAATTTTGGAAGGTGAAACAGCAAACTGTTTCGACTTTAATTTTAGTTTAGAATGTATTGCAAAGTTAAAAAAATGCACCAATTACATCTGTGGATGTTGAAAGAAGTTTTTCTATTTCGAAACATATGTATTCTGATAGAAGACAAAACTTTCTTTTACACAATTTTGAAAAACATTTAATTACAAATTGTTTTAGAAATATGTTGTAAAAAAAATTTGTGCAATAAAGTTGATGTTTAAATTTCTGCTCTTATTTATTTTTTTGTAAAAATTTTGCACATTGTCGCAATTTTTTTGCATATATGCCCCAGGTTTATGCATATTTTCTCAAAAATCGATGCATATACCTATATGCACATATATTCCAGTTTTTCTTTGCATATAATCCGGCCTCTACTTATTATTATAATTAAATTGGCTGAACGAAATAGGCTGAACATATATTATATTTAATACCTTAGGCCAGTAATAAACCAAATTGGAAGCATTTTTCATACCAACTGTGCGAAGCAAACTTTCGACAGTTTAATATCATTCCAATGCCAAGTTTCTCGCGAGGAAACTACGACAAAATATTCTATTCTCATGTAAATTGTAATATACATACATTATTGAACTTTGAAACTTGCAAGTTCTCATCCCTAGAGTTGGTAAACTCGATACCAACTAGCATAAATTTGTGTGTCAGCCGATTATATTTTGAAACTATTTTAATGATGATAAAGTTAGTATTATTGTGAAATTGTCTAACTAGTTGTTGAAAGGTCGTTTACATACACTGAAAACAACACTTTGAACATCAAGGAAATGTTTCATGCAGCTCGGAAGCCTAGCAGATAGAGTAAATTTAATTGTGGTTTCCATCAATAGTACAATCGCCATAGCTAAACGTTGAGTAACCATTTATTATATGCTATTTTTGTTTTATTTTTGGGAATTATAAGTCTTGTTACCAACTTTTCTTTTTGTATTTTATTACTTGATTTCTATTTTTGCAACATTTTCGAGTACGACTCTTTAAAAATAGTTTTTAATACTATTTAAACAGCTACATTAATTAAATTAAAAATGCACAGGAAGTCTTTTTCTCACCGAAGAGTTTCATCCGCCTGCAAATTTTATCTACAAACTTTAAAATTACATCCATTTAACGATATTACTATTATTACATTGCGTTGTCGGTAAATGAAATTTACAATTAACGACATTAAGCTTGAAATTAAGCAATTACTTGAAATATCAGGGAAACAAGCCAATGTACATTTTTTACATTTTTATTGTACATAATCTAATGTTCGATGCTTACTAAAATCAATTTTCCATTGCCTAGGAATTTAGTATAACTAACCGAATATAAAGGCCGTTTTGCATAATGGTCAATTGTTGAAAAGCAAATAAATGCAGCAGCTATAGCGCATATTAAACAAACCCAGTTGAGTCAGAAATGAACTTTGTTTGGCGAATAATGAATAGCGCCATATACCAATACGAATTTGTAATGGTAAATATGCACCGTCCAAAACCCCTTCTCCTTTGTCGAATACGATTTGTGTGATTAAACGTACTATCACGACCGTAACAGGCGTGAATATTTCGCTAATTATAGGAATTTGACATATCGCTCTACATAGTTAGCGCATAATAACCTCAGGCTTCGTACGTACGAACCAGGCTATGCCACCCAGACACTTTGTTTGCACGTATTTATCTATGATGTCGAGCTGCGTACGTGTTATACCCTCGAATTCACGCGATAATATGGAAAATGCGAAATCTCTATAGTTTACTAACTGTTAATGTCGCTGAAGTTTCCATTTGAAACTTCACACGTATTTGTTTAGGTCTAATTTTAGTTCACACCGAACTATAAGTGTCCTAAAGGTACTATGAATGTACCTACAATAAATACTATATGAAAATCATACAGACAAATATATAAATACAACGAAACAAAAATCAATATTTAACTTTCAAGCATTTCTTTTTTTATAAATTTCTGGTCCCGTCTATGAACCTTGTTAGTTTACAGATCTGGAAATAGGTTGTCTGGAAAGTTTAGATAAGTTTCAAATCTTCATTCTAATGTAGGAAAGTTTTGAATGGAATGGCAGCCATTAATAGGATTATATATTAAAACTTATATAAAGCACCTGTGCCCTTAACAAGAAGCGCTTCCCAATGTCAAATTTAGAATTTAATGAAACTTATATAAAATATGTTTAATAATATTAATGGTAATAAAATTAATTAATAGTTAATAAAAATAAATAAAATAAAATGTATGTGTGCTGCAATTGGTTATAAGAAATAACAACATATATAATCTAAAATAAGGAATAAAATTGGATATACAGGGTGATACTCAATATATGCGACAAACTTTAAGAGCTGATTCCTGAGGTTATTTTCATCATAAAACTTCATATGATTATATATCCAAAACGGTTTGGTTTTAAAGTTATTGAATGTTTAATAATAAATTATGAACTATGACTAACACAATATAATATCACAGTTGGTTCTTCGAAAACTATTGTGTTGAGAGAGAATTGTTTATTTGTCATTTCAATATTTGTCAATAGTTGTCAGAGTATTCATTCAGTTTATTGCCAGTTTCTGTTTTCTAAAATGAATTACACGAATGCTGAATTGTGTGATATGCATTTCGTTTACGGTCTTGCCAATGGAAATTCGGGTGCTGCTAGACGTCTTTATGAAGAACGATACCCGACCATATCATCCCGCATCATTCAATATTTGCCCGTCTTCACCAACGTCTTAGTGAAACAGGAAATTTAAAAAAACGGACGACTGATAACGGGCACCCATCTACAGTGAGAACTCTACAAGTTGAAGAAATGGTAGTAAATGAAATTAAGGAACATCCTACTACAAGCACCAGAAAAATTGCGTTTGCTTTAAACATTAGTCAGGCCACGCTTTAGAGAATATCCATATCACATTCAACGGGTGCAGGCACTTTTGCCGGCAGATTTTCCGCAAAGAGTGGCTTTTTGTCAATGGATGCAACACAAAATAGCGCAAAATCCTGACTATTTGGCTCAAATATTCTTCACCGACGAGGCTACTTTCTCTAGAAATGGAATTATTAATTTTCATAATAATTACATATGGGCCGAAGAAAATCCGCACGAACTAGTGAATGCCCGTCATCAACATCAATTCTCTGTCAATGTGTGGACCGGAATTGTTGGAGATCACTTGATAGGTCCACATTTTTTTACCGATGCGGTTAAATGGCGAGGTATACTGCAATTTTCTTGAAGAGGAGCTACCACTACTGCTAGAAGAAGTTCCGTTGCAATTAAGATTACAAATGTATTTTATGCATGACGGTGCTCCAGCGCATTTTAGTTTAGTTGCTCGCGAGTTTTTGGACAATACGTATCCAGATCGGTGGATAGGACGGGGAGATCCACAACCGTGGTCTCCTCGGTCTCCAGACTTAAATTCTTTGGACTTTTTTCTCTGGGGTCACCTTAAATCATTAGTGTATATGGCTCCCATTGGAAATGTCGCTGAACTGAGAAATCGCATTATCTCAGCTTTTCAAACAATTCGAAATACCCTTGGTATTTTAGAACAGACTCGCCAGTCAATACGCCGGAGGATAGAAGCTTGTATTGCAGTTGGGGGCGGTCATTTTCAACAGTTAGTATAAGTTAATTTTGTTTTACCAATTATTTTGTTAATTTATAATAAAAAACATTAATTATGTTAACAGTATTGTTATCGCTATGAAAAACAGAATTACACAGATTAGCGACACAAGATTTCTTAACGATAATTTAAAAAAGTTATTTAATTTTTTTTTTTTTCCAATGACGGGTACCCTAAAAATATTCTCTCCAAATTAATAATTTCTCCAAACTCCTTGCATAAACATATAAATACTGATACAACTACCACTTTCAAATATTACAAATTAACTTTCGTAGAAGGTGTAACTTAATAATATAATTAAATATTTTAAAGATTTCAAAAATATCAACATTGCAAAATACAACCATAAAAACAATCTTTACGAAAACTAAAGACAAGATACCAATTTTGGACCAAAGTGATGTGGTATATAATATTCCTTATCGTGATTATCAAGGTTGTTACATTGGTGAAACTTCTCAAATGTTAAAACATAGAATAACTCAACATAGAACTGATAGTCGTATAGGTAAACGTTCATGCGCTTTGTCTTAACATTTTCAAAATTAAGACCACAATTTTAATTATGATAATACTAAAATCCTTGACGTTGAAAATGGTTAATTAATTTCTTTAATTTAATTTAAAATAATTACATTTATTTCATTCTATTTGTACACCTGGGGAAGCCATATCATGCCGAAACCGGTAGTCAAAACAAAACAATTAGGACGTACTTATCTTAAGCATTTCAAACAATTGAATTTACCTATTTATGGACGAAAGATAAACATAGTTTTGTTTTCTTTGATTTACTACGACAATATTTAAAAGAAAGTATGAGACAAAATTAGTCAAGTAAGTGTAACAAAATTTTTCCCACAGTTATCTAGTAGTAAAGTATATAAATTCCTAAAACCACCGAAGAAGATAAAACATTAATGCCATAATTATGTGGGCCGTCAGCTTAAAATCTTGAAATTCACGGTTTACTTATGTATGAAAGCTGGGCCCGTTGCACTACTTTGCATCTAACGAGTTGTCCATTATGAAAATGGAACCTTAAGCGGCGAAGTTTGACAGATTATAAAATTCACTTAAAGTTTTAGGAAAAGGTGATTTTAACTTTGCACTTGGGTTCATTTAATCATCATTTGATAGATTAGTAGGTAATAATTTTGTCTTTGCCCACCAGCTTATGATATCTTAAAAAATATTAATTATACAGTTTCACGTTTTTTTGTTGTTATATAAACTAATTTATTCCAAAATCTTACCTTTCAGATTTAAATTTACACTACCGATTCACTAACATATTTTATATTTTACCACTTCTTGGGTAAGCCATTCAATTGATTTGTTGAGAGTTGTATAATTGCTTAATAATTTTTATTAAATTATTAAATAATTTTATTGGCGAGAGAGAAAGAGGTCTGCAAAGTATTCAATGTTAACAGAAAATGTGATAAAAACAAACGTAAATAAAACAAAGGTAATAACAACAGCAAAAAATCCAACTGATAAATATACAACTTCATTCAATAATATTAGAAATTGAAACTACTTAGTTGCTTAGAATTTACAACAGGTGATTAGGATAAGCAGGCATAGACCATATTATGCAATAAATTACACTTTCATAAACAACAAAAGAAGTGCCACTAAAGACAAAGGTGAATGTATATAGACCATATATAAGGCCAACACTGACATATAGTTGTGAATGTATTTATATATAACATATAATTATAAACATTAACAAAAAAAAAAAGGAAAAATTGGTAGCGATTGAAGTATCTTATTAAAACCAGAGAAGAAGAACATTAAAAGATTGAATATACAGCAGCCAAACAAGAGAAGATCTACGAATCAAACCATTATCCAAATATATAGAGCGTAGACAATTAGGTTGGTGAGGACAATTGTGTAAAAGGGATTTATATAGATCGGCAAGACATGTACAGGAAGAACAAGATAGGGAAAACAAGCAGTGGGCAACCACAAACAGTGATAGAAGAAGTGCTAGCAAGCAAAGGAGAAACATGGTCACCTCCAAGATATAGAAAGAAGTCGCGATAAAACGAAGGAAAAGTCATCACAAAGTGATTTTCATATTATTCCCACCTTGGCTACACTTTTGTTAATTGAAAAATCAATTTACGAACAATGCTTTCTCATGGGATCTCACACCATCTGCAGCAACACGGCAGCCTCTTGACTATTTGTATATACACTGTTGAAAATATTACGGTGTTGGCGTTAATTTTGCGCTAGTCAAATATTTTAGTGTTGATTTTTCCAAACTTTGCCAGACGAGTTGACTACGCGTATTTAATACAACAGAAATTACTAGAATTTCGTGTGAATTCTTTGTTCAGATATGAGGATTGACTATTTTTCTAGACATTCAGAAGCGTCAACCAATCAGAATTTTTCCCTCGGATAGAAATATAGAAACCCCACCTATTCTAATACAGTATTGCATTATAGGCACCACCTGCATTGCACGTGTATCTGTTTTCGTGTTGATTCTCCGTATTAACATATCCAAACAAACCACCAAATGTGACTGACTTGCAAAGTGTAACCTCGTGTTATTAAACGTTAATTCCAGTGGGCATAAAAAAATTCAACATCTTAAAGATGTATTGGGAACATCTATTTACGCAATTAGTTTAGACTTGAATCAAATAGCATAAACATTCACTTAATTTTATAATGGTTCTCAAAAAATCATTTTAAAATTGGTACGTTTAGTTGAAACCAAAACTTGTGAATTAGTGGTTTTGCATATCTATAATTGAGAAAACGTCTTAAAGAGAGAATATTGTAGCACTAAGAAATAGAAGTTGCATATTAAAAAGACGTTGTGTTTAGAAAATGGTGTTAAAACGCCCAATAGATCGCATTAATTTAGTTAAACAACTAGTAAATTTGTCTAGTCTAGATCAAATAAAATGTGACTAGAAGTATTTTATAATTCCACGTGTCAGTTGGACAAAATAACCCCTTAGCAATAGACAATACTTGACTATCTTTGCTAGTCAAATTTAAACTTCTATAGTTCTCGACAAAATAACACGAAAAAGAGTGTGGACCTCTCCTGACTATTAAATAAGTCAAAAAAGTGTTAAAATTTTCAACAGTGTAATCTCTCATTTTTTGTACTCATCATACCAGTCACTCAAGTATTCTGTAATTCTCTGGGTGGAGTCGTATTATGTCTTAAATTACCAGTATTTTTTCGCCCAGACCCTGGCATTTACTCAGAATGCTCTCAAAGATGATAAGTCTAATCACGCAGGCAAAATTAAAGAGCGCCTGCTATGATAAAGGGAATTACAATAGATCTCAAAAGGTCGTGGTAAAATAAGTTCGTATGCGCACTCCACTTCTAATCTTCATTGTTTAAGCTTTCTTGTTGCTTTTCTTGAAGTTGAACAGATTCTGTGTCTATATATGGACCCAATGATCCCTCCTTCTACCAACTCACCAGCCTTTTTTTTCCTGCCACTCTCGAATGTCCATGTACCTTCACTAAAGTGACTTTATTACGATCTCTCAGGTGATTCAGTTATTGGATGCATGCCTAAATTAGTCTTGATTGCTTTTCGGGGTTCGCAATGACTTAGGTATCGCCTCTCTGGCATTAGAAACCCGCGTGCTCTTCTAAGCACTCTGAATGATCTCTCTTGCACAATGCAATATTGCGTACACCTCTGCTTGCAAAACCATGACAAAGTTTCCCTGTGGAAGACTAACTTCACAATAGATCTATTTACTTTTTGATATATCTGTAAACCAGGCAATTTATCAAGCCTGTCTCTGTAGTTAGATTGAAGGTTTCAATTAACTAGATATGTCGAAATAATGCAGACTAATCTCATGTCCAAAGGTTGCTTTTTAAAAATGAGATCAGATGATGGATAATATTATTGTGCCCCAGTCCCGCATATCTTCCATTTGTATTTTTACCAAATGGAGAGAAGGATAGTCTAGAAGGCATTTCATTGCTGTTGTAAGGGTTGTCCTCATTACTAAATGCACAAACTTCGTCATGCTGAATTCAGTTATAAAAGTTTGATACTACATCTTTTCTATCATATCCGGAAGACATAACTTGTCACAGGTCTGATGATGTATAATATATCTTACATATTTGGTTTTAACCACCCATGCTTTTCTAGAGAGTCTTCTACTCAATGTGAATGTTATCTCCGTACCAATAGTTCTCTGGTGCTGTCGATGCAAGGTAAGTTTGGAATCAACTAAGAAATTTGCAAATTCATTTTATCTGGATGTTTCCGCTCTTAACTGGCGCAATAGTTGAAAGCAAAAACAGCAATTTGTTATCTTGTAAAATTAAGTTACGATGACATTTTTTACTTCGCATTTGTACATTCCAGGTTTCTATTGCAACCGATTGTCAAATTAATATTTGTTGCTGTAGAGTTTATGTTATTTTCCCCCCTTTGAGGACCCCGCAGCTAGAGAACAAAGTGTGGCAAATTTAAAAGATCCTTATTGAAAAGATGTTTGAAGACAGTTTGTGTCGTAAGTTGGTAACTGGGTAAGAGAAGAAAAAGTCCACTTAATCCTTACATATAGTGTTTATAGTTATTGTAGTGGTTGAATAAATTGATATTATTTAATTGTACCGTTATTCGTTTTACTTTTATCTCTTTTAAAATAACAAAAAAGGATATCACAAAAAAGATATAAAATGTCGCAGTAAACAGCCAGATGATCCAGATGTTGTAGAAACGTCTGCATTTGGCAATTTGTTCAATGACATTTTCCTTTAGAATTTTCTCTTCAGGAGGTAAAGATGATCAGTAGTGAAATACTTATACATCGAAATCAAATATTAGAATTTGAATATTATATATTTATAACAGTTATTGACAGATCAAAGTTGGGTCAAGTTTCAGAATTTCAGTCCCAGTTTCGAAGGAACATATTTTTTTACAGTGTATTTATTTTATTTAAATTTAGTTTAATAATGCTTTCATATGTAT
Organism: Protaetia brevitarsis; assembly: GCA_004143645.1. Taxonomy (NCBI): domain Eukaryota; kingdom Metazoa; phylum Arthropoda; class Insecta; order Coleoptera; family Scarabaeidae; genus Protaetia; species Protaetia brevitarsis. The sequence continues at coordinate 4,741,283 of RXPK01000037.1, read as the reverse complement.
TTGCAAAAGTTGATATGTCAACAAAAAGACTGGGAAAATTGCTGGAATTCAAAAATTAACGTGTATGCAAGGTTGCGTATTCATTGTATAATTAATATCTTAAGATTGTTAATTAAGTATAATAAGTTGTTGTAAAATTGAAAATGTATTTTTCCCATTATGTACAAACACCTACTTTTTATTTTATAATGAATGTAAAGTGATTCCATAATTTTGCAATAATTATTTTTTCCAACTTAGTTTAAATATTTCATAGTTCCATTTGGTCACATGGGCATTATTATATGTTAAATATCCTATATTTCCGTCACATCGGTAGAATTAACGGGCTTTCCTGAGGCAGTTGTATGTTCCTGCCCTGAGCCATACTGCGTGGTTTTAAGTACGAGAGCCCCTCATTCGATGCCCTGACCAGACTTGCCTGCTCTGAAATCTGGCAATTTGTTCTCAGCAAAAGTGTTCTGTGTCTTATCAACCTAAAAAATAAACATATTTATATATGTATTTATATATTATAAATTTTAAAATGGTATAATAATACTATAATAAGAAATTTTATTTTAATACGTTAATTTGTTGGTTAGGAATTTTGTATAACCGCCGATAACTGGTGGAAAACTTTTATAAGGTGGGAGTTCTAATATTACTAGTTAATATGTATTCGCGGCACGAACCTTTATCATCAAACGTTGCACATGCTGATGTACCCGCCTTTTGAGCATAGAATGTCCCGAAAACGCGGGAATTTCGAAAGTTAATTTTAAACGTATTTGTTTCCTATGTTAAATTTATATTGCAAGACTTGAATTACTAAGAAAAAACCTAATTGTTATTTAATAAGTGAACCCATTTGACTTACCTGAGATATTTATTTTCTTATCTGCATTGTTTTTACACGGTTTCGAATTTCGAATCTTTTCTAATAATAAAAACCTCATATGTTTCGAACTTCAATGTTTTCTTTATCTCGCAAAGATAATCAACAACCTTGGTACTGGTTGTATAAAAGTATCGTGCACATTATTTCACTTAAACTAAGAATAATAAAGGCGTTATCTATCTATTAGTAATTTTTTTTAATGCTAGCACGTCCTCTAGCTTGTAGCAGTCAGAAATTCTCAAGCCGCTTGCCATCTGGTATTTCAGAGGGCACACTTACGATTAAAAAGTAATAAAGTAGATGACACTAGGATGTTCAAAATTGCATTTTTCGACTTTAATTAAAGAATCATATTCAAAAAAAGGAATTTTGTTTTATCCGGGCTCTGTGCTACTTTGTAGCATTACATTACGCACTCTCGTATTAGTTTCAACTTGATTTGGCCAGTATCAGCTAAAATAGTTAAATTCAAAACTTCATAGACGTAATTTACATAAAGATAAACGCTATAAGTATGCATTAAAGGACTTCTTTTTTTCTTATATTTTATTGGAAAGATGCAAATCTGCTGATTCTCACCTAAATGTTATTCAAATTTTGGAATCCTCTGGATATTCACAGAGAACAACTAAAACCAATCAATTCAAAGGAAATGGAGTTATTTTCTCTATACGGAATATTCGTGCCAGGAATGCGATCGCTTTAGCGATGCAGCGACGTTAACCTGCCAGCTGGAATGGCTACGCTAGCAATAACATTCCCATAGCTTCACATAGACAAAAGGCAAAACTAAAGCCGGAGCGAACTCTGCAAAATTTTCGTTCTCTGTTTCTGCTGTGATAATAAACGTTCCGGGATTTACAACGGTATCTTAATTGGAAGCTTCCCGCTGCGTATGGTAAAGTTAACCTCAGTAATGAATGCGGTCACTACTGAGCGTACGACTGCAGACTCCGATTTTAATAATCTATCGTAATTAATTCCGTGTCTAGTTAGTTGGAACATGCAGAGCAAGGTTGCAAACAATTCTAGTTTCAGTAGAAAGGTTTGTTGAAATAATAACTTTTTAGGATTGGTCGCTGCAATTCGCAGAAATGGGCAACACTCCTCTGCGTTAATTAATTCCAATCCACAACTTTGTACTCAAATTGTGACTGAATAAATTGTGATTGGTAGATTATCTGTTAGTGTATTTCTGAATTAAGATCTACTACGCAAACGAAAATGCATTTAAAAAGTAATACCGGATGTTAGGATGGACAGGTGTGGCATATTTTATGCACTGAGTTAACTCAAACTTTGTGTATGTAAATTATTCAAAGTAAACTACGTAATACAGCATTGCCGCCTTGAATAAAGTAACAACTTTTTCTTAAATATTCTCTTTGGAAATCCGACCCTTACGGAAGTACGAACATCTTTGCTACTAATAAGAACTAAAAGTGTAAATTTTAAACATCTTCTCATCCCGATGTCTACAAATCCTCTAAAGTTTTGATCGACCAAATCGATTTTGTAACCGCTCTAGATTGGTGGCAGTGCGGTGCTTATGTGGCCAACACGCTTGAAAATAACTTAATTTCTATGCAGAAGTGAAGTATATTTCACATAAGAATCTTAGAGGTTATAGTTAAATCAAATGTTATTACTTTTTTGTTAAAATAACGGCGTGTCTCTAAAGATAAGGTTGACATAATCACTATTAATTATTTAAATCAGTACTTACTTAACTGTAATGAATTATTAATTTCCTTTAGGTCCTGCCGGCCTCATCAAGATCTAATATCGACGTACTGCTGTGGTTTTGGACTCCGTATGCTATACTACCCTTTTATCACTGAGGTGCATTTTAAGTTGCATATCATGGTTGCTGTAATTTCTTTGTCCGTACAGATGATTTTCAATTTACCGAGAATTTTCACAATTTTGTTTTGTTTTGTATAAGTTTAGTTTATGAGTTTATTGTATGATTTTATTCATGTAGTGTTAAGGTTTTTTTTTTAATTAATCCAGTCATTCAAATGTCTATTGTTCGCTTGTGCGGATTTTATGCGTATTCTATTAAATATTGTCATTGTAATGTTCTACGTCTGCGTTGTACGAATTTTGAGAGAGGGATTTTTGTAGGAAAAAGAATTGTGCGGTTTTGTGAAGGACTTCCTTGCTCGACTATTGATGTAAGTAGACGTATTTTGTAAATAACAAAAATACTCCGAACTGTGGTACTGGTAATGCTGTAAACTTCTCCTAAACCCCTTTGTAAATATTTGTTGCCATTTTGTTATTCATTTTGTATTGAAAAAATTAACTTTCTTCTTTAATATAGTCAATCAAGGAATTATTATTGTAATGATTGTTAATGTATTGAAGTGTATACTTGGTAGATATAAGATTAATTATTATTTTTTATTTAGAAAGATTTATTTTTTTTCTCTCATTTATATTTTTGTAAGAGTTGTTTCCTGTTAATCTATTTTGCTGTATCATTTTAATTTTTTGATTGAATGAAAGATTCACGTATGTATCTAAATTTGTTTTGAGTATCTCGACTTTGTTGTTGTGTTCAAGATCTTTGAGTTCGTTTCAATACATTAATTCAATACACTAAACTGTCAGTTTAGTATAGTTTGTGGTGAGGGGTTTAGGAGAAGTTTACAGTATTTTGTAAATATTTGTTGCCATTTTGTTATTCATTTTTATTTTGAAAAATTTAACTTTCTTCTTTAATATAGTAAATCAAGGAATTATTATTGTAATAATTGTTAATGTATTGAAGCGATATACTTGGTAGATATAAGATCAATTATTATTTTTTATTTAGGAAGGTTTATTTTTTTTTCTCTCATTTATATTTTTGTAAGAGTTAATTTTTCTGTTAATCTATTTCGCTGTATCATTTTAATTTTTTTATTGAATGAAAGATTCACGTATGTATCTAAATTTGTTTTGAGTTTCTCGACTTTGTTATTGTGTTCAAGATCCTTGAGTTCGTTTCAATACATTTGCATTCGAGTGTCTGACTGGTCCCCTTTTAACATATCAATCCACATACGACGAATCTTTGAAAAATGTGGACCAAATAAAACAAAATCGATTTTTTCATCAAACACACTAGAATACCACGTTAAAACGATCGATTGTTCAATGTTTACTTCAAGTTAGTTTGAGATTGTATAAACGTAAAACAGTTCCTACAAAAAAAGAAAATAACACTGGTATGAGTTCCCATGCCTAGCTGAACGGATTTTAATGCCCATTGCGATATCGATTTCTTACATTTATTGTGTAAACTGGATACATTATAGGAGTATAGACATGCGGGAACTAAAAGTTGTAGTCCTGTTAATGTTTACCCTAATATGTTTGTAACGTAAATTAGCCTTTATATTAAATTAAGTTACCCCGCAAAGATATATCATCATATCCTCTGAAAACACTCAAGACCGTGGTTGCATTTACGTATGCAATATCAAATGCGGATAATTCCAAGCCGCCAAGCCTTAGGGCCCTGATGCAGCATCTGTTACCGCAGCCGCTGTGTAGTAGGTAAATGAAGAAGAGTTGTTCTCGAAATGATATTTTAATGTCCCATTCTAAAGGGATATTAGAATATATTGCAAAGCGTATAACTATAAACACACGAGAGATTTTGCTTAATGTTGCTGTATGCGGTAGTGGAAGTATTTTTGCGATTTTATGTTACAGTTTTCTATGGATTTCTATCATTGGTAATAGGAGATATAATTATATATGCAACCACTTGTAAAAAAAATAATATCAGGAAATATTAATGATGAATAAAATCAATTTGAAGTATAAAAATTTAAAGTACAATTGAAAGCGACCCGCCAAATCGATACGAACACTTGAAAATTATTGAAACAATGAAAATACAACAAAATGCTGGAAGTACAAAAAAATGGAAGATTTGGAAATTCACGTTATTGGTCAGGTTGCCAATTATTAATTGAAATTAGAAGTTACATCATTTAAAGAAAGGATTAATTTACAGACATTTAATGTTTTAGGGCAATGGCTTTTGCACTAATGCATTTAGATACTCCCCAAAGTAGAAGGTATGATTGTCTTGTTTTCTATTTTCTACGATTTACATTTTTATAAAATAACTATGTATTCCTTGTGTTTCTAGTTACTGAGAGGCCTTGCGAATCAATATATCACAACAAATGTGTAAACTTTCAGTGTACAGCTTCCGTATCTCACCTCGTGGATGTTTAAAGATTTGGTATTTATAGACTGTCCTAAAAATACTCCTAGCAAAAGAATAAACATGTAATTTTTACACAAAAGGTTTAACCACAATTTTAACTACTTAAGTATGTTTGGGGATAGTAAAAGAAGCAACTGCTATTTAGTTACTATTTATCGGAATCATGTTACTTTAACATAGAATTAGTGACGGTTTGTCTCTAAGATGAGGGGTACATTCTACATTGCGATTCCCATGGTTTGGTGCGACAAAACGCGCTTTTGTAGTTATTCATGCGGACAACAGGCCAAGTGGAGCCACGTGTAGTTTGGCACCGATTTCAGACGTTCGTAGATCTCCGCGGGGAACTAGCGGAAGGAGGGGTGGTCGCAGTAAACGCAAAATTTACATTGAAGTGGAGCCAGCCGTATCTTGTCGTGCTTCCCGCTGATTGATATGGTCACGCGTCATCAGTATACGTTAGTGGTCGGCAGTGTGGAGGTAGGGTCTCCCACTGTCACGGTAAGCAAGCGTGTGAGTCAGACGGCCGTCGAAGATCGATATTGAAAGTAGAAACATATGTAGAGGGCCGTCGCATACAGATTTAGATTTAGACACTTCTCCACAATCAAAATTGGGTGCAAGAATATTTAATATTTATTAATTATGGTAATAAAGTGAAGTATTATTCTAGGATGACATCGCAAATTAATAATTATAGTATTTCAAACCAAAATGAACTACCATTCATATCTTTCTTAGGGTCAAAATTATGTAAATGAAATAATAAATATATTAAGGGAGTTATTCCTGAAAAATACGTCATAATAATGTTTTTCTTTTAAGTAAAAATAAACCATTTGCTTAGGTAAACAAACAGAGAAAATAAAAATTGAGTTGTTCATTCTTGGTAAGAAATACGTCCGTTTATGCTTAGAATATCCATTATATTTTACTCGGCGATCTTCGCTTAAATAACCCTATATGCTCTGTGCTGTATTATGTTTTCATCGATATAAAATCACCTAAATAATTTTGCTTTAGTTAGGTGGGGGAATGTAAACAAGTAACCCATGTATGTACGTGCAATTTAAAGCTGAATATATGCATCTCTAAAGGAAATATGTTAGTATTTACATTTAAGTAAATGATATGTTCCTAATAAGAACTTAATGCATTTTTCATTTTAAAATGGCTTCTAAATTTGTCTACATTAAATTTTTTGGTATCGGTATTATTTTAGTTAGCAATAACCGAAGTAATAAATTACTGCAAGCTGTGCTAAACTAATTTAAAACTTTGTAAAATTAATAAAATGGGGGTACTGAAGATATCCTTCGATAATATGATATTTTCCTAAAGGGCCTTTGAGAAAACCTAAGCTTTTGTATATTTATCAGATATCACTGTTGAGCCAAATTTCTCCCTTAATCATCAACACGACCCCAGTCATCCTGCATTATAAAAAATCCGGTTATCCCGATTGACCAAAACGAGAATTGAACTCGCATTAAGCAATGCCTTAGGCACTTGGTCATCAAGGCTACCTAAAGTTCTTTTATCAAAATAGACCTTGTCTAATTATGCTTGATCACTAAGTTTGCAAATCAAAATGTTATTGCGAATTTAAGAACTTTTAGTGGACGGCTTTTGTGTTGATTAACTTATGTATATAGATTAGTACTGCAGGCTTTAGATGTCATTGACTCTTCTAACTACTTTCTTTCACTTCATTTAGTCCCTTGCTCGCTTTCTACAGTCACAATTTCCTTTCACACTTCTTGATAACATCTTGGGCATTTTTCGTTTCTTATCTTCTTCTTCATATAAAACTTACGATAGCTTTTAGGTGCTATTTTATTCAAAAGATTCGTTAGAATGTTCCAACGTAATTTCGAATTCCCTTTTTCGTCAAGTCCATTTTCTTCAAATATTAATATTCATTGGAAGCTAAAATTTTCCTCTTCATGAAACTGAGATAAATTAAGATAATGTATATATAATAATTTTTCTATTGGACGTTTTAAGTAATTAATATCGAATAGTATCTAAGTAGACCTTTCCATTAAAAATTCGTTTGACCATGTTCTAGCTACCCCTACTAAACCGCCTTTTATAAAACGTGAACGCAGCAAAGAATATCATACCAGATCAAAGGGCCTTTGTCTTGGAACACTAGAACGAACCGCTTTGTGTCGTGTACAATAATTATTCCTGTCATAGATAAACCCGTGGCCTACAGGTAGTAAGCAAATTAACTTGTAGTAATTATTAAATCCTGGCAAACGAACGTACAGGGATAAATACAGCTGAATTGATGGAGAAAGTAATTATGGGGCAAAATACATGACGTGTCTCTTTTCGAGATGGTTGTATTTTCAACTCTAAACCTGGTATTATCATTGATCAGAAAACAGGGCTGCGGAAGATAAACAATCACAAAAGTTCTTCAATAATTGACATTATATTTTAATTAATCTCTGGTGTATTCAATTTCTCCTATTATGCTTTTTTGTTACGGTGTTTGCTGCTGGCATACAAGATACAAAGATATAACAAGGTTCGGTTGAATTGAAAATGGGAATCTACGAATTCCCGGAACAATTCCCTGAAATTAATAAACTGGGGTAGCGTGGAGTGACTGGATATTAAGAGTTAATTCAATAATAACAACTTTTATTGGCATGCATCCAATATGATATGAATTTAGAAAAGGTAGAAGAAATTGTACATTATGTTAGATCGAGAAATAAAAAAATGTTGCCGATGGCATAAATGCCAAATCCCCCACTTGTGGGAAGTACCAATTAGTGACGGAAGGATGCCACTGAGCAAATTGGATCGCCGCACTTGTTTTGGTAATTCTCAACACAGAAGGGATAGCAATATTTGTAAGATAGTTATTTATTGACGTCATAAGAAATTTCAACGCGTATTGCAAACTGGAAACTAATGGAGGAAAAAAGGTTGATGGAGCACAGCTATATCTACTGTGAGTTAAAAGTCGATACGAGACAAAGGAAAATGATTAGAAAACAAAAAGTTATCAGTAATTGGAATGTATACACCACCCAACTTGAAAATTAGACCCTGTAATACAGGAGAGGAGGCAACCAATTCATATTCAAAATATGTAGAAGTAATTTATTTGACTGGGGCAGATACGTCAAAAACTAAGAATTTAAGAATTAGGGCAAAAACTTAAAAGAAATATGCAAAACAAGTCCAAGGGGCGATAAAACGGTATCATATTGGTGGAAAGAGGACATAAGAGAGAAGAAAAATGAATGTGTGAAAACCAGAAAACGATACAGCATTATTGTCAAAACACATGCTCAAGAAGTGGGAAACTGCGAGCTAATGGAAAATAGAAGTCGCGTAAGAATGAACTGAGGAAATTCATTGCAGTATCCAAAACAGAACACTGAAGCAAATCATCCAATGACGGAAACATTTGAAGTGATGAGTATAAGATTGCAGTTAAAGGTTTGAAATGGTTTGTACCGTATAACTAGAGTGGATGAGGTTCCATCATTTACTGCCATAGAACTTAAAGAGACTTAAATAACATGAGGGTGGAAAAAGCTCCAGGACTAGATGGAATTCCCACAGAAACCATTAAAAAAACGAACAGGATCACTAGTGGATTATTGGAGGTGCTAAATCAGCTTTAAGGAACACCAAGTGAGTGGAAACTGGCCAAAGTTATAGCGATACCAAAAGGATATAAATCGGGAAAATTAGATTCCTATAGACTGATCTGTCCCTTAAACATGTTGAGCAAACTGTATGAAGCATTAATACTTCGAAGGATTAGCAACATATCAATATGGCTTCAGAAAGAGGCGATTTGCGTTGCAGGCATTCGAGGTCATTAAAAATATAAATGAAAAAATTGGCAAGAAGCGAAATGTTTCGATAACATTAGATGTTAACACGGCTAGCTCAAACCAAATCTTGCAAAAATTGCAGAAGAAAATATTTGTATACTTGGTAAACATCGTCGATGAAGTATGTAAGTAACGAATAGAGATAGATTGGGAAATGGAAACCGGTATATCACAAGGCTCGATTTTGGGACCAATATTTTGGAATGCTTTATTTAACGATATATTGCCGACGAACAGCAACCTTATAAATAAAAAAAAATTATAAGAAACCTCAGATTTTAGCTTATCCAGAAAAAAAAAACTTGTTTTAAGCGCGTTGTTGATTATGTGCAGCATTCGCTTGTAAGATAACACCAGTGTTAAAATCCAGTTTACATTTTGCCAACAGTGTAATTAATACACACTATAGGGTACCTGTTGTCGATGTAATAGACGCCTACGTTATCATAGTTATAATTTACCATCCCATTAACCCACCTCTTAATTAAGAAACTTTTCGAAAGGATGGAGTTACGCTTTGGTAAGTTTTAAACGGTTTGTGTAATGAAATATGTGCACTGAATATCATATAATGTTAAATGTCAAGAAGCAAACTGCTCTGATTGTATGTACTACCTATTACAGAAAGTGTAACTAACCTAATTTATTTTGACAATGTATTTTCACGTGAAATTTGTAGAGGTAAACAGAATATTGTCAACAATTCAAATGTGTTTAAATTATGAATAGGCTTTTGTTTCCTTGAAAATTTCAAATTTATTACGGTAAAGAATTCATTTTAATATCATAAAATGCAATCTATGGAACAAAAATTGATAAAGTCCATATTTGACTCCGGGTGAGTTGTTAATATAGGGAAAAATTGTAAATTTTCCATACCCATTTACATATATAAAAGTAATGTTTGATTAAAATTTTGTTCCTATAGATCAAGCGGTCGTAGCAATTCTGACACTTCATGCAGTTTTTTTATCGGTAACGTTACACGTTTTAGGGAGATGAAGGTGAATTTGTTGCATCAGGCGGTAGAGTTAATAATAACGGGTCACGAAAATATTAAATCATGTTTATGTAGGGACGAGAGGCTTCATGATTCGCATTGTGGATGTGGTGGGGTTGTTATAGCGAAGCATATTTTATTTGAATGTCCACTCACTGATATGTGGCAATCGCGCAAGGAAGCAGAAAGGCATCTGCTAAAGGGTTAAATTGGTTGCGACGCGTAACAGATATTAGGGATAACGTGTCGGTCAAATGGTGGGATTCCTTAGTAACGCTACGAAAGAATTAGATAGGTTACGGCGTGATATTTAGATAGTCAGTAGGGTAGTACGTGTTTATAAATGAATATTTCATACTCTTTAGAGGTCTGAATTGGTGCTAAATTACAAATATCATATAACAGCATAACACGGGCTTGTAAAATAAATACGTAAAATTTATATCTTTAATCTAATTACGATTCGTTAAAGTAATTAGGACTAAGCTAAGTTTTATTTGCTTTCACTTCATTTTATCCAACTGAAGAATGAATAAAATTAAAACAACCAAGAAAAGATATAATAAAGATGTAGACAAAATTTACCATTTCATAATAATTGAAAAGTATTTTTCTTTGCCTATTTCAATTATTAAAAATAAAGTAAAACAAAAAAGCAAATTGATATAGTCAAAGCGTCAGAATTACATATAAATTAAATTTTCAATCTAAAAATAACTACATTATATAAATTAAAATCATGAAATTCTATTTGAAGAATTAATTTAATATGATGATGATTTGAGTGATAATTAATTATCACTATGCACCTTCCTTACAACTACTTAAATCGTTTTCATCAGACAGATCTGAATTCGTAAAATATAACAATATCTCTTCCAGTATTACAAATATCAAGCATGGAGTACCACAGTGATCCGTTCGTGGTCCATGTTTGTTTTTAATTTACATCAATGACCTAGAGCATTGTGATATGGAAACACCGATTTTTTTTCCAACTTGCTGATGATACCAACAGCTTAACTTGAACTCTTCAGAAAGTGGTCTCAGTGCTGAGACCATGAATACTGCAATAAATAATTGGTTTTTAGCCAATAAATTTTGCGTCAATCCCATTAAACTGCGAAGGCAGATACTGTCACTGAGACCGACTGGGAGTCGTCTAATTACACCTGTAAGGCTACTCGATGTATTGTTGTATGTATATATGTATATACTGCAAGGGTGATATTACATTGCGTCCTAAGAGATCTATTGTGTCCCCTGTTCTTGCTGTTTTACAGCTGGCCTTCCAATCCTATTCCTTTCAGAAAGTGTAGGATATCAGAAGGCCCCAGGTTAAGTCTTCCCCTTCGATTTCACGTGCTCCTAGGTGCAACGCCCTTGAGTTGCACAGTGCTACGCAATTTGAGAGGGAATGAATGCCATTCTGTTCTTCAATCTGCTCCAGTAGTTTTGCTGCTCCCTTTGTTTCTTCCTTGTGAGGTACTCTCACTTTGGAAGTGGAAGGCTTTTTATGGAGGCCCTGCTCCAATTCCTGTTTATTAGCGGTGTCGCCCAGCTAATAAACGTCCTTCCTCCATGGTTGACTCCACGAGTAGCTAGGGAAGAAAAGGTCCACCTCCATAGAGCCCCGCATGCAGAGGTAAGGCTAAATGCAATGGGGTGCGCCAGGTGCCCCAAGGTTGGACTAGTAGACTGGTCTTCTATCCAACCACGCATCCCTTCATCCTAGTCCGCTACCTTAGGATTTAGGTTTTTGTTGAGGTTTTCTCCTCTCGATCCGTGCTGGTTTAACAGTTGGACTTTCGGTAGTCGAAAACAACAACTGGCATCGTTGTAGAACCCTGTGCAAGCTCTTAGCCACGACACGACAGCTTGGGCGAGGGGGGAGTGGTTCACGGCAACGATCTTCATTCACCCTGCTCCGGTTTTAAGCAGAGAGGACGAACTTATAGCCTCCACTAACCATCTCGTCTTAAGCGAACCCTGAGAAGATGGCCTTTCCCCTGCCCACCACCTCGGGGACGCGCCTGGTAGGTTCTCTCAACCCCCAGGCGGTGTATTGTTAGACCCGAAATTAACTTGGGAGAATCATATGGATGATCTGTGTGGAAGACTCTCAAGCAAAATGCTTTTGGTTAGAACTTTAAAAACTAAATTATCACCTAATTATTTAATAACAGTATAATTTTGCATTTTTTCATTCTGTTATGAGCTATATTTTAGTTTGGGGTCATTTCAGTCATTTATTCAAAGTATTTAAACTGCAAAGGAGATGTATCAGATTGGTTGCGAATCTAGAGTATAGGGCTGATTGGAGGGAATTATTAAAACTGTATATAACCTCATTAAATTTGACACTTGTTATTTTCGTACAAATCATTGCAAACATGGTTGGTGTACCTGAATGTGTTTCAGACGTTGTGTGTGTTTCAAACATTGCATAAGCAACCATGACGTAACTACAAACATCCATGATTTTCCCTGTATAAGTACTATCAACAAAACACACCCTACAAAAGTCTAAACAGTACTGCGGTGATATCACAATCTATTCCGCATGCCTGCTTGTAGCCCTACTCCGATTAAATGATACCTACGCTCATGATGAATAAAAATAATTTTTTTTATCTGGTCATAATTCATTATTTTCTACTGAAACTTTTGCAAGATATTTGACTAAATATACTTTGCTCTACAAAGCCGCGGAAAACTCTTCTGCTCCCATAGTCCCTTGAATAATAATCTTTAGTCGCACAAAAATCCATTAGCTATAGCGTTACTCTTCTAATCTGTTTCAAATAGAAAGCAGACTTTTTAATCTTGCATACCTTGGAAAACTTCATTCCATATTCTGCTAATAGTCGTATTATGTACTTCTATGAAAGGCAGCAAGCACACAATAGCAAAATATTTACGATTCAATATCTATTCAGATAAAGTTAAACTCGAATGGTAAAATATTATTTTATCATTTCGTTCAAGAATATTTTATAATGTTGCCACAGGTGCGATATTGTATCTCCTACAGTTGCCTTACAATTCGACAGCCAGCCTGTATACTGCATGCAAATTAGGTAAAATACAATAGCAACCGAAGTACCGGATAACCGCAGGGAACTTCTAGTTCTAGGATGGAATTAAGACAAACTCGCTGAATCCGATTTCAATGAATATTAATGCACCAGGGAATCCTGGCGATTTTAGATGGTGCTCGATTAAAATTGCATAGGGTTTTGCATCAGACCGTTGGGTCGTCGTATCCGTCTGCGGTATACCGAAGTTATACACATTCGAAACATCGACTTCCACCACCCTCGCCCGCCACTATCGCTACAACGTGCGATGTAGCGGTTACAGTCGCAGCGACATGTATGTGTTTCAGGTTATGTCGCGTGTACGACACACAACCGGGGATGTTTCGCCAATTACTCATCTACCGACGTATGCACCACCTACGTATCTATTTCATACCGATGCACGCTATGTCGAAATTTATGATTTAATTAACTTCTGTCAGAATGCCCTTAAGTGGGTCGACCAAATACCATCGCAATACGCTGTTTTGCATGAGTGCATATGTACAGAAATATATGTATGTATGAGCACTAAAGGTCGGCAACCCGGAAATATGTAGCCAATTTGCTGTTATTGCTGACAACTAGAAAACATCAAAAGCAGCTATTTTCTCAACGTGAAACGGCGCACAGTGGGGTATTTCGCCAAAACAGAGAGCCAAAAATCGATATTAAAATCTTTATAATATGCAATTAAGAAGCAAGTGGTTGTTAACGTAAGTAATCTGTGCATCCAATTAACTCCTTCCGCCATCCTGTTGCCGTTGGATTGCGATCGCTTCATTTATGATAGATAGATAGATAGATTCTTTATTGTCTCAAGCTTAAAAGTAGCTGGACAGTGTCATAAGGTATAATAAAAATATATTGTCATGGAGAGATTACTTGATATTCTACTATTTTTTAAAAAAGGGAATGTTTCTATTTTACTTAGTTATATTTTAAAACTTATTAGATATAATAGAAAAGGATATAATATGTAGCAGCAGACAGCTAGACGATGTCCAGGTGATGTAGGTAATCTCTGCATTTGGCAGGTCCTTCAAGGCATTTTCCTTTAGAATTTTCCCTTCAGGAAGCAAGAGGATCAGCAGTGATACACCTACACATCGAAAATGAATATTAGAATTTGTATAGTATTTTATTACAATAGATTTTGACAGATCAAATTTGGATCCACGTTTAATTCAAGTGTACAGTTTTATTATTTTTACTGTGTATTTATTTCGTTCAAATTTAGTCTAATAACATTTGGATATGCTTTGGCAGTCCAATTGCTTTGATATGTCAACAGAAAGACATGGGGAAATCGCTGGAAATTGGGTTCTGCAACAATTCTCTGTGTATAAATGGTTGCCTACCTTCTAGGTGCAATAATGAATTTTTAAGATTGTTAATTTTATATAGTAATAAGCGTTTAAAAATTTCAAATGTATTTTTCTCATAATTCAGAGACTCATACCTTTGTTATATAAAAAGTATAAGGTGATTCCAGATTTTGTAATTTTATTTATTTTCACTTTGTTGAAACATCCGATTGTTCTTGCGATCACATGGCCATTCTCATATAAAACAATGGATGTTCCCCTTATTTCGGTTATAATAACGGATTTTGACAGACAGTTGGTCTCCTTGACGAAGACAATCGCTTTCAAGTCAGTTAAAACATTTTCAATTCGAACCATTCACTAACCGAACTCAGTTCGAGGTAGACCTATTTCATTTTGTTCTTGAAAAATTTAACGGCTATTTCGATAAAATCCAATTTTATCCCAAATTACAACCTAAAAATAATTGTTAATTGTTAAACAAAGTTTTTCACATAAATATTATCCAAATTACCTGCAATTTTTGGGTAATTTTTCTTCAACGACGATTTTTTCCGAGTAATGTTCCTGTCCTGAGCGACCCATCCTCTCTGATCTGAAGTACCTACCTTCGATGTATCCGAACCAGAGTCCATATCCGACCTGAACAGTCCTGAACACCGATGATCGCAGAATTCGGCCCTGTAAAAAAGGTACTCCTCGTCAAATCTACCTAAAAAAATAAACGTATTATTTCGATTCTAATCTAAATTTAGTTATACTTATAAGAAATTTTATTTTAATCCGTTCTGCAAAATTTGAGGTTAGAAAATCGTTTGTAACATAGCTAAGCGGTCTCCAGTTACTTTGGGGAAATTTGTGTAATTAGGTTTATAAGTATTTGTTATGTTTTTACGTTACGAACCAATATCCAGTGATTTACCATCAAGGTTGGCTACTCTGTTTCGCACGTCTCTGTAAGCCTATCTTAACTCCATTTGAACGGTCAGAAAACGCGGGTTTTTTAAAATTTTATTCAAACGTATTTAAGTACGAAACTATGAATTTGAATTGCAAAAGGTGGAATTACTTAATGAAACTTTAGTGTTATTAATTAAAGGGACTCACGGACTTACCTGAGATTATTATCCATAGATTTATGTCTGATGTTAAACAAGTCACATTTTGAATTTTTTTTAATTAAATAAGATCACTTTTATCCACTATTAAATGTTTTATTTTTACTTAATAGTTTGAATCTATTAAGGCACGACATTATCATGCCTAGGATGATCATTTAAACTGGTCTTTGACAGTGAATTTGAAGGAGAGGACAACTGACAACGTCCTTGCTCAGAATCTCTACTCTTACTAAAATATATAAGAAAGTAACGAGCTATTCAATATTTTTTTTATGTCACCGCCCCTCGATCGGAAATTTCTCGCCCTGCATGCCATCTGGCTGGTGAGACAGAACACTTCTAAATCAAAATTATTAAAAGTAGATGACACTGGTATATATAAAACTTGATTTTTTCTAATTCAATGAATGTATTTCTTTTAAAATTTATTTTTTTAATCCGGGCTGTATGCTACTGTGTAGCGTAACAATATATATATATATATACAAAAAAAATACACACATTATACAAATATATAAATAAATAGATATGTAAAGAGGACAATTTCTTACATGTACTAATGAGACTGCGCAAGATGTGCCACAAATTCATCCACGGATTAAAATGCATTGGATGCAAGTATATGTTTTATTATCCGTTTGAATGTATTTCTATTAGAGTTTTTCATATGCTGGGGGTAACATATTACCTGCAGACGATGGAGATCGCTTAGAAATTCAACTTGTTTAAATTTAATCTAAAATCACCTTTACCTCTCGTATCGTATGAATGTAGATCCCCATTTCTAGCAAAATTGTTTTTATTATCGAATATATAAAGAAGAAGATCTAGGATATAAATGCAAGGGACCGGAATTATTTTATATTTAATAAAATAAGGACGGCATGACTCAAAAGTACCGATCCTAGATATACATCTAATAATCCGCTTCTACGCTAGAAACACCTCTGCAGAATGTTTAGATAAACCCCACAAAGTTATACCATACCTAATTCTAGAATGGACCTCACTATAATAAAAGGATAAAAGAGTATCAATGGCTACTGTTCCTCTCAGTGACCGAATTTGAAAGCAAGCCCTATTAATCCTGGAGACGACTCCGGCACAGTGCGCACCCCAGTCCAAAGTTTCGTCTAATTCGACGCCGAGAAATTTTGCACTCTTCACAGATTGAGGAGAGGCACCATGCAAGGAAATGTCAACGTCAAAGTTGTGATTCGATTGCTTGGAGTGGAAAAACATATAGCTAGTTTTAGATAGGTTCATATGCAACTCATTCGCAGAGAACCATCCCTCCAGCTGGACCAATAGCGCAGCCGCTCGGTCACCAACATGCAATGGATCAGTGCCCGTAACAACTGCAGTTGTACCGTCAGCATATAAAAATAATGAAAACCTAATAAAATCAATAATGTCATTAATAAAAATAATAAATAAAATTGGGCCCAAAACAGATCCCTGGGGAATACCAACAGTGACAGGTAAATGTAAAGATGAAAATGGTTTAACATGATTATTAGACGATGTACATGAAATTTTAACAAATTGATGTCTACCAGAAAGATAGGAGACAAACCAACTCGCCACAACGCCACGAATACCATAATACTCGAGTTTTTCAAGTAAAACAACATGGTTCACACTGTCGAAAGCTCGACTCAAATCGTAAAGAAACTCCCGCAGAACACCGGTCGCCGTCCAATGCACGAATAGCATCTTCAACAAAAGAGAGCACTGCGGAAATGGTGGAGTAACCCTGACGAAAACCATGCTGTCGATTCGATATAATATTATTTTTGTCCAGATATTCAAGTAGCCGCGATAGCATTGCGTATTCGAACAATTTTGAAAAGCTAGATCCCACAGAGATTGATCGATAATTTTTAATATTAGTTTTCTCCCCCTTCTTAAACACAGGGTGCACAGCAGAAATTTTTAATGAACTAGGGAAGGTACCTTCCCAAAATGACAAATTAACAAGCTGTACTATTGGTTTAACTAAACACGGCGCTACCTCCTTTAACAACTTGCACGGCACATCATCATAACCCGAACTGCTTTTGTTTTTTAACTTGCAAAATATCCGAAACATGCGCACATACTTTGGATTTTATTTAAAGATTTTTGTAAATTAAATAAGAATTATATCTTGCAACGCCATCTAGCAGTGAAATTTCGTACTCCTTGCTCGTCACAACGCATCTTACCGTGATAGTAAAAATTAATGCCTCAATTTTCGTTATTTATTTCGAAATTAATTAGTAATTCATTGTCAGTTAAATTCGCTTTTCATTATTCAATTATTAGTTCAAGTTTCATTCATTAAAACCTTTGCTTTTGTGTAAATTATTCCGCATTGTTAGTTTGTCAGTTTTTTTATTAACGTTGCATTTCCTACTTCCACCTTCTTGCTAAGCAAGGGAGACGTAGAGGTTTCGTACAACATCTCACACGCGCTGTTCAAGTTCTCTCCGTGCACATTCTATTTAGTTACCACGTTGTTGTGGGATATGGTCACGTGAGGAACCTCCAATATCGAGTGCATTTTCCCGTGTTACCTGAGGTCGTCAGGAGGAGTTTTATTGCCTCGATATCTTTCCTGTAAGGGGTTTTACCACAGTAGCGTCAAGCCGGCATTCATTTTGTTTAATGGCGTCATCTTTAGGACTTCTTCTGTTGTTAATTTTATGAGTTTTGTAATCCGGTCCTGTCTTAGGACCTAATTTGCTTTGATATAAACCAAAAAGGGTGAAAGAAGTACCTAATTTGGGAGACCACATCCAGATCGTTGAATTCACCTGCACCGCGTACAGGGGAGCAAGTGGGACCACGCCTATGACACCAGCGCTAAACACCCTCCCGGACGCATACACCGACACCCATCAAAGTTACCAGCTAAGTCTTTAGTAGTTTATTTTTATTTCTTTTTCTTGCACCGAATTAAAATTTGAAGTTATTACTTTTTTAAATCCTATCACGTGATAAAGACCTTCCAGCCAATATTACTAACTTAGATTAACATTCAAATTTACATTTCTTAAATACCTTCATAATTATTTTTCTTTAACTTTATTCATTGCGCGATCATTACCTATAATTTTAAATTACTACTTAAGTATAGAGGTTAAGACCGAACACCAATGTATTGTCATCGCAACAGATGTTAAGATTTGTATTTCGTTGTATTGCATTGTATGTTATTATTTTGCTGTTATTTGTAACAAATATACCGTGTCATCCAAAAATTTGTGTTTTGAATAAATTATTTCTATCCAAGGAGACCTTTAAGCTTGAGAGCGAACGAACCTCGTAACAATCCGTCTTAGCAGATATTTAAATGCAAATGCCCCTCGCAACATTTCGATTGCCTGTTAATAATAGGCTAGTTGATCAATGAATATAAAAGCGCTTCTTAGTATATATATTATTACGCTACACAGTAGCATACAGCCCGGATTAAAAAAATAAATTTTAAAAGAAATACATTAATTGAATTAGAAAAAATCAAGTTTTATATATACCAGTGTCATCTATTTTTTATAATTTTGATTTAGAAGTGTTCTGTCTCACCAGCCAGATGGCATGCAGGGCGAGAAATTTCCGATCGAGGGGCGGTGACATAAAAAAAATATTGAATAGCTCGTTAACTCTCTTATATCTTAACTCAGTACGCATAGAGATGTGGTAGGATGATGTTGTCAATTGTCCTCTCCCTCAAATTCAATGTTTAAGACCAGTTTAAATGATCATCCTAGGCATGATAATGTCGTGCCTTAATCGTATTCAAACTATTAAGTAAAATTAAAACATTTAATAGTGGATAAAAGTGATTTTATTTAATTTAAAAAAAAATTCAAAATGTGACTTGTTTAATATCAGACATAAATCTATGGATAATAATCTCAGGTAAGTCCGTGAGTCCGTTTAATTAATAACACTAAAGTTTCATTAAGTAATTCCACCTTTTGCAATTCAAATTCATAGTTTCAAACGTAAATGCGTTTGAGTTAAATTTTAAAAATCCCGCGTTTTCTGACCGTTGAAATGGAGTTATGTTAGATTTGAATAGACGTGTGAAACAGAGTAGCCAACCTTGATGGTAAATCACTGGATATTGGTTCGTAACGTAAAAACATAACAAATACTTATAAACCTAATTACACAAATTTCCCCAAAGTAACTGGAGACCGCTTAGCTATGTTACAAACGATTTTCTAACCTCAAATTTTTGCAAAACGGTTTAAAATAAAATTTCTTATAAGTACAATTCAATTTAGATTAGAATTGAAATAATACGTTTATTTTTTAGGTAGATTTGACGAGGAGTACCTTTTTACAGGGCCGAATTCTGCGATCATCGGTGGTCAGGACTGTTCAGGTCGGATATGGGCCCTCGTACCTCGTAGATACATCAGGTCAGAGAGGATGGGTCGCTCAGGACAGGAACATTACTCGAAAAAATCGTCGTCGAAGAAAAATTACCCAAAAATCGTGTGTAATTTGGAATAAAATTTATGTGATAAACTTTGTTTAACAATTAACAATTATTTTTTTTTTAGATTGAAATTTGGTATAAATTTGGATTTTATCGAAATAGCCGTTAAAATTTACGAGAACAAACTGAAATACGTCTGCCTCGAACAAGGCTCGGTTAGTGAATGGTTCGAATTGAAAATGTTTTAACTGACTTGAAAGCGATTGTCTTCGTCAAGGAAACCAACTGTCTGTCAAAATCCGTTATAATAACCGAAATGAGGAGCCTCCATTGTTTTACAATAAGAATGGCCATGAGACCTACAGGATTGTCAGATGTTTCAACGAAGTGAAAATAAATAAAATTACAAAATCTGGAATCACCTTACACTTTTTATATAACAAAGGTATGAGTCTCTGAATTATGAGAAAAATACATTTGAAATTTTTAAACGCTTATTACTATTTACAATTAACAATCTTAAAAATTCATTATTGCACCTAAAAGGTAGGCAACCATTTATACACATAGAATTGTTACAGAACTCAATTTCCAGCAATTTTACCCTGTCTTTCAGTTGACATATCAAAGCAATTGGACTGCCAATGCATATAAAAACATTATTAGAATAAATTTGAACGAAATAAATACACAGTAAAAATAATAAAACTGTTCACTCGAATTAAACGTGGATCCCAATTTTGATCTGTCAATAGCTATTGTAATAAAATGCTATACAAATTCTAATATTCATTTTCGATGTGTAGGTGTATCACTGCTGATCATCTTGCTTCCTGAAGGGAAAATTCTAAAGGAAAATGCCTTGAAGGACCTGCCAAATGCAGAGATTACCTACATCACCTGGACATCGTCTAGCTGTCTGCTGCTACATATTATATCCTTTTTCTATTATATCTAATAAGTTTTAAAATATAACTAAGTAAAATAGTAACATTTTCTTTTTAAATAATAGTAGAATATCAAGTAATCTCTCCATAACAATATATAAAAGTTTAGTAGTGTCTACGAAATTGGACGGATTTTGTTGAAACTTGTAAGTAGATATACGCTCGTAAACTGCTCGTTCACAATAACTCTTTATAGACTTTCACATTGCGCTATACTGCTTATAATTTACAATAGTCCCCAAAAAATGTACGCCACCTCCAAAGAACAAATAAAAAAAAACTTTGTATACTTTTATTAAGCAAACAATTCATTTGTTTCGGGTTGCGTTTATTTGCGTCAACATCGAGTACAAGGTAAAAAAAATCTCCCGCTTTTGAACGCTTTTTTTTTTCTTTCAAAGGTTCCACGTCATTTTGTATTTTTCTTTTCTCGACAATTCGTCATGCTGCTGTTGTTGTTCTTAACCTCCTGCAAAACAAAAGGAGGATTAATGAGGTACCTCATTACGAAAATATGTCCGATGACACAATGACAAAATGAATTCGCATTATGTGCCGTTTTTCCGTTGTCTCCCGTCACGGAGGGGAAGTTTTCGTGTTCGTTTTCTCTTTTTAATGAAACGGAAAGTTCGCCAGATGAAAGTAACGTATTCTGTCTTTTTGTGTTGTCGTTTCCACAGAAAGATTGTTTACAGACTCTTTGGTCTTGTTTGTACAATTCGCCGGAGGAAAAACTCAGTAGTAAGTACAACTTTTTAATTTGACGCGTGTAATAGGAACAAAATATGTATGATGTAAGCAATTCTCATTTATGGAAGAAATCGATATTGTTGGCTACTGTAGAAAAAAAATCAAGGGAGAATTAAGTACAAAGACGGTCTTCTTCTTCTTTAAGTTAGGGTGGGCACCTATAGTCCAGGCACTTGAGCTAGGCGCTCATTGTATCGTCCCTATTAAATTTTTACTTCCACTCGAGCAGCTTGGTGTTCTGTATAAAGCCCAGTATGTTGCCCAGTGGAAACTTGAGAACCCTCGAGGGCTCCGATAGATCCTTCCTGAAATATTTCTGCCTGAGTACTTTGTACATGTCAACTCGTTTCTTCCTCTAGTTCGCATCTTGTACACCACGGTTCGCTTAGTCGACCTGTGTTGTATAGATGCTTTTTCAGGGGACAGTGTCCAGTTACCAGCTCAATAATGGTTTTAGCTTCTTTCTTGCAGCGTCTGAGTAGGTTATCAGAGAATCTAGCATCCCCATCCCCTATTAGTGCTTTAGTATAAAGTTGACATTCAGTCGACCTCCATTTCGTTGTACTTTCTTTATCTACCCAGGTCCAAATCTCCGTTCTTGCAGAGTCCTTAGTAATCCCACATACGGGCTCTGGACCAATGAAGTGTCTTTTGGAGCCTCCTTGGCTACTTCGTCGGCTATCCTATATCCTCATGTCCCTGCACCTACTGTTTGTAGTCTTTTACCAGTTTTGACCTAGTTACAGGGTTCGAGACTGTCTTGATACAAGCCTGGCTATCAGTCACTATACTTATTTTCCTCCTCATGTAGCCCCCCTTTGCAATTATTTCTGCATAGGCTGCAAGGGCGAATACCTCTACCTGGAAGACCATTGCATGCTTCCTCAGGCTTATGGATATCCTTTCATTAAGGCTGGGCCCACAGATACCGGCTTCTGTGCCCTGACTGGATTTGTATCCGTCCGTGTACCAGTCATCAAGAGCAGTGATCTCACTACGTGCCTGGTCTCTGTTCGGTATATGATTTTCACCTTTTCAGTGAAATTAATTTTGGGTGCCATACTGTCCGTGGGCATTTGTAGCAATGACCCGTTTAACACCGTACTCGTAGTAGAGAAACACGGTAAACTTGTCTGTTCTTCTACGGTGCTGGTTCTAATTGCAGCTTCCTCTTGTTTAAGGCATCCGCGGTGCAATTTTCACAACACCATTGATATTTTTAAGCCATTCTTGACAAATCCAGTGCCTCGCAGCAGTGTACCATGTATGCTTAGTTATTTTTGATTCTCTTCCGTAAAGTTTGCAGTTTGAGTATCCATTACAGCGTAGTATATAGCTGCTTGCTTTGGTACCATCGCCAGTTTAAGTTCATCAGCATAACGAGTTAGATTCTGTCCTCTGTTGTTTCATATTTTTATAAATATTCCACATGATTCTGTTATTGAAACGGTGAAATAAAACTCCTACATCGTTGTTCCTTAGAAAGGTTGCGCACCGATCCATCTACTCTTTACATTTAGAGAAACCGCAAAGTTTGGCAATTTTGCCAATCTCCAAAAACACCCATAGTTAGTGTTAAAAGTGAATGAAGCTGTTTACTTAAAGTTGCGTGCTAATCAATTCACCCTATACATTCAAACAACATAATTTCGAATTGTAAGTATCTTAATTACTATTGACAAATGTAAACGGGCATTAATGACAAGCCCGCAGAACAATTGGAAAAACATGGGGATTCAAACCACGCACGCAGTCCATACACTGCAGTGGTAAGATCTATATTAAACTATAGATGCCTTGTTTCGTGAGCCAAAAGTACAGAGGTTGGCTAACCCATACAACACTGGAGCTGCACAAAGCTCACCAGTAGCTGCTGTGGAAACTATGGTATATCTACTCTCCTTGGATATTTGCATTAAAGGGGAGGCAAGAATAGGACATATAAACTGAAATGTGTATAAAATTGGAGAATCCAGGATACCTTTGGGCATTTCAAAATAAGAACCCCAAAATCATTAACCCCATCTTTGAAATGACTAGTGACATTACAACTCCCAAACTTCCATTTTGCAAGCTCTTTAAGGGGTCCTTATCTTGGATGAGTGGGTAGCAAAACAGTACTCAGAGACTCAAAACCAAAACTGGTATGGAGATGGATCTAAAAGAATCACAGGTTCCGCATCTGGAGAAACCCTAAATCATAAAGAATATGTGGTATTATATTATACTGAACGGAAACACTATAATAGTAGGAATAGGCCGTTGGGCATTGGAAAAAAACCAGCTGATCAATATCCTACGGATAGCCAAGGAACCCTGGCCAAACAAAGCAAAATTACGTTGGTGTGGGTCCCAGGTTTTAAGGGGTATGGCATGTAACAAATTTGCATAGAAACTTGCAGGAAAGGACTCCGAAATAATATTTATTGGATCTGAACCTGATTTGGGAAGAACTAAATTTGAAACAATTATTGCACTAGCTGAGTGGATCGTAGAAGAACACCAGCTTCACTGGAACAACGTTGAAAGACAGACACACAGCAAACGGATGATGGGGCATTCATTTTGGCAATTAGCTGGGTAGAAGTGACAATGTCAATCAATCAACCGTAATCACAACTTGTTTCGGCTAATACTACCATCCTTAAGTGGTTGTACAATCAAAATGCTAAATTAAAATTATTATAATTAATTAAAGGAAGCGGATATTTTACAAAAATGTCCGATTAAAGGATGGAAGTTAATTATAATTAACTACATGATTAGAACGTGTACAAGACCACTTTGCCACTCATTTATACATCTTTGTTGCATAATAATTAATATGATTTATGTCATATAACAGCAATATTTTTAATTTTCCTGTCAATTTCGGGATTTCCTTATGATTTCAGACAGCAGAACATTAGGTGAAGTTCGCATCAATATCTGACCCAGTTTGAATTTAGGAATATCAGATTTAATCTAATTATCGCACTGCTCACATTCAAATGCGCACAATTGATTTATTGCTGCGTTATCAGAATCTACTACCGTCCAAACAGCTATAATAAATTAACTTCAGCATCTATAATATCCATTCGTCATACCAATCAAAAACTTTATAATGGGTGTCTGAACAATGGCGAATTTTCGTCGCTAGTCCTGCTAATCAAAGTACCCGCGAAACTTGCAAAAAGGACACCCGGAATAGAAAATTGAAGCGTATTAAGGCAGAATGTAGTAGAGAAACTTTTAACAACGTCATTAAGGTTTATGGAAGGTTCTATGTGCACGTGTTGACAGTGCTTTAATTAGAGTAGTAAAAGTTTTCAGAACTCGTTTCATGGCTGATAGTTGCTGTTATCACATTTTTAGTTGGCAAGAATTGTATTGGGCTGTTATATTGATAAGTTTCCAGTTGTCGCGCTGTAAATGACATAAAACTGAAATATTTATATTTCCAGTGGTAACGCTGGTGAATAAAATCATGTCTTTTTGATGATCACAAATGAAATATATACGAAATATATTCATAATCAGAAAAAAAAGTATTACAGTCTATATTGTTATTATATAGAATTATGAATTGATCTTCTATCTAACTGCAATTTAGGTTATTGCAAATTAATTAACATAGGAGGAAAAAATATATTTGGGCATGCCAAGTTCAGATGCTCACACTCGTAAACGGTTTTAAAAGAAACCGAAAGAAAACGGAAAACTGCGTGAAGTAATTAAAATAAGGGTACTAAAAAAAATGCATCTATTTTAAATTAACCTATCTACAGTTCGAAACAGAAGTTTGGAAATATCTAAATAAAAAGAAAATGGTCTCTTGGATAAAATTACAAAACAAGACAATTTTGAAAAAGCCTTAAAATACTTCTGAAGCCATTTTCTTTTTTGAATGGATATTTATCCAAAAACAAAAAATCATGCTTCTGTGTATTTTCTTTTTTTAGTTTTGTATATATAAAAACACCCTCACTGATTACAATAAAGCTTTGGGGGAATCAAAGAGAGAATTTGCTGGAAGCATTACGAAGACATTGAGAATGTCCCAGAATATGCCAGACCCACTAGGATATTACCCAAAGAACCTCCCAGTCCTGTTCATATACTCTGGAAATAGAAAGTCCAGGTTACATTAAGGCAGTAGATGATTTCGTATACATTTCCTGGGATTTAGAATTGCCCATTTGTCACTGCAAATTTGTAATAAAGCTGACCTGGAGCTTGTGAGGCAGGGATCAAGCGAGCACTGACAGGTAGCAAAGAAAGTGATGAAAGCAGATCGTTGCAAAACCTTAGTATTATCCAGGGAAAGGCTCACACTAGAATACATACCAATGACCTGGAGGTTGATCAGGATTACTTTTATTCCACACTCTAGCAAAACGGAACAGAATTGACCAAAACCTCTGAAACTAATAAGTCTAATGTCATTTATGCTAAAGACTCCTAAAAAGCTTCTGAATAGGCACATAAGAAATAATGTATTACCATATCGATCACTGCATTAAGACGAAGTAGCGAGGAATAAAGGAATCGATGAAGCAAATTGCAGGTGGATAGAGAATATGCTTAAAAGGAGATCAGTTTACATAACCATTGTCGGGAAAACACTGGTTACTGGAGTCGATAGAAGATGAAGATGTGAAAAGAGATATATACAGGGTGATCTTATAAGAGTATCTTATCTTTTGTGTGGGTTTGAGAACCATTGAAGAAATCATATTTACACAGGTGTCCCGACCGTTTGAAGACAGAAGACGAATAAGCTAAAAGGTTTTTCAAGAAATTATCTATATTATCCCATCCGTTATATGTGAGATTAAGCAACTTCGTCTGTGAGTATAATTTTGAATATTGTGGAATTAAATTGAATAAACCTTCAGCTAACATTTTACATTTTTACAAATGCCCACCGAGCCAACTCGGTTTTATTCGACAAATTTGAACGAATTTTAGATTATCATAAAAATTGTGAAAACTTATTTATATACAGGGTGAGTTTTTTATATTGAGACAACGGAATATCTCTAAAACACTGCATCAAAGCAAAAAAAAAAGATCTAATAAGATTTGTTATAATGTAGGGGGCTCACTGAATGGCTCACTACATTATAACAAATCTTATTAAGATCTTTTTTTGATTTGATGTAGTGTTTTATAGATATTCCGTTGTCTCAAGATAAAAAACTCACTGAATGGCTCACTGAATGGTGCCGGTTCGGCACCATTCAGTGAGCCCCCTTCATTATAACAAATCTTATTAAGATCTTTTTTTGACTTGATGCAGTGTTTTAGAGATATTCCGTTGTCTCAAGATAAAAAACTCACCCAGTATACATAGAAAAAAAAATTGTGAACTAAGAACATTTTTTTTTGAAGAATAAATAAATTTAAGTCTTTGAGGTGAACACACAAAAAGTAGATAAAACTGTAAGGTATGAACAATGAAACAAATGAAAAAATTAACGAAAAAATAGACGATACAACATGTCAAATTACATAAATGAGCAGAAATGCTCGCTATCATAGCAATATGATCTTTGGCTGTAAGAAAAAAAATAGTTTGGCGATCCTTAAAATATTATTTTTCCTAAATCGGTTTTAAAACTGCAATTTTCATTATAATATCTATAATTTCCGATAGAATATGCATATATAACATATGTAGACTGCTCCAGAACCAAATGCGTCACGTATAAACACGCCTGCGAGCACGCCAGAAGACAGGACAGATCATTGTTCATGTCATCTTATCGGAGCATTGCATAGCAAAAGTCGAGGTAAGAGTTACTTGCGAAATAAGCAAACGGTGAAAATAAATAAGTAGTATTTAAGTAAATTTAGTTTAGTAAGTGTTTTAGTAGTGTTAATTTATTTTATTTTAATTATACAGTCCAGAAACTTTTTATACTTTTGAATTATATCGCCTTTGATTGATTTGAATCCCGATAATGTTACAATATATATAAATTAATTTGAAATATTTGTTGTTAATGTTTTGTTTTGTATGAGGTAGTTTATCTAATGAATACAAGATCCTAATAATAAAATGTACTGAGAAATTATTAAGTTTAAGATCTCTTTTTGGAATTGTTGCAAATGTTTTAATCGTTTAAATTGAACTAAATACATTACAGATTAATTTTGTATAGTTCAGAACAACATATTGAATGTACGCAGGATATCTTTTTTTACTGTCATCTAAAATAGAGAATCACAGAGCCTATCCAGAAATGAAGCACAAAAAAGCTCGCTGCTGTTAGAACTTGCTCGAAGCAACTGAAAAATTAACCTTTATGTCACTGAAAGATAGCTTTTCAATAAAATTAATTAGGTTTTTATTTGAGGTATTTCAAAACTTCTCGGGGGCATATGAGAACAAAGGTACAAAGAAACAGAATGGGCACTATTTACACTCACGCGGCCAACTTTTAACTACACTGGTGAGAAACAAGCAATTCACACACTTTATAATAACTCAGCACTACAGGCCCTGAAGGCCCTTGGCTTAGAGTGCCGGAACACACCGAGCCACTGAGAAGTGCTGTTCGAATGGTCACCCACCAACAACCGGTACCGCATATTGCTGCTTGATTTCCAAGAATGGCAATCATGCACCCTTCCTTCTTAGCCGTACTGCCGGCTTCACACACTTTAAACACACAAAAAAGAAGACTGCAAATAGATTTAGATTAGTGGTTGATACATTTATAAACAGTAATCAAGTAAAGGTTTTTCCATCAAAAAGACTTAACAAAATTTTTAAATTTTGAGAAGCAAGAATAATCGGATTTTAACTCATATATTGATTTGTAGTAACCGCAACGTTAAAGTATAAAATTACGTAGCTACTATTCCTATTACAATAATGGTTAGTTCATTAAACTTCAAAGTTACTGAAAATAATTGTACCGGGAAGTTTGGTTATTAAGGAAGCAGTCTAGACAAAATTCCACTGAAGTACCAAAATCCCGCTAATAAACTGGAAACAAATGATTTTAAAAATCACAATCATCAAGAAAGTTTTCTTTGGCGTGGCTTCATTCATCATAATTACGCTACCATACTTAAATACATTTTACATGCCGAAAATTTGAAAATCCAATTCAATTTACAAGCCGCACATACATCAAAATCAAATCCCCCAAACTTTTAAAAGCGATAAAACTTTCTTCTTGTGGGTAATTTCTTTATTAACTGGGGTATCTAATCGCTCCACTCAAAATTATTCTACCGTAACGAGCGAGCTGAACACTAAGTTTTATTATTCTGAAGACGACGTCAGATTTCCAAGTCTATAGTTTACGTCTTAACTTCTAGATTCGATTGACTTTAAGGAAACCGCAATTCGTAGAAGATTGGCCCTTGCTAAAGTGGCATTAATTTTTAAAGGATCTAGTCGAAAGGATTCGAAAAATTTAATTGAGTAATGGTATATAGTAGTTGGATGGAAGTTTCGAATGAAGAGCAAGTTTCCACAGAGATACATGCGTTGGGTATGTAAGCTTGGAAGACATAAAGTGGAGGAAACACACTCAGGTATAAAAATTTTGCAATGTCATACATCATGACATGAATTAACACAGTGGAGTTAATGGTACATTTCGCTTTAGCTTGATAAGTAAATTAAACCGCTAAACAAATGAAAAACCCAAATATCTATATGTAGATATAACAATTACTGTTCCAAAAACAAACAATTTTTCTTTTTTGTTGTTGAATACAATAATGGTTACTTGTTTTAATTATCTAACACGCATATTTATTTTTCGCGTACGTGTATCATTGTTAATTATCTTAATATTTGCATTTCATGTTATCAACAATCTTTTGTTTTTTTTTTTTTTAGCAATAGTAAGTACCAGATGGAATTGCTTGTATAAAATACATCTCGGAAAAATGTTTTGGATATCTTTTTCTCTCTAACTTCTTCTTCAGCGTGGGGATATAGCTCAGTGGTAGAGCATTCGACTGCAGATCGAGAGGTCCCCGGTTCAATCCCGGGTGTCCCCTAGCAACTTTTTATTTTTTCTTTTCTTTCCATTTATACGTAATTTAAATTTTCTGAATTTGATTGTGCAATTTTACCTTATTTGTTTCTGAATTACCTACGAGTAAATTACACAAAACATTGTAGACCGTTCTAGACAGCGAAGTAAAGCATTTTTTTTTTGTATAGCACAAAATTTTACAAGGGTAGATGAAAACCCCTTTTTAATATTAAATTGAATACGCTTTTGAAGTATCACAAGCACTATAAAGCGCCTAATAACAAACAAACGAGTGCAATGTTTGCAACCTTAAGAAAAGAAAGCTAATTTTTTCTTAGACAACTTATGATGTGAAATTCACGGAGAATAAAGTTATATAAATTGATATTATTTTATAAAAAAAAATCCGGGAGATGTGAAATACTGTAACTAATATACCTACTGTATTTGAGCAAACAGTTGCTTTCAGAAACCATTTAGCGTTGCATAGTAACGAATTTTATTCGTGCTTACGTCTTGCTTTTACCTTTATAATCAAATATGTTGTGTCACACAACCTATTCTTAGAAACTAGTTACCTAGGCTGCGTTCCGAGTCGCGCATAATGCATATTATGCGTCTGATGTAATGATACATCGTTCCGATTTAACATGTATGCGTGCATAAAAAGTTTTGCAGCGAAATCAGTTTAGACCCTGACAGAGGCTAGAATGAAACATACAACGCATATAAACGTTACGCGAGAACGGCAAGGCTGTCGGAATTTGAGGAGACGTGGAGGCTGCTTCTTCGGCACTCAGAAGGATAATAATAATTTGCGGCTATCAGTAATAAGGTCTGGGATTTCTTCCCAGATCCTCCCCAGAGTAAGGTTTTTGCCATGGTTTTCCCTTACTCCGTGGCCATTGATTTTATATAAGTATATTATATATAATCAGTGTCCTTGGCGAATGCTGGGTGATAACGAAAGTCGTTCCATGGGCGTATTTAATAATAACTGATAGCTGACTGATTTATAGTAGACTTGCGATTATGATAACTAATCACATTTCACATATTTTATCATTTCTCAAAAGTAGTATTCATATGGTCGCGAGGCTACTGTATTATATTTTTGTTATTAAGAATCATAGGGGAGTTATTTAGTTAGAGTAGGATCATTTCAATTGTTATGGAACCCATATAGTACTTAGAATAAGTAGCCTCGTGTAGTACCTTTTTAGGTAGAGCACGGGGTTGGGATGATTTGTAATAATTTAGTTTTCATAAATAAAGTCTATGCGTAGCATATGCACGACAAGTAAATCGGAACGCTCACAGTGTTCTATGTCTTTCAATGCACGCATCGTATAAAATGCGCGACTCGGAACGCAGCCCTACTTATGAAGTAAAAGAGCGAATGGTGGAGGGAAATTTGAAATGTTGATGTGGTCTCTTTACGACCCTGGAAAAAAGATTGGGGAAGGCCCTAAAAAGCCTATTCTTGAAAATTGTTTCTGAACAAATTTGAAACAATTATACTATCCTGTGAAAATATTAAACAAATTAACATTTTTTTAAATATATACACACTGTTTTGTGGGTTTGGTTCTATTATGGAAAACATAAAGGAACTCCATTACCAAGTCTTATTATGAAAGAGGAAGCATTAACCAAAAATTAGCTAGTAAAGCAAACGAAAATTGACTTACTGATAGAAGCTTTGTCACGTTTAAAACAAAAGTAACACAAATTTGAAGCAGTTACTATTGGATATCAAAAAACCAAGGGAATTTAAAAATGAAAGCATGTAATTCCTTTGTGTTCATTACGCAAATCAATTTTTTTGCCTGGATAGCAATTTATTAAAGCATGGTTTCTTAACGCGTTTCTCTCAGTAGTAGCAAAATCATCTGTACCTAAAAGCATCTTCATGCGCATGGTGTTTTAGGTTTTAGATAGTGCTTAAAATTTGTAGAAAATTGTAATTCTCTAATAAATGATGGTGATAAAATCTGTTGAAAGCTTCAATTCTGACATGGCAAAAGGTATCCAAAATCGACGGACATTCCAACAAGGACGGGCATTCGGCCAATTAATGAATAAGAATGAGTAACTGAAGATGGTGGTCATCCATGACGTAGGTACTTGATGATGACAAAAATGAGAAGGTATATTTTTCCTCATATAGGAACTACTATCTTAGGTTGTAAGAAAAGTAATAAACTTTGGCGACCCTTAAAATATTATTTTTCATATCAGTTTTAAAAATGCAAATTTCATTATTTGCGATATGTATAATTTCAGGTATAAGATGTTTAAGATAATTATAAAAAAATTTTTGAGCTGGTTACCTTACAGTGTAGCTTCTGCAATTAATTTTATAAATGACATTTCATGTTTTTAGTATTTCTAATTTATCTTTTTGTTTGTTACGGAATTTTAATTTGCTAAGGGTAATATGGTTGTAGAATATAAATCAGATACTTGGAGAGCCAGTTTGAGTTTTTCTCTGTAGGTAGTAGCAAAATTTCATATAAAGTCAGAACATCTTCCGATGCATGCTGTTTTGGTTTTAGAGAGTGCTCAAAGCTATTCTGCATAAAATATATTCCCAACAACACTGAGGCTATGTTCCTAATTCCCAGTCCATATAATTTTCTTGATAGAAGTTGATGAACCACGCAAAAATATAGAGCTAGATGAGAGAGTTAAATACTTATAGAAAAACTATGTGAAATTCCAAGCCATGGCTTCTATAAGCACAAAAGTGCCATTTATTCCTGTTTCAACATGAAATGAAATGCAAAATAGAAAAAAGTTTTACTAGACATGCAGCGAATTATTCAAAACCGACGGATCATTCAACAAAACATTCAGTCAACTGATGTAAAAGAATGT
Source organism: Protaetia brevitarsis (assembly GCA_004143645.1). Classification (NCBI taxonomy): domain Eukaryota; kingdom Metazoa; phylum Arthropoda; class Insecta; order Coleoptera; family Scarabaeidae; genus Protaetia; species Protaetia brevitarsis. The sequence continues at coordinate 4,708,774 of RXPK01000037.1, read as the reverse complement.
GTCACTGAAAGTGATATTACTGAGGTCACAAGTGAAGTACGTGATGTTTACCTCGTTTTGTTATAATTTGGAGAAAGATCCTTCAAATTTATTTTGTATTTTTTGTTGTATTGCGTTCATTCAGAAGTGCAATTTCCTGAATTTGAGTCCATCATAAGCTTACACAAACCTGATTAGTAAAATTTTGATTTTTATGCAATTTTGGTAAATTTAAAGATTTTGCTATTAGAGTATTCTATTACTAATTGGTTTACATTGTAATTTAATATTCATCGAAACAGTTAAGTGCATTTTTTCTGAGATCCTACTGCGTACTTTGCGTTTTTTATTTTTTTAGTTAATTTACCACTTTACTTGGAAACTACATTGAAGAATTTTACTCTGTAGTATCTGGATACAAACGAGACGCGCCCACAAACAGTTTCCCAAAACCCAATTCAAAAAGCAATGTGTCTTTTGTTTGCCCTATTTGTTAACTTCTTTGGGAGGAATAGAATTTATTTAAAACATCATGTTGTCTTCACCCTCAGTAGCGTAAGGGTTTCAACTTTAGGTATGCTACTCTTTTGGCGAAGTAAAATTTGAGTGGCACAGTCAGATAAGGCGTATGTGTTTATGAAAGGGTGGCGACCTCCAGTTAGCCAGTACTATAGAACACTCGTCGACACTGGCGATCATGGATGCTCCCTGGTCACCTTTAAAACGTGGCTTCAAGATCCTTACTTTTAGATAGGCCCAAACTAGAAAGAATTAAGACTATTACCTCGACATTGCCTTTTTCTTTTTTGAAAGCCGAGCTACTGGAATGGAACAAGCAATTAGCTATTATTTACTTTTAAATGAGTAAGCTATTCTCATTTGACGTTTATTTCTCCATCTCGCATTATCTGCTTATAGACATGTCCGCCCATTTCTAAGGGTGCAAGATATGAGGGGTTTTATTGTATCCAAAGCAGTGAATAGGAACGCTACACGTTTTACGGAAATGAGGGTTAATTTGTGGTATCAGGCGGTAGAATTAATAACGGACCGCACCATTCGCCCGACTCATTAACTCTAATATCTATTTCACGTCGCGGCCAATTTAACCTCTTAGCTAATGCCCTAACTTCCGTACTTGACCGCTACTCATCAGTGAGTGGACATTCAAACATGCTCCGCTGTATCTACCCCACCGCAATCAAAATGTGAATCATTAACCCTCCCAATTTTACATAAATAATTCGACCGCCTGATACAAAGTAACCCTTATTTTCCTAAAATATGTAACACTACCTATAAATTTCCTAATCGACCTGCCATTATCCCTACCTAATTATCGCGTTATCCCAACTAGACACCGCCTCTCATTACCGACTGTATCTACGTGAGCCCTAGTCCAAAATATAAAATCATAGAGAAATTACTTAGTTAGAGTAGGAACATTCAACTGTTGTGGAACCCATATAGTACTTAGAGTAGGTAGCCTTTTCTAGCACCTTTAGGTGGATCACGGGGTTTAGGATGATTTGCAATTATTTAGCTTTTCATAAATAAAGTGTACTCAATACACGAGGATGGAACTTATTGAACAAATAAACGAAACCATAAAGTGAGAGCACATCGAAAAGCCACATCGCAAAACAGTCAAACACAGCCATGAATAAATAAACACGCACCCTGCAAAAAATTCCATCGCAATATTTGCACGTGAAACGCATGAAAATCACATCAAAGAGAAAACCTATAGGTAGATGACGCTGTGGATGAAATGATTATTTTTTACGATAGTAACGCACGACAGGAAAAAATGAAATTACACCTATATACCTCTGGACGCCACTACGACTACATACAACGGATACAACGCGAACATGCTGAAGAGATGAATGTACCTAATTTGTCGGTCGGTATGTAGAACATCCCGTTGTCATTTCTGTTCAGGTATGCGAGAATTCTATGTTATATTTTGTCATATGGAGGATGCAATACCGACCACATTCCTTTTTCCGCCAATTTCTCTTGTTTTTCCGCCGGGTTTGCCGTTGATAAATTCCAGTTTTTTTTTATGTTCTTTACGACGTCGTTTGTTGGTGTTTGCGTATTATTGGTAACATAAACTCCCATATACGTTTCGTAAAAGTATTCGGATGGCATGCAGTAAAATTTTTATCGCATCACTTGTTCCTTTTTGACGGTAAAAAAAATTGGTTTGCAGCGTATGGTTAACGTTTGTATGTAAAAATAAATATGGAAAAAAAATCTGAAGAAATTCACAATGAGGGCATGCGAAACATTTATTTTTGACACTAATCACCATGCCGGGGTATTTAGTTGCGCACTCTCTCTTTCTAGTTCTATCTAGCTCCGTCACACTGTACACCCCTTGACAACGGCGCCTGATTATGGGCTTGACCTTGCCATTCCTTTGCGATAAAATGCAAAGCTGAGGATTTTAATATAAAGATAAAAAATAATGAAAACATGGTTCCTATTTTTGTTATTGTTGTGGGAGCTATCTCACACTTCAGCCTTTTGGCTTTTTGTATTTAGTCTCCCAATTCTTTTACAAATTAAATTATACGAGTCGTTCCAGGATTTTAGTACCCTGTACTAATCTGTACAGGCCTCTGGTTGGCTTACAGAAGTAATCCTTTGGGCTTATTTTTGACGTCTTTTTACGTCCAGAGCCCCGCATTTACAGCATCTGGTAAGCATTCTCTCTCATTCCATTATACTGGTATCTCCAGTATTGACCTCAATTTCCTGTAGTCCTTTGAGTTTAGTGTTCTGTTGAACATGATTCATACTGAACTGCAGGACTCTTTCAGTCTTCTGTTTTTATGGTCCCTTAATAAAGATCTTTCAACGAATTTACTTAGTTGTGTTATTACTGCAGTATTTTCTTGCGTTCCTCTTCGAACCAACTCCTTACTTGCTCCCTTGCTATGCTTTTGGTATCCCTGAAACAGATTTTGGGCCACTAACTTGTGCGTTCTTTGGGGACCCACAGTATAGTGATTTTATTGCGATCTGTCAGGTTAGTCATTTCTCGATTACGTTCCAAAACCAACTTTGATTGAATTTTAGCCTTCTGATTTCTTTTGCACAATGCAAAATTGAATATGGCTTTGATTCGTTTATAAACCAGATCAATCTTGCGCCTGTCTCTGTAGTGGATTATATGTATACTATATGGACTATTCGATCCGATTTTGGCACCTTTTGTTGTGAAAAAGATGTGTGTTGTTTGATCTCATTTCCGAAAGTTGCTTTCACATGATGGATAATAGTATTGGTCCCCAATCCTGGACATTCGCTACTTGGGAGTTCTTGCAATCTCAGATGTTCCATTCTTGAGGAGGATGATCTAGTTCAGTTTGCTGCTGCGTTTTTGTGCATTCTGTCAGTTCGGTGGTAATTTCATTCCAGTGTCACCAGTGATTCTTCCACTGCAATGAAACATTTTGTTGTTTGATTACGGTGGACACATTGTTTTGTGACAAACAATTTCAAGCAAATATTATATTATGTTTAAGTACGCCTATTTACTCGCATCTCATAAATTCTTTACAATAAAAAAAAAAAATCTTAATTTAGAGAAAAATATTTAAAAATTACTTGGCATTAGAAAACGTTCTTCTGTGTGCATATATCATTGCCACTTTTGATCATTTTGGTTCTAGCAAACGGCAAATAGAAGGCAGCGGAGGGTCTAGTGGACATCCGAGGCACCAAGAAATTACACTGGGCCAAAAGCTCAGGACAATCGACAAAGCCGTGGACTAGGTTGAACAAAAAACATACACTAGTACATATACGCCTATATGACAACGATGGCATTTCAAAGCGAGATAGTAGTTTGGAGTGGTCGAAGTTCCTCTGTGGATAGGTGTTTTCTATTTGAAACCACAAAAATTTAGCAAATCTACGCTGTATTTTCTCTAATTGACATTTGAATTCCATATAATATGGATACCAAATAAGACTTTCGTACTCTAACCGCGATCTTACCAGAGTAAAGATTTAAGGAGAAATACATTAGAAAAGCATCGACTATGGCGAACAACAAACCCAAGGCTCTGTCTCGCTTGCTTACAAATTGTTTGAATATGATTTGTTAACTTGCGGTCAAACAAAATACCCAAGTCCCTAACAAGATCGGTCCGGGCCAAGTTGACGTTGTCTATATTGTAATTATACGTTATGAAATTAAGTTTTCTAGTAAAAGTAACACTTAAAAGTTACATTTCTCTATGTTGAGGGGCAAGCTATTGGATTTACACCATGAAGAGAGCCGATTTAAATATGTCTGCAAAGCAGTACAATCACTAGAATCGCTGATGCTTCGATATAATTTTAAATCGTCTGCAAATAAAAGTTTGTAAGACGAAATGACGCCGGGAAGATCGTTAATAAAAATCAAAAACAGCAAAGGACCCAAATTTGAGCGCTGTGGAACACCAGATGTTGCAACGTCTAATTCCGAAGTATAACCATTGTAGCAAACAGTGTGGATTCTGGATGTTAGGTAGTTACCAAATAGAGTAATTAAAGAATCACTAAGCTCGATGACAAACAACTTTTGTAAGATAAGTGCGTGATTAGTGCTGTTTGTGATTCACATTTATTTATTTATTATTTTATCTTTACAAGTTTTTATCTTTAAATATTATTTATTTATTTTTATATTGACTAAGGTACATGCGTACATATTTACATAACATGACGACTTCTGTAATGGTGTAATTGCAAAATATGTCATACTTGTTTAATATTACGAACGCTTGTTATTTTCAAATAAACTTTCCTCTCAGTCCAGAAGATATTGGTTTGTTATAGCACTCTTGAATTAGAATAATTTAAATCATCCCAAAGAATGTAAAATTCTAAATTATCCAATTAACTATCAACGGCTACAAAAATAAAGAATGAGGATTCAATATACATAAGTAAAATAATAGAACAGTAAAGAAAAATGTATTAATTTTGAAAAAGATCGAATACACAATACAGAACTACGGTTTGAATTAATTTAGAATATCAAGCAGTTGACTGGACTAATCGAAAATGTAAATTATTAAAGCGGGCACTTTCAAGTTGATTTGGGCTAATTTTCATCCCTTCTGACATCTAACATTTTTTTTTTACTTCAGCAGCGACAATTCGAAATGCAAACTTAAATGGAAAGGAATTTTTAATTCCCCGCGGGTCTATAAAAACTTTACTGCTATTACAAACTAGGAGTTAAGTTAGCAATTACTTCACATTCCTTTATTCAACGTATTTAACGTTTTTACTGATGTTCTCTATAGATAACAGGGAAATTTACTTAATATGACACAGTAAAACTGGCTTTAATCCCACCTTTCAATTAGTAAATATCACAGCAAACTGAACACGTTAATATGTTAAGGGATGCAATCTAGGATCTCATCAGATTTATTCTCCTGCCACACAACGGCCTCGAATCGCACAGAGATCAACGTATTGCTGTGGACTGGCACTCCGGGTTTTTAAATTCAGTGATTTTTAAGATCAATTTTTGTCCACGCTTCGGGAAAATTCTCTCAGAAGTTAATGTTTTGTTTTTAAGAAAGATTTTGTTAATTGATTTGGTTGTTGGAATTATTTTAAATGTTCAGTTATTTAATTTGTTTTCACATTTTTAAATTGTTAGTGTTTACTCATGTTAGTTCATGTCCTTCTTAAAAGGTATCTTCGATGATCTTTTGCGTTTGTTGCAGCGCGCAATTGTTATTCTTTTATATGTATATATGCGAGGTGCGGGGCCTCTTTAAAGGAGTTCTCTGATAAATAGCGTGTAAGTACATGTCATTGTTTTATTGCTGCCTTTTTGATTTTTCATTTTGATATTAATTCTTTTGTTCCGTTTAATTTGTTATATTTTTAATCAATCAGGGAACTCTGTTTTGTGATAATTGGTATTATATTGTTGTGCACAATTTATATGTAAGGCCCGTTATTATATTGTTCTAGAAGATTCCGTGTTTTTAGTGTTAAGAGCTTAATTTTCCGTTTTTTTGCAGTTTACTGATTTTGATTATTATTTAATCACCTCGGGTTAGGTGAAGAGAAGCTTTGAGCTTGAATGTAAATTTCATTATTATTATACTTGTTTCTCAACGTTAAAATTATAGTTTGGTTTAAAATTTTGTGACTGCGTGGATTTTTTGTGGGATCAGATTTTCTTCTGGAACAAATCTACCATTTTGTTTGTTAGAGGATTTTAAATTGTCCTCTCGTAGTTTTTAGATTCACGCAGGGTTTGTTTTAATCCAGGACTTTCAGTCCATGGTTTTTTTACCCCTGTTAATTGTAATTAAATGTTTTTTTTTTCTTTTTATACTATAAAATTAATGAATATATATATAAATATCATTTTAAAATTACAGTTCTTTTATTTTTGAATCAACCATTTTAATCTTTGGGGATTTTAATGATAGTCAATTTTTTTCAAACGCCCACTATTACTTTTCATGAAAGTTACCCTGAGATCAAAGAATCTTTTGCGCCCTTTTAAATTTTTATCCACTGAGTTAGCTGAATTAATTTTGTCATTTTTAATTTCTTTAAACATTTATGCTTGTACAATCAGTACACAGCAGTATGTACTTATGTACTATAGACACAGTCGCGTTTGACTAGTTAGATATTAACAAGCGTTCTTCTAGAGTGATTTACCACTGCATTAAATCGCAACGTGCAATTGTGCGCCCTCCGTAAATCAGAATGCGCTTGAAACAGCACCGCGTCGGGTGTACATACTTGTATTTTACACATGCCGTCGCAAGTATGCCCACGGGGTTTTAAAGTGGGGAAAATGAAGCCTCTCGCCAATACAGGAATCGAAGCAGAAACGTTTAAAATTTCAAATGACTTTGAATTTAGAATCGCGCACTCCGTTTGCCGAAGCTTTTACTTTGAATAACTTACGTGAACGGGGGATACTTCTACTACTTACCCGAAACGAAATACGATACGTCCCGTAGGCGTACAAAAGGGCTGAAAGGGAAGTGAGAATTTCTATAGTGAAGGAAATACCTGTCGGAAATTGTCGTGGAAATTCCCTCTGCTTTGGGAATATAAATGGATTTCAGGCAAATATCAAATTTAATGGTGTAACGAGTCACAGTTACTAAAGAAGTTTGGGTGATTTTGTAGAGTTAAGTCTCGAATAATAGCTGTCGTAATTCTTTGTCTCAATGGCGAAATGATGGAAATACGATAGCGGTATCTTAAAACGTGGAAATTAGAAATATTTTATCATGTTGAAAGAAGGTAAAAAGATAGAAGAGTAATGAATATTTGGAAACCAATAGCAGATTAAACGAAAAACAAAATCAAAAACCAACAGAAGCAAACAGCAAGAAGATATTAACCTTCTACTTTATTTATGAAAACTAAATTATTACAAATCATTCCTAATCCGTGCTCCCACCTGAAAAGGTACTACACGAGGCTACCTATTCTAAGTACTATATGGGTTCCATAACAATTGAAATGATCCTACTCTAACTAAATAACTTCCCTATGATTTTTAATAACAAAAATATAATACAGTAGCCTCACGAACATATGAATACTACTTTTGAGAAATGATAAAATATGTGAAATGTGATTTGTTCACATAATCGCGAGTCTACTGTAAATCAGTCAGCTATCAGTTATTATTAAATGCGCCCATGGAGCGACTTTCGTTATCTCCCAACATTCGCCAAGGAGTAAGGGAAAACCATGGCAAAAACCTTACTCTGGGAGGATCTGGGAAGAATCTGACCTTATTACTGATAGCCGCAAATTATTATTATCCTTCTGAGTGCCGAAGAAGTAGCCTCCACGTCTCCTCAAATTCCGACAGCCTTGCTGTTCTCGCGTAGCTGCTCCCTTTTTCACACATTTAGAAGTTGAACGGATTAACCTTCTACTGGTGACGTGCAAATTATATGGCATAACTGGCGATGTGGTGCCTACTGGACCCCAAAAGTTTTCTAGAATTACAAAGGTGACCGATAATAAGTTACACATATACAGGTATAGAACGGTATCATAAATGCGGGTTTCCATGTCCATTAGAATACCTATCAACACGTTGTCACATCGTACTGATCATTTTTAAGGGAAGCGTGAAACGCGTCATCCCCTTCACAACGACCGACTTAGTTATGCCCACGCTCGACATTCAACAGTCCGCTTTCACAGAGTAAACATCATTTCAGTTGCTATTTGGAAAACCTTTACCGATAATAATGCTTCCCAATCGTGTTACACGCTACAATGCACATTTTCTTAATATTTATAATATACAGAACGAAGTGCTCTCTACTCTTTTCCATACTAGCAATAAACATGCCAATGTCGGAAGAAATTTTGGGATGTTATAAATATAATGTAGATATTCAATCAAATAAATTTCTGAAAACAATCAATACAATACAATGATTGACATTGTTCTAAAATAAAATATTAAAAAGAAATAAAAACGGAATCCTATAATATTAATTAAAAATATGCTTCTAAATGTTAAAGAAAATAGAGATTCTTATGAGAAAACTAAATAAAAAATAACCCGCAGATTAGATTAGATTAGGTTGGGGTGGCTTATGGACCTGCTTCACCGCGACCTTTTCAGATTTATTGTGATCTTTTTTTCCTAGAGGACGCTCTCTAATTTTGCCCTCTTAACTAGGCCTATCATTTTTGAGAGCTGCTTCTTTATGGAGCTACCAGCTGTGGGGTTCTTCCCACCCAATTATTAGAAACCTTGTCCTCGCCAGGCCTTCACATTTGCACAGCACATGAACTGGTGTTTCTTCCACCTCTTGGCAGTAACTGCAAGTTGCATCATCTGCCAGGTCTATGATGTACATATGCCTATTCAGTCTACAATGACCAGTCAGCAGAACTACAATCATTTCGACAGTCTTCCTGTCTTTATTCAGTAGATCTCTCGTGAATTCAGGCTTCTGCTCCTTTAGGCACTCGTTTGCCTGTCTTTGTCCCGGTGATTTTTGCCACCACTCTCTGGACTGATTATGTATCCATTCATTGATGGATTTTTTAATTTGCGATTTGATAGTGCCGAAAGAGGGGTCGACTCCAACGAATGGCCTTGACGAACCTCGCCTGGCCAGCTCGTCCGCCGCCTCATTTCCTCTCACGCCCGAGTGGCTAGGGACCCAGGCCAGGGTTAGTTTCCTTTGGGTGCCCACCTCATTTAGGGCGCTTACACAGTCCCAAATCAGCTTAGAGTCCACGCTCTAGGAACTAATCGATTTAAGTGTGGACTAACTGTCAGAGAAGATAGCGACGCTTTTACCTGTCTCGGTACATCTTTCTATCTCTCGGACACAGTGATGGATTGCAGCAACCTCAGCTTGGTACACAGTCGTGTCTTTGCTGAAGCTTACCGAAAGGGCTTTTTTAGGCTTCTTAGCGTATATTCCCCCTCTAACGCCGTAGTCTGTTTTAGAGCCGTCACTATACCAATTTGAGTCCGCTCTTTCCGGAGTGCCTGTCTCCCAGTCCATCTTTTCTGGCATTATAACCTGATATCTTCTATTTAGGTTAAATTTCTGAACCATGGCATCACATGGCATTCCTAAAAGGGGTGCCTCCTTGAGCTCGTCTAACAGTTTTTTATAGTCAGCGCCGTGCGATTTACTTATCGGTACTTGACTATGCAAAAGTCTGTGTACTGTGGACCTTGCGACTCCTTGTATATAAATATGTATTGGTGGCAGGTTCAGAATTAGTTCAATCGCGGTGGTAGGGGCCGATCTCATCGCCCCCGTGGCGCACAGGCACGCCAACTTCTGCACGCCACCCAGCGTTTTGGCCGCCCCCACCTGCTGTGCCTTTGGCCACCATACTAATGCTCCATACGTTATCATGGATCTAATTATCTTGGGACCAAGTCTCCCAATTCCTTCCACACAGCCTCCTGCACCTACCTAGGGCGATGGTGGCTTTGCTGGTCACTTTCTGGATATGTGAAGTCCATGTATGCCTTTGGTCAAACCATACCCCCTAGATATTTCGCCTCTTTGACATATGGAATCCTTTCGCCTCCTATCACTAGTGGCTGTAAGCCTTCTAGCTTTTTTTTTTCTTGTGAACATGACAGCCTGTGTTTTTTGAGCATTGACTGATAGTCGCTCTTGTTTACACCATTTGTCAACCGTATTTAGAGCGGTTTGCATACGCTTCACCAGAACCTTTGGAAATCGCCCTCTGACGACTATTGTAAGATCGTCGACTTAAAAAAAAATAACCCGCAAGAAAATTAAGAAGTTTTCAAAATTAACCAAAATCTTTATTTTAATTTAGCAGTACCCCATAATATAGCCCTCATGTACGCGTAAAAATGTTTCGGCAGTTATATTAGGGACAGCCTAAATATTTTTTCTTTTTTGGCGTAGCTCATTAAGGGTATCAGCTCATTCATAAAGTCATAAAAGATTAAAGGCATCCAATCGGAAGATAGGGGGGAGGAGGGGGAAGGAGTAATGCTATTGCGGTTCTCGTACTTATACGCTAATCACCAAATGCTTTTTGCGAAAACAATTGTGCAGTTTTTGCTGTGTAAGCAGGAGAATTTTTTGTCGTTACGTTTTGACAATTGGTGACACAACACGTAGATTCACACTTAGGTATAACATTTAAAACTGTTGCTATAGTTGAGACTGGCAGATATGAAACTATTACATTTAATTATTTTTCTTTTTTTCTTCACGTGTGTAAATTAACATTGCAGCGAAAAGAATTTCTAATAAAGAATTAAGAAAGAAAAAAAAAAAAAAAGAAATAACCAGAAGGATTAAATAAAAAAGAAGTACATAAAAGGCCAATGTGAGAAGAAAAGCTGATAGCAGCGGAGACCTACATTCATCAATGCATGCTAGATTGGTACTCTCGCTTCCTCGCTTATAGTTTGTTTTAGAAAGAAGGAGTGAAGAAGAGTTGTAACTGTGGTTTCCCATCCTCACTGCAAAATGTTTGGCTACTAAGGCGAGTTTTTGTGCATAAGTTTATTCCCTGATCATAAATCTTCACTGGCTGAATATATATGCTACACATATCATATATTGTAACGCTGGTATTGCCACAAATCGGACTGATTCAGTGGGGATAGATACTATTGTATATATTGAGTGACCGGTCTCGACGCGAGACTTCTGTGTAGCGACGAGACCAGTAATAAAGAACTGAAGTGTCAGTACACTTTGATTGACTCCTGCCTCTGCAACCCAAGGTAGGTACAATTATCATATATTAATATACCTCTGAGCTACCTCCGTCACGCGCCCCATGTGACATTTGGTGGAGGCGCCGGGCAGTGATTAGGTGATATTTGGGGCTCTAAATTGAAAGTGACATTTCTTCGCGTATTTGAGGATGTCTTTGACTGACTCTCCACTTCTGCATCTTTACCAGGTAAGTTAAATGTCCTTTCACCACGGAAAGCAGCGCTTCTATTTAAACTTCTTGAACTGTCTGCATCAGGATCAAAGCGTTGTCAACCGGCAGTATTGGAATGCGCTGATTTGACGTAATTGTTGATGTAAAGGGATACTTGTTTCGGAAGTTCACAAACTACATATGGATGCCGTTGAAACCGAAATGGTTATAGAGGTTGTGGTAGAATTTATATTAATCGAGTCTTTTGGGAATTGCCCCGTGATTGGTTGTAGGCGTAGAAACAACCTCCTTAGGTATTGGCAATGGTGGAAGCGGCGGTGACGGCGGAGGTCTTGAAATAATTGTATTGTTCTATGGGTGGCTTGCCTGGCGTTTTTAACTACGATTAAAGCAATTTTTATCTACTTCTGCTACAAGGTCGTACAGGTTTTCTTCTGAGCTTCTAAGGTTAGATTGTAAGTTATATTTGGCGTTTTAGTTCGCCATTGCAACTAAAACGCCACAAATCGGACTGATTGAGTAGGGATAATAATAATAATAATAATAATAATAATAATAATAATAATAATAATAATAATAATATATTTAATCCTGTGTACATTACAAAAATGTGTAGGATAGTCAAAATAAAATAAAAATAGGTTACACACAATTACATTAGCTTGTCTACATATAGTACTAGCTCAAAGTACTCCTCGATGGATAAATACAAGATGACAATAAAAAGCTTTTAATATGCCGTTTAAAGATGTTAATTGATATTTCTGAGGCAAGGCATTAAAAGTTTCAAAACCCAAAACATTGGGAATTTTGGTAATATTCAGAGAATGTTTGGACACGGAAATTTTGCTTTGACCTAGTGTTATGTGCGTGAAATTGCTCGTTGCGTTGAAAATTACCTCTGTTCGCATAAACGTAATTTAAAAGTTCGTTATATGTGTTGGCAGGCATAGGTAAAATATCACCTTTTGAAATAAGGCCTGCAGACTCTGTGCAGTGAACTCCAGCCATACATCGGATTATGCGTTTCTGAGCCAAAATACAGTCCTGCTAGCAGGCGATGCTCCCCAAACCGTGATGCCTATGACAGTCTGGTGTGCACATTTGCATAATAAAATGAAGCAGAGAACTAAATTCGATTATAGTTTTTAAGTTGCGTATCTGGTAACAGTAACTATTCAATCTATTTGCGGTTTTTTCACAATGCAGTTCCAAGAGAGTGTTTCGTCCATATACAAACCTAAAAAATTTATTCACGACACGACTTATCTCTCATTTTGTACGTGAATGTGTAAATAATATTCTTCTTGTTTGAATTGTATGAAAAATCATGTAATTTGTTTTTTCGTTGTTTAAATATAATTTGTTATTAGAAAACCATGTAGCCATATCATGCAACAAAAACATTTGATCTATTTTCTGTCTGGTGAGTGGTAGATGTAGATACTACACGCTAATCATCAGCATACATGGTTATGTTGTAATCGCTAGAAAATCCGCAATATCATTTATGAGAGGAGAAAGACTAGAGGGCCAAAACACTACCTTGGCCTACACCCCTTTCCATTGGCAACACAGGAGATCTTACTTTATTAACATGCTTACTATTACTGCATTGTATTCAACAAATTGAACCTGTCACGAAATACGATTCGAACCATTGTCTACGACTCCGCGAATTCCGTACTTGTTTAATTTAGCGAGAAAATATTATGATCGACGCAGTCGAAGGCGCGACTTAAATCGCAAAATATCCCGACTGTAAGTGCGCCCGAATCAAGGTTTCTAACTACGTACTCATATAGTGCATGCATCGCGGTTATGGTAGAATGATTTAGTCTGTAGCCATGTTGCTGGTTTGTCAAAAGGTTGTGTTTGTTCAAATGTGTCAATAATCTGTCAAGCATAGCATATTCGAACACCTTAGAAAAACTCGGTCGATTGTAAAGGACGATAATTAGCTATATTTGACTTTGATCCTTTTTTGTGCAATGGTATCACACGTGCGATTTTTAGCTTTTCCGGATATTCTCCTACTTCAAAAGATAAATTAATCAAAAAGGTTAAAGGTTTGATCACGGTTTCCGATACTCTTTTGATTATTGTGCACGGTACATCGTCCGGACCTGCTGATGATTTATTTTTTAATTTTTTAAAAAGACTTTTAACTTCGTAGTCGTGTAAAGGCATGGCACACATACTTTGAGAAATGTTAGTGTTATTGTAACTTATTTGATCTCCGCTGAAATTTTTGACACTACATTACGCACCGATTCAATAAAGTAATTATTAAAGGCTCGGCAATTTGACTGGATCGTCTATCTTTCTCGTCATTATTTATATTATTTTCGTGTTTTTTAATTTTTCCTGACAGTTCATTCATAATATTCCAGGATGTTTTATCTGATTATTTGATGAATTAATTTTATGTGTAAAATAATTCGTTTAACATTTCTTAGCAATTGAAAATGTCTGTTTTTTGTTGTATTATAGATCGCGTAAATCGGAAAGTCTTTTTGCAAAATATACAAATCCCTGATAGCTTCGCTAGATTGCCTTACCTCAGACGTAACCCAACCGTGACTACCACGACGAGTACTTTGTTTTAAGGGAAAACAATTATTAAAGAGTTTCATAAAAGCTTCATAAAAACGGTCGAACGCTTGATTTATGTTGTCGCAGCTATAAATATTGTCCCAAGATTCACTACTAAGCATTTCGACAAAATGCAATATATTGGTTTCGTTAAAATGTCTTGTCTGATACACATACTTTGCGGGATAATTGGACACCAGGGTAGGCAAGTTAAAGAACAACATTCTGTGATCAGATATAGGACAATCAACAACGCATATATCCCCCAGGTGCCGTTCATTTGAGAAAACATTGTCGATTACAGTTGCACTTGTACCCTGAACTCGTGTAGGAATATTGACATAGTCAAGCAAGTTAAAAGTTAACAAAAGATTCCGTAAAGAATTCGATTGTTGAGAATGATGGCGAGAATTTATATTAAAATCCCCGGTCAAATGTAAGAATGTCTAACATCATAAAATCGCTTAACAAACCTTCCAAAACAGTAAGAAATACGTTACACTTCCTACGAGCTCTATAGCACAAAACAAATATGTCTTTTTGAATTAGTTGTGAACTCTGCACCACAAATTTCAATGTCCTTTTCCTTATTGTACACAGATAAATCCAATGTAGATACAGAAAGACCAACCTTCGACCAAATAGCTACGCCCCCCATTGTAGATATTTCTACAAAACAAGTGCTTAGCGCAAATCCATTAATTTGTAAGACTTTATCATTTCATCAGTGGCCCATGTTTCTGATAAACAAATAAAACTAAGACTCTGAAGTCCTTCAATAATACTTTCAATATATATAATTGTTATTGTTTAAACATGTACGTTCGCGACAAGCACTTGAGGACATAATCTAGCTAATTCGTCAAAATCTACATTACACCTGTTCGTTTGTCGAAAAAACATTTTTTCCGTATTGTTATTTATGTTGAAAGTAGAAGCGTCGTTGATTTTTACTGTGATCAGATTTTGATAATTTATGGAATAATTCACGCTTTGATTTAATGTTGTCTTTATAATTTCTGAAATAGACGAAACTAGTGCTGATTTCTCAATGATACCTAGGTGAATTCCACGCGACTGCCTATCAATTGAGGTGAGTAGTTTGTTAACGTCTACATATCGCACATGCTGATGATGTTGAACTTGATTTACATGTTTAAAAGTATTACAATTCAGCTTATAGGCAAAACTGTTGTAAGAATGCTTTCCACCGCAATACGGCACTGAAATGAATATCATATTGGTATGAGATACTGATTCAAACACACTTCTAAGAAAGTCGTTAGAAGGTAAGGTTTTCTTTAAAACATTATTGGTACCCGCGAAAACCACTACAAAGTCCCTATCGGTAAAACCGGCTGTTAATGAGTGTATATCTTCTACCACACTTTCCAATAATGCATTGGGCTTAAATATAGATGAACAACACCGAAAATTCTCCCGCAACAAGTCTCCTAATCGTCTACCCTGACTGTCGGCCAGCAGCAGTACCCTCGGCGCATCTTCGCGGATTAGATTTTCAAATTTCTCAGGCGATGTCTTTTTATTTGATTCGAGGCATTGACCTGGATTTTCCTTGTCTGCGATTTCTTTTCTTGGCTCTTTTTGTTTGTTTTTTACCTTTGTCCTTCCTGCTAGTTCGCTGTAGTTATTGTTTGCGGTAGTAACGTCGCTAGTTGAATTCGTTTGAGTATCTTTGTCGATGGTTTTAATCAGTGTTCGTCTACTTATTTTGCTAATGTGATCGGTTTGTGTAAATACGAAACTTTGCGTTTTCGGAGTTTTGGTAAGTTTTTCTATTGTATTTTTCAAGTATGTTATGATTTCTTCCTTGTTTTCGAGAACTTCTCTCAATTTTGCCATTTGTTTTGAATATTCCAAATAACTATACTCACCTTGAGTTAGATTTCATACTTTATATGTTTTGATATAAACTTATTATAACTATACATGTTATTATGATTACACTGTTTATAACGAAGACTCATTTGTACATTGAATTATTAGAGTAAAACTATAAATTCATATTCTAAACAAAGTAGGCATATATAATAGACAAGTTAGTGTATTTAGGAGAACGAGTCATACGCTCAGCACGGTGAGTCGTAACTGAAAAAATAATAAGATATAATACTTCATTGTTAGTAAGAGGGAGACCACTAGTGCGCATGATCTGGAGTGGTAACTTTAGATTCTTGGACATATACGGAATTTTTATACCATCTAGTGATTGAATTCCTTGTGCTTCATTGTAGGTAGGTATCTGTAAAGAAGGCAAGCTAATTAGAAGATTATTTATTATTTATCTTTTCCGTAAAAACATTAGCTGACAAATCACTAAATATTTAGTCTTTAAACTGCACGTATCACACGGCCATTTGTTTCATCCTCCCACCTAACTAATGCAAACTATTCAGTATTTTTGTGATTTTACTTAAGCAAATGACTTAAAACACTATTAAGATGTATTTTTTTCAGGGATATTTATTATTTTCCATTATCTGATTTTACGTATGTATATATGTGAGGAGGGTGATGTTACTGGGACTAAGAAGCTATTGTGTCTTATTTTGCTATTTTACAGCTGCCTTCAAATCCTAATAAAAAGAATTTCTTCCAGGTGATGCACTGTAAATGGTGTGCCAGAGGCAAGTGGTGTGGAAGAAGCGTGTGAAAATAAATGTCGTACATCGCAAGTGATGCTAATCGAGGGAAGAGTCTGAACGATTTCCGGGAAACGGTATACGGTCTTATATAGTTTCGGCCAGACAACGCGCAACTCCGCTTAGATACACTCTGCGCCATTGGGAATCAAGCATTGCACAGCAAATCTGGATAAATCAGATTCTCAATATGGAGAAAGTGTCAAATCAAGGTTCTAGGATACTGCAGATTCAGAAAACCTCTACACATATGCGCGCTCGCTGTTGAGACAGAAACTTGACTGTATTTAGAAGACGAGAAGACATCTTTCTGCTACTCTGCTGCCACGAGAATCAGGTAGATGATGTTTTGGAAGGTTAAAGGAAAAAGATATTCAACAAGATTTTGAACTACCTTAAAAACGGTACGACGGAACGATTAATCAACCATTCCATTAATATTCTTTCCACATCTATAAAACTGGCGTTAAAAAATAAAGTTTCCATAACAACACAACGTATTGGGTATTTCTCTGACAAATAACCGACCAACATTAGACCTGTTTAGCCGCAATCGTTAACAAGTTATGTTAATCTAAAGTGGAAGTGTCCAAGCTGTTATTATTGCATTATTAAATGTAGGAACAGAAAAGGTGGTGCTTCCGAATACCAACTATGTGAAAGAATTGGGAGTTCCGATGTGGTAACATTCCTCACACAACCTACCCGTCCCAGCTCCATAATTCGATTTGTAACTCCCTTTATGGCCATCTCTGGGACGGTAAATAACTTTCCCGAACGTAAACCCCTTTTTTTACGGCTCTAGGGTTATGCGGGGATGGTTGGATCGTCTGTCTAATATAAACCCCGACATTATCTGCGGACGGACATCAGACAATTGTCGAGCCCACGTCGTCGACATGGATTTACGGACTTGACTACGGTTGTCCTGGGGACCCTAATAAAACTCGAAAGCGGAATTAATAGGAAATCGAGGGTGGAGATTTACCGGCTAATGCGGTATATTTAATAAAAAAAAAAAAATGTTCACCGTCATAATGATGAAGATGGATGTTCAGCAATGTTATAGAAGCTCACTTCAGCGATAAAACGATAAAATTTGAGAGAACAGATGAGGACACTTTGTCGCTGCGAATATAAAAAAGAAATGAGATATATACACACAAATTGGCAAATTTAAGGGGATATCGAAGTCGCCTGCACATGGTTGGGAACGCACGCTGTCTGTAGATACGTTCTTCCTTTTCTATTCTTTCTACCGAAGTGATCTGTTTTTTCGGATATTCGTAATGATAAAGTAAATAACAGCATTTCTACCAACTGGAATATCCCATGGATTCACTTTGGGTCCTTCGTTCTTTACAATATATGCCGCAACTCTTCTGCACCACAATTTGCCTACTGGCATAACACTTCTGTGTGATTGGTATTGAACCATTTCTTTATCGATCATTTCAGCTGTAGTGGTTTTTGCTGCTATTCGAGATTCGAGACTATTGTTAAAAAATACTCGCCTGGCTGTCTGATGCAATATAGATATAATTATTTTTATAAGCTTTCTGATCGATTTATATTGTAGTGTGGTCATTGTGTTTCTCACCTTACTGTAGATTCCAGCTTCAATTCTGTTTTCGGTTTTTGATCCGTCTGTAAACCACATCACTTCTCCGAACCTCTGCCTGTAGTTAGATTGAGTTCAGCTTATCCGATCCGTAATTTCTGATAAGAGAAAGATAAGCCAAAATCATATAGGGGAGGGTGGGGCAAGATGGGGCCACTAGGCATGATGGGGACATCGTCTTATCTACAAAACGCAGTAAGCATCTGTCAAATAATAGCAACCTATATTGACAGTTGTTTTATGTTTTGTAATGTAGGAAACTTTAGTAGTCGTAATAACAAAGTTATTGCTGTTTGGCGTGAACTTTGCAATTTCCAGAATTTCTTTATTGTTTGATGGTGAGTTCAACGGCCAGTATCGGAAGTATAAGTAAATTATTTACAATTACACTTTTTTTTGCTTATTAATTGACATGTATTGGCATTTATTTTCTATGGTGTGTTATTGTTTATTCAAATATTAATATGTTTTATAACATAACCAGAAAATGTCTTAAGGAGGCAAGATGGGCTTGGTAAGAGGCCACATGGGGACATCACTATCTTACTCTTCAGTCTTGATCCGTTTGACTGGATATAGTTGGATATTCAAATATAGAATTAAATCGTTTCATTACTTGCAACAGAGTTGTCGTGGGTACAGAAGATGAAGGGAATGTGTATGAGGTACCACAAACAATTCTAGAAAGAAAACTGAAAGAAGCACGTCAGCTTGCTGGACCTTCCCAACCTAGAAAATCATTAGGCTAAAAACAGTTTTTTCCCTAGAAGACGAGACACAGCTGGTCTCTCAGGATTAGCAATTCAAGATTTGGGAAAACTTGCTTATCGATGGCCTGAAAAATTGGGGAAAGTTTGTTGTTGAACAAATGCAAAAATTGCAGGAAAAGATTGGCTGATAGGATTTGTGAGATTGATCCCCATTATTCTTCTCGAAGACATATTTCTATATCTCATTTAGATGAAGTACAGGTTCAATCAAAGCGTAACATGGAAAGACAACAATCACAAGCACTACGTATAAAAATCGCTACAAAAATAATATATCGGAGAATCCTAAGGCAACTAGAAGTGCTGAGGAGTATTACAGAAAAAAAACAAAGAAGAAACCAGAAGAGACTAAAGAAGCGAATTTGTAAGGAAAGCAAAAAGTAGATTTTTATAAAACAAGGAAATATTAAAGTTCTTCTGTTGAGGAAGATGACTATGTCTATGTTTGTATTGCTCAGAAAATTCGGTGAAGATACCAAGGAAGTATGGATACAATGCCATGGATGGCGAGGTTGGGTACATGGAGGTGTGTGCGAATAATGGAGATGAGTTTGTCTTCTATTGTCTCAATTGTGAAGATTCAGTTTAATGTTCTTATCGTTATCGTATTTTTATTTTATTTTAAGTAGTTCCGCTTTAAAGAGTTTTAGCTTTGTTTCTGCATTTTTTTTAAGGATAAAATCTACTTTTTTTTACATATTACTCAGATTTATGTTACAACCCATTCTTAACTCACCTGGAATTTAGATATTTCTTTTCAAAATTTTCTCACAACATCAGGAGTACCCATCAAAAATTGTAAATACATCCATAGCAGATAAATGTTTAAAGATTACAACAAGCCTACTTAGAACCTTGCATATCAATTTGCAATCCTGATGCAGTGTTCTAAAGCTTAGTGTTCCCATCTTGCCCCACTTTCCCCTAGTTTGATCTCATTCCCAAAAGGTTATCTTCCACATGATGGACAATGTTATTGTGTTGTTGGTAGTTCTTGTAATCTGAGAGGCGCCATTGCTATCACTTCCATTATCACCAATTGGAGAGGAGAGGAGATCTGGAAGACATTCTTTGTACTGCCACTGTAGGAGTGATCTTTATTGCTCCTGTTATTTCTAAACACGCAAGTCTCTGTACCTTACTAGGTTCTGTTATAGCATCACACCAGAGATGCCTAAGTGATCATATGAATCGGCATATTTTTTTATAGATTCTACTAGCCGACATGAGTGTTTTTCTGCCCAGTTTTAATCCTCTGAAGCTGTCGATTTGAAGTAAGTTTAGAGTCAAGGATATTTCATCTCTGACATTTTATTCTACATCTGGAGTTTTGGTTTAGAAATGTAAGTTTTCCTTTCGTGATTCTGATAGCTCCACCATTGCACATCACTTAGTGCCTTACCAAATAGGATGCCTAAATGTTTTATATTACATATTATCTGCAAATGCGAGTTTGAGAGTATTTTGAAAAAAAATATATAAAGTAACAATAATTTCCGAAAATTGGAAGAATTAAAGTTCTACATCGTTGTATTTTGTTTTGTAGACATTATTATCAAAGTTTTTCCAAATGGGTAACGAGTTCCTATTCCAACTACCTCTACATTCCGGATTTAACTAATCTTGAACAACAGCAGAGTTGTGGTAGGGAGCTCCATCCAGTTGAACCCACAAATATATTCTAATTTTGTAATGGTAGAGTTTCAGAAAGTTTTTTTTTTTCTGTGGAAAGTACAGATATTTTTGCCCAGCTAAGGCATTGATGGAAATAGGAACCTACAAAACGGCGCTCGATGATTTAAAGTGGAGTTTTTGAACTACCAAAAAACTAAAAATATGCCTTCTAAAATAGTTTGGTTTTTTTTTTTTCAAAGTAAATATAACTTCTACAAGGCTGCTACATTCATTTCGAATGTATCAGACCGTATATAAGATAACGCACCTAAAGAAATTGTTAACTTTAATGAAGAAAAATATGCGAACGTTTATCAGAGTTATGAGGCTGCATGTCCAGCATGCCATAGAGAAAGTGAAACTGTGGACTATTTTTCTTTAAGAAGGCATAAATCCCCACTCCTCCAAGAACGAATTTCCCATTTGCTTTGTTATATATTAAAGTAAAATATTAGGAACCCTTGGGAATAAATCACATATTTATTATTCGTTGGATGAGTGAGTCACAAACTAATCTAGTGCTCGCTATCTGTAATTCACGATTAAATTAACTATTGTTAAGAAGTGACGAACAACATTTGCAAATAGTACTATTGTGTTTATTATTAAATAAGAAACGCGTTTATTATTATCACTAGAAACCGGATTATGTGCAAAGTCTGCATTATAATTTTGTTTTTTTGCAATCTTTAATTATAGTCTGTAGTAGACGTACTACACTAATTAAGTTAATTAGCGCTATTGTGATTGCATATATTCATATTTAGGCATTTCTATGGCTATTTACAAAGTTGCATATATTGCATATTTAAGCTTTGTTCTTATTTTCATTGTAAATTTCTAGCAATTCCTAGTATTCTAATGTAGATCGAAACCCCAATTCTCAGAACATAAATCTTTACATTGTTTCTCTAATACTTTTCCAGAAGTGCACGTGGTTAATTTCCCTAACAGAAGGATGTGTAAATACGTTTTATTATATATAATTCCCAAATAAACTATTCATTCTTGATATCTTTGAGGAAACCATGTAATTGTGTTACGTTTTTAATACTGTCGTACATACATGAGTATAGCGAACAAAATTTCTTTATGGTTAAGCCATATCCTGACTGGTAAAGGATGGCGACAAAATATTTAGTCGAGCTGCAGTAACTGGTCAGTTAATTTACTAAAAGCTTTACAATTGTTTTTAAATTCTTTACTTTGATATAAAATGACAATTTTTGTTGTAGGTGTTTTTTGAGAGAAAATACTGATTGATCAACACGCTAAAACTCCTTCACATATTGGAAATGTGAAAACTAAAGAGATCCGCATGTGCAGCAATCTATATGTCAATCAACTTCACGAAACTCAGAACAAGAAGAATATAATCGATCTGTGTAACGCATTAATTTCGTCTAACATACCATTAGCAAAATTACAATGTTATTTGAAATCATTTCTGCAAAATATTGAAACATAATATACCTGACACAGGTACTTACGAAAAAATTATGTCACAGCTTGTCCAGCAAAACAATAGCAGAAATTCAATAATTGTACATGAATAATTTTATTTATATCATGTAAGATAAATACGATAAGTGTACGCTTATATTGCCCATTTGTTAATAGAATTCTCATGAAGTATGTAGGTAAATCATATTTAATTTTTCTAAGAACTTCAAAAAAATACTTATGTGACATTGCTCAATTCGTTCAAAGAAGTTTATAAATTTAATTTCAATAATTCTTGCTCACTGCTGACTGCATTGCTCTAGAAAACTGTAAAAAGAATAGTAACATCAACAGAATTGCTACAAAACCTTTTGTATATTAAGTCAATTATAAGCTTTTTCTCAAGTTCCATTCGTAAACTAGAAACGCAATTGATGTCGCTCTCGGAATCAGTCGAATAGTAGACGAATTTGATATGCTATGAAGAAGTTAAGGGTACAATAGGTAATCTCATATACGATAAATTTAAAAAAGTGATAAATAAAAATGCGGCTATTTGAAATGAAGAAATTTAAGAAAATTTGGAAGTAACAGGTAACGATTTCGACTTTAATTTTAGTTAAATGTATTGCAAAGTTAAAAATAGCACCAATTACATCTATGGATGTTGAAAGAAGCTTTTCTATTTGAAACATAATGTATTCTGATAGAAGACAAACTTTCTTTTACACAATTTTGAAAAACATTTAATTATAAATGTTTTAGAACTATGTTGTGAAAAAATTTGTGCAATAAAGTAATGTTTAAATTTCTGCTCTTATTATTTAACGTAAAAATTTGCTATTGTCGCATTTTTTTGCCTATATGCCCCAGGTTTATGCATATTTTCTCAAATCAATGCATGTATATGCGCATATATATTGCGTTTTTCTTTGCATATAATCCGTTTTAATTATCACCATAAGAGTACCTTTTTTTTTTGAGAATATAATACGAACCGAGTACATACGTTGTGAAATATCATAATACGATTAAAGTATAAACAAGTGAACATAGTACCTGAATATAATTTACTATTTGAGAGATTTCTTAATTATGGAAATAGTCATTATTATGATAAAAATTTAGAATTATTCTCTAATGAAGATAATCATCTAGATACGTATTTATTTTGAGCAATGGTAGAAAACACGTTGTGGTCTCTATTATTTTCGTTTGACATGAAGAACATACGGACTCAATTTAGAGACCTTTTGCGCGCCGACGCCTCTAGATATACATGGTATTTACGCACTATAAAGCTTGTGACGCCGAGCCCGTCCCAACCCGAAATCAACGTCGTTTTCTATATTTCCTGCCTTCTGCTCAAGCGGTAACCCTGCCAACCGACTGCATTTGCTGACGTGGGTCCTATACGATGTTGTGGGCTTTGTAACTATTTCAAATCGAAATACGCGACACTGATTACGTAAAAGCGATGAGCACGAACGAATGACAAATATGGGTGTCGAATTTTCGTTGAATTCATTATTGTGAATATTTTTAGCGCATTTAATATGGTTATAAAACGTTCGCACGCTGATAGAAAAGATTATTTATGTCAAAGGAATAAATTTTGAAGCATATTTCTTTGTCCTATAGCAAAAACCACGTTTCCTAACGTTTAAGTTCTACCTTGGCAACAAAATCTATCACCAACTGTGTTCCGGTAAAAAAAGTCACAAATAGGCTCTGAAGAAAAGCGCCCTTTCGCAAAGAGAGCGTCCTTCGGAATGGCAATTTTTCGTCAGTGCATAAGCATTTCGGAATGCTGCAGTTGTGGGTGATGGTGGATGATGAGGGTGACCTCAGAGATCTATTATGTCCCCTATTCTATTCTTACTGTTTTACAACTGGCTTTCCAATTCCAGTTCTTTCAGAAAGTGTTTCAGGTTAGGTAAATTTCTCTTTTCGATTTCATATGCTCACAGATACAACGTCCTTATTGGCATAGCTTACTAAATTGAACAAAATGAAGGGGTGTTCATCCTGCTCCCCAGAAAATCTACATTCAATCCTTTCCAATCCAAGCTTACTGAAATTCCTTCAGTTTACAAGCCTGAATTCTTGTTATAGCAATATTTCTACTATAGTTATAACTGTTAAAACGTCCTTTACGTTCCCTTTAAAGAGTCTTAGCTTGCCTCATTCCCTGAAGATTCTCCCAAAAATCGATTTTTCTCTTCCGCAAAAGGGTTCAGTTGGTGTTCCAGTCCCTTTTTTGCAGATTATCCTTGTTTCGTCTTCCTTTCACTCTTGCGTGACCAACCACAGGAGAGTACTTTACTCCTTTAACTAGCTCGTGTAATTTTTCCCAAACCATCTTGGAGATGATTTCGTATAGAGCTTGTCTATCAGACATAATGATAATCTCCTGCTTTCAGTAATTCCTATTAATATTGAACTGGGCGCATCTTTCAGTCACGTGTGTTTCCGCCTGAAAAGTATTCGGGTGTTTCCACAAGCTTTCAAAATACTTGGTTCTATGCCACATATTCCTATTCCAGTTCCTTCTGCCGTTTTGAAGCCATCCGTGTACCATTTAATGGCATTTCTATTCAATTTCAATATGGTGTTTTGATCACACTCGTCTGTGCCTTAATTTTGGTAAATTCTCCCACAGTATCTTTAATGATGGGATATTAATCAAAAAACTAAAGTAAAATACTTATTGTTAGAAATTTTATTTATTATAATTAAAACAAGTGTGTCAAATGGTCGCTATTCTGTGGAATGCATAACGCAATACGGCGTTTCATGTTGTCAAAAATATTCTGCAATACATTTAGTGGTATTTAATTACATTTATTTGTAATTGTATCGATCAAGTCATTTAAATCATTAATTCTTGTCTTACATACTTAATTTTTTAGCAATCCGAAAATAGAAAAATCTGACAGAATAAGGTATGACGATCACGTTGGTCAAACACCTCTGCTTATAACTCGATTAGGGAACATAATGTCTCTAATCGCCGCTAAATTCACAGTTTAGGTACTGTTGTATGTGCAATACCCATCGTTAGCCTATTAATGTTTGTGAAAAAATATTGTCCTAGTATTCTACGACAGATACAGCTAATTAATTCAACTTTAATAGGCAGCAAAGGAACTTCAATGTGATTGTTTGATTATTTATTAGACCTGTTCTGTATTTTGTTATATACAATCCGCTTAAATAAACCATTGCTACCAGCGAATCTCGGGCGTATTAGATTAGTAGCAATTTCCACGAGCATGAGACCAGATTGAATAATAAAAAACAATTTATGTTGTTATACGAATTATTGTATTAAATAAAATAAATGATGGCAAAGTATAAACTACACGAAAGATGACTATTTGAGTGACGTGTTATTGTCCAAAAAGTTATATTACAAAAAACAAGAAAAAAAAACTACCTACTCGATCGAGCATGCAATTGAATACGACCTACCATTGTTTTAATTGAAAAGATGAAGAAAAAAAAATTAAAAATTATTTCAAAGTTACGTTAAATAACAATGAGACAAAGACTAAAATATCAAAAGTTACTTAAATTAAACAATGAGAGCCAAAGACTAAATATCAAAGTACTTTAATTATTCTGAATCCAATGTAGTCTTACTACAAAATAAAAAAAAAAAAATCTTAAAATTAACTTACATTTAAAACAAGGGCAAACGGTTGTGCCACCAACACCTGGGGAGGAAGAAGTGGAAGAAGCCGGTGGATGAAGAAGAGAGCCCGTGTCCAGGTACGACCTTAGGGACGCTGCTTGGGAGATCCCGTCGGCGGTCCAGTGGAAGTTCTCGTCGCCCAAAATACAATAACTCAAAAATTGCTTCCGTGGGATGTTTCCTTTGACCTGATATCCCCCACAGAGGTTACCGGGGTAATTTGATCCAAAGGGGGTACGGCAGAGCTCGCCTCTTAGACGGTTATGGTCTACACACTTATGGGGCTGGAGAGTAAGTGAAGTGAAAAAGGGAGAGGAATCTAGCTTCCGCGCTGTTGCATTAAGTAGCCAATAGGATCCGTAGTATCAGAGGATTAAGGGTTTGCACGTGTCGTGTTTATGCGAAATTTCTTACTTTTCAAGATACATGCGCACAAAAAATGTGCAGCATATTAACAAAATGAATAAATTCGAGATAATTATGAAGGAGTTTAATGAATTTACTATACAAATGCATCTAAATAGATACTAAATTTGACAATTAAGAATTTAGAAAATGTTAAAGATAAGCGGTTATTTACAAAAAAGCAACTTCAAGGTTAACGTAACGTTATATGAAATAAGTAAATAGAGAATTCTCGGTAACTAGTAAAGTCAATGAATTAGATGATTTCAGATAGATAGTGTACAGTTAGAGAAATAAGAAAAGTGTCGGCAATGCTTTGAGATTGAAAAATGTAACAAATACGCGCATTAAAATGAGTTAAAGAGGAATAGGTAATGAAGCGGTAAACTGAGTTTTACGTCCTTAAAAGAGATTAAATAGAAAGGTGTTTTTGCACGTAACACATACTTTATTTTCTATTGTTGTGCATTTTGTATGGTAATAATATTCCATCAGAATTAACTTTGGGTCCTCTATTACGCCAGTGAAGAATATTTGGTAGTATAAGATAAAAACTGTCAGGAAATTATATTTGCTACTCAAAATGACAAATGTCAAGTGACATTAGAAATATAATTACTTAACATAAAGTCGGCTTTATTTGCAAGTGCTAGTTACTCAGTAGTATACTGATGTATATCATTCGAACACCTATTAAGGAATTCGAAATTTCATCCCGATATACCAATATTTAAATTCATCTTTATTAATACGGTTGAATGGTAGTACTCGCGGCATTTGCTGAAGCAGCGCGTCTACTCACAGGAAAGACGAGTCTGTTTTGTTTGAAGTCTAACCTATTTAAGATAATACGGTATTTATTTCAAATTTTATCTTACTTTGTATATTGATGTTACAATTGCTGACCAGCGAATCTCACATTACTCCAGAAGGGCGTTTGAAGTTCAGAAAAATAACGCCAACTATCCTTGCGCGCCTCTGTAAAGAGAAGCGGAACTAGTATCGGTACGAATGACTCATCATCAAAGTTTATAAAATTCTTTACATTGCTGTTTTGAATTAATTGTTCGCGGACTCCGATTCAGCTACAGAAAGCACGCGTACCCCTTCGTACCGGGCGTTTCCATATCTTAATTAAAATTAACTTTTCTTGTTAATTGTTGATGAAATAAGCTTGAAAATTCGAGAACAGGAAGCAAAAGCTTTCCTCTAGAGGTGTTCTGTTTTTGTGCTAAAACCGTTCGAAAGTCCCGCTTTTCTTTTTAATTTTTATTTGTGAGTGTTGTGTAAAGTTTTTGTGCCTTAAATATTTTGGATTACGGGAAGATTTAATTACCCACATCGGTTGGTAAGATGTTCAAAAATTCTGCTTAAAACTAACCATTGCTAATACGTAGAAACCGTAACTCGTTCTCTCTCTCTCTCTCTCCCTTTATAAATAAATTTGTAAATAAAAATTACTAGTGCTTATGTTACAACACTTATAAAATTTTAAATATTCATCCAAAATTTGTTTTTTTTTTTTTTTAAATGTTATTTTATTTAATTTGTAGCTTTGAATTAGTTCAATGTATAATTGTCTCAGTTGTCATCTATTATTTCGTCATTAAAAAAAAAGTTCAATTTTTTCCCCTTAGTAAAGTTTTGAGTGGAAGTCATTTCGGAAAGGAAGCCGACGAGGTGTGGTAAGTCGACAATTCTTTAGGCTAACTAACGGCCTGCTTCGACTGATCGAGAAACACGTTGGAAAACATCTTGGCTAATCTCTGAAACCATCAGCTACCGAACAATAAAGATGTTTCCAGCAGTGGCTCGTCGGCAAAAGGAGCAGATGGGGTTATCTGTAAAACGGGGCTTTGTTTTGCTTGAACGAAATTGGCTGACCATCCAAAAGTTTCCCCCAGATCACAGACACCGCGTTCCATTACACGTATATATGCAGCAGCGAAGATAATGTTCAGACCCGGCAACCCCAATTATTAAATTCCAATTGAAAAATGCCTATCTTTTCGGCATTAAAATCTTTGAATGACTCATACTCATAACATATGACCGGCAAATTCTTATATGTATAAGGGGAGAACGTACTGCTGTGAACTGAAGTACAGCATATATGAAAGTGAATTTAAAAAAATTATTTAAATCAACTAGCTCAGTGGATAAAACTCTAAAAGCGCAAAAGACAATTTGATTTCAGGTAACTTTCATGAAATGAATTGTGGGCGTTTGAACTTTAAAATCCCCAAAGATTAAAATGTTGATTCAAATATAAAGAACTATAATTTAGAATGATATTTACACCTCATTATTTTATTGTTTAAAAGAAAAAAAAAAAGCATTTGATACAAAATTACAGAGAAATTAAACCATGAATATAAGATTCGGCAAAAAACAAACCTGCATAAGACTCTACAATTTAAAAAGGACAATGGCAAATCCTTAATCAAACACAATGGTATATTGTTCTATAAAGAAACAAATCGCACAAAAAATCCACGCCGGTCACAAAATTTAAACCAAACTATAATTAAACGTGAAAACAAGTATATATAATAATGAATTTTACATACAAACTCAAAGCTTCTCTTCACCTAACCCGAGGTGATTAAATAATAATCAAAATCAGTTAACTACAAAAAAAACGGAAAATTTAAACTCTTAACACTAAACACGGAATCTCTAGAACAATTAATAACGGGCCTTACATATAAATTGTGCACAACATTATAATACCAATTATCACAAACAGAGTTCCCTGATTGATTAAGAAATATAACAAATTAAACGGATCCAAAAGAATTAATATCAAATGAAAAAACAAACAGGCAGCAATAAAACAATGACATGTACATGTAGTCACAATTAAGAAATACATATTACGTCATATCCGTTTGGGCGCTGGAGTCGTCGGATGAGTCCATTATGCCAGCTATTAGGGGTGTTGATTCAGCGGCGTCGTCAGTCGACAATTTGCATCTGTCAAATTCAAATTAGTGTCTGTCTCTGAATTTGTGGGAGTTGATCGCTTTTTTACGTGTGTTATTTATTATTATCTAGTGTTACTACTTCATATAAATAAGTGTCTTTTTCAAGACATCTCATACTTCGTTTATAGATTAGTGGTAAGTTGACTGCTTGCATAAGATTTTTTTTTATAGAAATACTCTTTTATAATCAGTTTATAAGCTTATGATGGCTTGAAACAGTCGCATCAACACCGCAAGAAGTTGGCGTGAAAGGCAAAATAATTCATAGCCAGGGAAGGAGAATCATTGCGCATGTATTAAATTTATTGAAGAGAAGCTGCAATAATGCTCCATAATACCTTGTCGCACTATAAGGAGAGTTACTTGCAGCAACGGAATATCTGACATATTGTCAAGAGAGTATTGTCAAGGAAGCCGAAGATGTAGATGCAGGAAGAGCTACCTCTTTAGTAGCCCTGCAGAAAACGAACACGCCCCAGTCCAAAAGTACCCTTCGTATTGAAGATAACAACACATTCGTACTATTGTACTAATTTTTATATACATGAAAAAAGACACCTACCATAAGAGGTACAAAAAATATAATTTCCTTTCTGTTAATGTTTATACAACAGCATTATTATTTAATTATAGGATTTATGAAAAATTCAAGAAAATGTATATCCTTCGAAGGAGGTTGACACTCTCTCAAATGTTTTAAAAGATGGGATTTAGTATGTACTCATACAGAAAATAATGTATGACAGTAAATTTATATATTTATTCACTTGCAGGTGCAAAAATTCTGATAAACGAAATTATTGATGGAAACTACGATATAGAGCTAAACGCATAAAATATCTACGCAATACAAGGTTACCTCCATGAAAATAGACCAATAGTATTTACGGATGAGTCATACATTCATAGTTCCCATACACAGCCGAAGGAATGGTCAGATGGTCACTGTTAGGACTGAAGAACCTATTTCGAAGGCAGCCGCTAATCATGGTGCATGCTGGTGGTAAATGGCTTCATAGATAACGGATTATTATGTTTCGATCAGATATTTAGTAATGTATTGTGTAGAGTTATTATATTAATGATGAAAACTTCGTTATTCATCTAATATTATGTACTCTTGAATGTTTATAGTTTATTATGTAATCATTATATTTTTGTTCTCAAATGCTCTGAAAAGCAAGAATTATGATATTTCTAAGATGAAAGCACCATTAATTCTTTGTTTTTTTTTTCTTAAAGGTACAAAATCAGGTGACTATCACGATGATATGAATGCGAAAATTTTTTAACATGGGTGACAACACATTGGTGCCTAATCTTCCACCTAGAAGTGTTTTTGATAGTGGACAATGGGTCTTATCATAATGTAAAACTTCATTATGACCAACTTCTGAACAAAAAAGCTGAAATGAATCGAGTGGTTGACTCGCAAGGAATATATTCTTTGATTCTAGCTTTACAAAACCAGAGCTTTATGAACTAATAAAGAAAAATAAAATGAAACGCCACAATTTAAATAGATAAGTTACTAGCATCTATGGCATAGTGTTCTAAGGCCTGCACCGTACCATCCCGAATTAACCCTATTGAGAAAATATGGCTATTGTAAAAACTGGGTCGCTGCAAGAAATGTTACTTTTAAGTTAGCCGATGTGGAGGATTAGCTAGAAACAAATTTGCTTCTATAACTCGTGAAGAATGGGAATCTGTTTGTAACCACGTTGATAAGTTGTAGAAGACTATTTGGAAACGGAGCACCTGTTGGATATGATAACAGATGAGGTGTGTATTGTTGTGAACATGGCGAATCAGAAACTGATGAAGATTTTTATGATGATGACGAGTATGACGATGATGCTGAGAATACAGTGTCGTGATCTTTTAACTCTTAAGGCACCCCTTAGTTTTATTTTTACTGTAAATATAGTTTATTGTTCTTAATCCAGTGCTATAGTATTTTAGAAAGGACTTGTGTATTTGATTATAATATTTCACATATAGTATCGTTCATTGTACTGTATTTCATATTTTTCCTGAATAAATGACGATGGTATTTTGGTGCTTATTTTTTTGAACATAAACAAATAAATACTAATTTATTTAAAATTAAATAATTTTAAGCACAAATAAATGTTTTATTTTACCTCTTAGTGCATGTTCATGTATCTAAAACATTCTTTGGTTCATTGAAAATTACGATGTATTTAATTATTATGTATTCTATTAACCCAAATATTTTTACGAACGGTTTCCAAAATATTGACGTACCAATAACTAATTTAATAATTAATTTATTTATTCAACATTATTATTACATATTAATTTGATTTGCTATTTTTCTGTAGTAACTTCTGTTACTGGCGTGCATTTTCTCTCAAGCACCTCTGTCAATTTAATCACCTCCGCACTGATAGCTTCAGTTTCGCGTTTCTACGTTGACATTATGATGACGTAACTATGTTTTCTATATTGAGACCCTCTACTTACACGCTAGCTATCAGAGAACTCCTTTAAAGAGGCCCCCGCCCTCGCTATATACATATAAAATTTACAATATCTGCGTGCACTCGCAGCGCATAAAAGCATAGAAATACAAGCATATAAACTATATACAAATACTGGTACACGCAAAATGTACAATTGATGAATTTAAATTACACAACTGAACAATTAAATAATTCCAACAATCAAATCAATTAACAAATCTTTTTAAAACAAAACATTAACTTCTGAGAGAATTTTCCGGAAGCGTGGACAAAAATTGATCTCAAAAATCACTGAATTTAAAAACCCGGAAGTGCCAGTCCACAGCCAGTACGATTATAAAAACCGCATTTATAAAGGAAATGAATCGAAATTTATTGACGTGAAACGTTCCGACATTCCAAATATCTTTTGCAGCGATTTCCCCTTATTCATTCGCCCGTTAATAAACTTTAAGTTGGGGTTTCCCCCAATCGAATTTCCACGTACGGTAACTACAATAAAGCGAAATCCTTAGAGGATCTTTGAAGGATCTTTTGGGAGGGCTGTCGACTCCCCCCTCAATACAAACAGTGCATCGATTAAACTCGCAAATGAAAACCCCACCAATACGTTCGACGGTTGAGGAGAGGGGGAAGGGGGGTAAGGGAAGCGCTGGGCTGAAAGAGTATATTGCCATACTTAATTAAACATTTACGAACTGCGAGAGAACTTTTCCGAAAACCGGGAGAATTTACTGAGAAGCGCACGAACACCCTACACAGCGCTTTAATTAACCCCAGAAAGATAATATAATACTTTCAACGCTCTTTAAATTTCCTCCGTCCCGCGTCTGTAGTATTCGGGAGGGAGGGGAAACGGCGGCGAAGCTTTGGGGCATCCGATTTTAATTTCTTCCCTTTTGTAAGCGATAATCAACAGCCGCTTTCCGCTAGAGGGCACCCGATAGTAAGTCCTTTCCGATGGCGGATTAGGGAATACGATATTCCCGAAAGAATCGGAGAAAAACGAAAAGGATATAGCGGCATTAAGTCGGTAAATTATCTTTGTGCGATGTAAATCTTAGATTTATATAGGAAGCGAGCGCAGAGAGACAATTCGCAGTAGAGTCAAAAGTAGCCAGAGTTTCTAACCTATTATCTGACGCGGACGAGGCTTTGCTTGAGTGATTTTGAAGATTTATATTATCTGAAGAGAGAATGTGTTGCCTCAGGAAAAAAATGCTACTCAGGATAAAATGGAAAAAAGAAATGACATTTTTTTACATAATTAAATTACCATTTGGCGAGGGAAGAATAAAACTAAACCTGGCAAATTCGATACACATGCCACATGCCAGGCGTACGTCTATAATTTTGCATTTAATTTAAATTATAAGACAAAGATTATAAAACGTGCGCAAACACTTACCCCATTATGAATCATCAGTGAATGATACATATGATACAACTACATACTATTTTCAATTCAAGATTCGTTCATTCGTACGCCTACCAATTGCAAATCCGATAATTGATAACGCTCAAAATATCTACCGCTATACATGTCACTGGCGGCTGGTACTAAAGGGAACAAGGCCACGTGCCCACCCAACCACCAAGATAAACACAGAAAGAAATTCGTATGTGAATTCAGTGCATTATTTTTTACTTGTATTTTTATAACGGTGTATCAAAGTTTCCTTCCACACCACATGCACTAGCGCATATGCGAACGCTCAAAACTATGTTCCGGGGCACTATTTCCGATGTACCTATTTCGAGTATAAATCGGACGGCTACGTTTATCTTCGCCATATGCGCTTATAGGGTCGCTTTGGGGCACGCAATTTCGTGTCTGCAGTTAACGTCTTGCATTCATTGCGACTGCATCATTTTTAACGTGTACCGCGCATGTGTGATTTCAAAGACTTGAAGTGACGTTTATTATTCATGATGGAAATTAATTGAGTGCAAAATCTTTAAAAAAAACCGCTCTCATTTGAGGAAAACTTTTATTAAGAAAGAAAGAAAGGCCTTTTCCTGACCTTCAAAATAACACTCACTTCCACAAGTAAAGCTCGAACTTCCATTGACGTATTCAATAAAATATATATAGGAAATATGAGTGGATGTTCACTAACAAAATAACTATTTTTTTATCTGCTTAATTTTAGAAGAGTCAGTGCGTGGATAAAAGAGGGGCTAAATGATTTAAGCAATATGCAGAGAGGGCAAGAGAACACGAAAATTCCGTTTCTCACATAATGCATGCTTGGATTTTAATGTTCTAGGCAAAGTGTACATACGTGAATAGTTAGACAGTGCGACATAAAATTCAGTACAACGAAGATGTGGAAAAAATCGTCATATTTTGCGTCGGTTAATTACGTGTATAAAAAAAATATGAAATCTTATCTTATGTTGAACAGCGTGAATTAAAAAGTGAACTTTCAGTAATTTATGAACGCGAGGAACATGTGTGTTGTAGATGTAGGTGGTGTTTTGCCGCTTTTAGTGTTCATAATACGGCAACCTAAAAAAAGTTTTGACGGAACATACGAAACTGTTAGATATTATTTGACAACCCCCATGTCGACAGCAAGAATGTGAACGATGGTTTTCACCTTCAAACGCATTAAAACTTCTCTGAGAACACATTGTCAGAAGATCGACTGAACGTATTTTTACAACAAAGTCATAGACGTCTTTTTCATCATGAAAAATAGAGAATGAGGATTTTATGTATATAAAAATACCCACTACTTATTTTGTGCCCACCCTCTTTCATAACTCAGCACCGCCACTATTCATTTGCATTAAAAAATCCTAGTCTACAATAATCACTCACACTGGATCACAATCAGTTTGTTCTCATCTATTTATATTGGAACTTGGTGGTTTATAGGCTGAGTAGTGTAAGAACAACGGCTAAATTAAAATATAAAACTGCCAAATCCCTCGTTTGCGGAAAGTGGAGCCCCCTATCAACAACATTACTTTTCGCTATTGTGTTTAATAGCTCCAAAATCATAGGCATAAAAAATTTGTTACTTATTACTAAAGATAGCAAAATAGTTTCCCTCCCTCCCAATTATTTTTACCATAATAACACCACCCCTTACTTCTTTTTTCTTTAATTCAAAATTTTTGTTCTAACCAAATACAAGATTTATTCATTCATCCATCCCCCTTCATGAACAGGATGAGTAGGTCAATACAACAAAACAAACGTGAAATTAGAGACAATTTGTGATTTTTTGCCTATAGAAATACGCACATGGCTTCTGATGTAAAATAGAGGCGTGCTGTCTTTGAGAATTTTAAATTTTGCCAAATTTTTACACCCTTACCCAAGATTAATTATTGGGGTGCTTACGTTACTTTTTTCGATGACCCTCGTATTCGCCTTTGCTAAACAGCCACTTTATCAAATAGTCAATTAAAGTGCCACTAGATGTCGCCTATATCTACATATTCAAATAAATTTTTTGTCAAATTTATTTTAGCATTTATGAAAAACCTAACTACATAGGCGTACTCTAGTGGAGAGTGGCACATTCATTGAATTTACACTTGTATAACGGAACAAAAAACCTGTGCAAAAAACAAATGTGTTTTTTTGCGTGTCTATCTGGTTACGTAAAAAGTAATAAACAGATGTTAAAAATGTGATACATGCCGGTAAAAATATCGAGTGCAAATTGTATTGCAACTAATAATTTTAAATCACATTTATATACCTTAACCTTATTTTTTTATTCTGGTACATAAAACTTAAAATAAAAAGCGATTAATACGTGTCTAATCGTAAAATGTCAATTGTGTCAGTAATAGACAAAATTGTGACGTGTCTTTAAACATACAAGCAATAGGTGCTTACTAAATGCTTTTATAATATATACAGCGTGAGCGCAATAAAGATCATTTATACTGGAGCGTTTTATTAGTAGTTTTAAGGAGAAAAAGTTGTGAATAAAGTTAAAGTACAATTATTTTTACATAACTTTTATAAATAAATATATATAATAAATATATAACATAATATATAAAAGAAAAAGAAAGGAATTATAACATACGGTGATCGGTAGAACGTGCGCATCATATATGAAATTTGTTTGTCTTTGAATTTAGTAAATATTTCTTCTTATAAATTGCCTCACATGTCTAGAAACTAAAATAACACTCATCCAATCTGCTTACAAATTTATTGTATTACGGAAAGGAAAGGTCAAAAATATGAAAACTACGCTAAGAGTAAAGTATCTCATTTTTTTGGGTTTAGAAGATTCTTTATTAGAAAAATGTTTCAAATTTAACGCTATTCAATTATGCAAGATTCGTTTAATATTGAGCAAAAAAAATAATAATGCGTTTTTTTTCGGAATTCCTGTATACAAATTGATCCTGATAATACAGCTGTCATATCTAATCGGAGGAAATAATGTTTCTTAAGCTTTTTATGTCGTACTTTTTCAGGGACAACAGGGGATGAAACTTATTATGTTATGTAAATAAACGTTTACTAATATTATTTATTCAAACTTACAATAAAAAAATAAAAATTAAAGTATTTCTATATTAGTCGAAAATCGAACGTAAACATAGACTTATTCATATTATACTGTTTTTCACCTTACGATTATATATCCTGTACGATTTATTTTATATTGTAGATAAATGTAGCATGATAACAATATAATAATAATAACAATTGCGGCATGAATGTATCGATAGTTTGTCTGCATTTTCTCACAATTATCAAGTTTTACAATTTGAATATTTCATATAAGGCGCGGGCAATGTATATGCGTGGTAAACAGCACCATCCGTTATTTAGAAGCGTAACACTGTTCAAGCTAATGAGTTAACATAGGTTCAGATCTTAGATATCCCACTTATATTTTGGATCAGGAAATGGTGGTAGCTTATAGCGGCGTGGTCCAAAAGCTCAAATTTAAGCGTTGCCATTGCCTCTTATGGACGTGGTTTATCTATATTATATAGAATCAATGACCAAGTGCCATCCATCCTTCGGCAAGGATCGTATGACACCACTGGATTTGGGAGAATTGAACCAGTGGAAACTAATCTGCTATCCAGCCACGCATCTCAGTCCGCCACCTTAGCATTTAGATCTTTGGCGGAGGTTGTCTCCTCTCGATCTGTTAAGTTAAGCCCAGATCCCTCGCCCCTTTCGGAGCATAGTATACCAGTCACATGTGAAAAGTTTCACTTTTCACGACCGACGCCGTTATTCCTCATGCAAACCATTAACCCACGACACGACAACTTGATCAGGACGTTTTTTAACGATCTTAACTGGTTTAGACCGCAGTGTTTTGCTTGCACATTGGTAGATTGAGTAGGATGGGGTAAAAATATCCAATCGGCAGCAGGAAGATGCTCTGCCTAAAAGGGCTGAGTTGCGCATAACCTGCTACTGGGCTCGTCCATAAAAAGCTCATGCACTTGGAAGCACTAGAGGTGCTCAAATGGAACTCAAAATTGGTCAGCTCTTGTAAAAATAGCTATAAGTATATTGGGGACGACTAACAATGTATCCCCAATATGAGTACTTGAGCATTCACTCATTCAAGAGAATAAGGAGGCAGATACCTGTGCAAAAGGAGTGCTTGCGAAGCAATTTCAAAGACCAGAAAGGCAGCAGGTAATATGCCAGTCCTTGGCATATTACTTACGGTTGCTAAACAAATCGGTTTCTGGGCCAAAATATTAAAATCTTTGCCATAGCGAATGTTAAACAATTCAAAAATAATCCTTATATGGCAAATGTTTAGATAGTTTCTTAGTCAATACTATTAATAAAAAGTATCAGTGAATATTTAGTCTTATATTCAGAATGGCATAGCAATGCCTTTTGTGTTCTTTTCCAATATTATCTAAGCGGTTCGGAATATTTTAGCATCAAAAGTTATAATATAAAGTAAGTATTTTTGATAAAGTAGGCGCCCAATCTACTACCTGTCTGAATAAATACGACTTATCTTCATATCATTTCATGCTTCGCAGCTATTCTCATGCGGATACATGGATACTGTTTTACATAACAATATTATTTCTATGTATAAATAAATAATATATTAAGCAAAGTATAGTTATACTAATTTTCATTATCCTTTTGCTTTTGTACAGCATAATCTTTAAAATGAGTCTTTTCTTAATAGCTCACATGACAAGTACCTCAAAATAAAGCCCTGATATTCTAAGGATTTCTTCGAAAGAATGTTCCTTCGCAAATTGTACCTTCTTTTCTGACGAAACAGTCTAGAAATATCAAACGTTTGTTCATTTTGTTTCGTAGAATTTCCGTACCAGGGTTAGAACATATTCATCTCATTTTTATTTCCCTTCAACATATATATATATTCTCCACCGACAACGACACAGCCATAGACGTGCATAAATGTAACTTTGCGCGCCATTATTTGCGTTCCCGTGTTCTTCAGCGGAACGCATCGTTACAACCGGCGTTCCGTTAATTAGATTGCTGACGACAACAACAGTTAGCGACGGAAACTTCATTAAATTAAAATGCGTGCCTGGTAGTTAGTTTGTACCTACTACCTGTACTGTGGATATAAATTTTAAATTGCTGTACGACGAAACGAGAAAGTTCTGTCGAAATATTCGCTTTACGTAGGTTAATATTTAACTACACTTTAGCAAGCGAACGAGACGCTAATCCTACTGACTGCGCCACTTCAATAAAAGCGATTCTAAAGATTAATTATATGTAAAGCATTTTATCGTTTTATTTATACGATTCTCAACGATATTTTCTTTGTGTTAATTGCAGGTTCTGCGCGCGTTGGCAAGACGTGTCTGGTGGCTAGATTCTTGGGAGGTAAATTTCAGGAGAGCTACACTCCAACGATTGAAGATTTTCACAGGAAATTGTACAGAATCAGGGGAGAAATCCATCAGTTGGACCTTCTGGACACGTCTGGAAATCATCCTTTCCCCGCTATGAGAAGATTGTCTTTTCTTACTGGTAAGTCTTACAACATCATTATTTTCATTGTTGGAAAGTACATAGCTTTTGTTATGTATTTTGTATAAAGAAACACATTTGATTTGGTATGGTATAACATAGGAAATTTTGAATATTTAGTAATTTCACCGTTCAAATGTTGCGCTAATTGTTAAATGTCGAAAGACAGAAGACATCAACCAGTCGAATATTCGCAGAAATGTTCAAAATATATAATTCAAACCTTAATGTAATGTAAGAAAATGCCGGAACAGTGGGGCAACGCCGTTATATGCCCGATTTACAAGAAAGGGACAGAACGCTCTGTGCAAATAATTACAGAGCCGGATAGCCTTGCTAGAAGTAGCTTACAAAGTCCTTGCCAAATTATAGAAGTAGGCTGCAGATTTACGAAAACAAAGTATTAGGGGAATACCAAGGAGGATTCAGAACGGGAAGATCAACAACGGACCAAATATTTACCCTAAAGATGCTACAAAACAACAGTTACGAGCAGAATCTGGGATTACATATACTTTTTATAGACTTTAAGCAGGCGTACGACTCAATATCAAGGAAAAAATTGTACGAAGCATTGGGAAAATTAGGAATACCATATAAATTGATAAACTAGTGAAATGACACTGTCTAACATAAATAATAAGGTACTGTTGGAGGTAGATACTCGAGAAGTTTCCAACAGCAAGGGATTACGACAAGGTGCCCACTCTCGACCGACCTGTTTAATGTTCTGCTGGAGCTAATAATGAGAGAAAGTAATATCAACGATGCTCTAATTTTTCGCAATAAGACACGTGTATAGCTTACGCTGATGACGTGGCATTACTAACAAGATCGAAATTGGACTCGAAAAGGTATTTGATAGATTTGAACAACACGCAAAAGAGTACGGACTGAAAATAAATGAAGCAAAAACAAAATATATGGCGATGCGAGTGGACGCGAAAGAAGGGGAAAAATATGTGAAATTTAAAACCAAGTCTAAAGAATATAACATAGAGAAAGTTGATCAACTAGAATATTTGGGCGTAACCGTAACAAATAAGGGACAAGAAACAAAGGAAATAGAGAAAAGAATTATAAGAGGCACCAGAGCTGCCGCATCGTTATCGAAACTTTTACGAGAGAGCAATAAAGACGCGTGCATATGAAACAATAATACGCCCGGTGGTTTTATATGCAAGTGAAACGTGGATAATAATGAAACAAGACGAAGAGAAACTTGAAATCTGGGAAAGGAGGGTGCTGAGAAAAATCTTTGGAGGGGTGAAAATGCAGGACGACCAGTGGAGAAGACGAACAAATAGAGAGCTGGAGAAAATGTATGGTAAACCAAGAATTACGCAAGTGATCCGAGCACACAAAGCAAGATGGTTGGGGCATATTAGACGAATGCGGGAGCAAAGCATACCCAGGAGAGTGTTGGAAGAGGGAGTTGGTGGAAAACAAAGAAGAGGGCGACCAAGAACAAAATGGCTGCAGGAAGTAATAAAAGATGTGGAGGGTGTGGGAGTGACAGACTGGAGAGAAAGAGCAAATGATAGGAAAAAGTGGAAAGAAGTCACCGAAAAAATAAAAACCAAGGGCCTCCAAGGCCTGTAGAGTTGGTTTATATATATATATATATAATGTAATTCTATATAAAAGATGATCCAACCAATAGTCTATAACCATACAGGCCAAAATAGCACTTATAGGGCTACCCATTGGTTTACCAAATAACTGTTGATAAAAACAGTCATTGAATGTGAAACAAGAAGAGTTGAGTAAACTCAACACTTCTTGTTTCATATTCAGTGGCTGTTTTTATCAGCAGTTATTTGGTATATAAAAGATAATTTGTGTAAAGTGTGATTGTTATTCATAGTAAATGAAACTACGCTTAACTACGTGATTATTAATAGAAACATCAGTATTTTATTTTACCCTAATACATAGTTGTTAAGGCTCGTACAGTTTACATCGAAGAATATGGTACATCGGCAACTGTAAGTGGTAGCTGCTTCGAGTCTTGTAGTTGATGATCTATTCAAAGCAATTAATAATTCAATAGGGTTGATGACTAAGCCGGTATAGCAAGAAACTTAGTCGTATTATATGCTCCTCTATCCACCCCATCTGCTATTGTACATACATACATAAGTACTTACATGGTATGAACCACGCTGAAACAGTTTAATCCTAAGAGAAATTCGAAGCGCCCTCTTCACAATCGATACTTATAAAACTTTGTTGCTTAAGTGGCGGCTCTAATACTGACTTCCAAATTATCTATAAATATGTAAAGGAGGGAACAATATATAGGCTGTCCCACCGAACCGGATCATTAGATTTTTTTGAACTTCTAGCTGGAATTTGATTTTGAAACTTACAGCATTGTCATGGGCCACTGTGGTCTATTTAA
Organism: Protaetia brevitarsis; assembly: GCA_004143645.1. Classification (NCBI taxonomy): domain Eukaryota; kingdom Metazoa; phylum Arthropoda; class Insecta; order Coleoptera; family Scarabaeidae; genus Protaetia; species Protaetia brevitarsis. The sequence continues at coordinate 4,667,614 of RXPK01000037.1, read as the reverse complement.
GGAAAATATTTTCAACTTTATAGCACTTTCGATATACAGGGTGTTGATATCAACTTTCTTATTTTAAATGAAATGGCACAATTCTTATCGGTACAATGAATGTACCGAGTCATTTGCGATTAGTTTACATGAGGGTTCCCTATCCCTAAACTCAACCGTTTTTGAGATATTTGCAATTTTGTTAATTTTTTGACGTTTGCACTGTTTCAAGTGAAATTAAATAGCTGATGAGGTATCAGATATTTGGTGGTTCTACTACTGTGGATGTAAGTACATAGACGTAGGTAAAAAGTGTTATAGCAATAATGACCGAATCACATACAGGCTGTTCGAAAACGCATCTCCAATGTGGATAGCTTTAAACCAACAAAACTTTTTTATTTCAAATGGAACATGGTATTTTTTACTACAGCATTGAATGCAGCGTAAAATTCTACATTGATTGACATCAGGGTTTCGTACACCTAGTTTTGATAGTTTTTGAGATATTAGCATTTATTGCATAAAATATGACTAATTTCCAAGTTTCCAAGTAAATAAAATATTTTTCTCCTAAAAACACTCTATATATAATTTTTTTTCTATTTTGCGTTCATAAAAACGCAATTGTAACACGCTTTTGCGTATCGAAAAGTGCTTCATTGTGATACGCCTTTTTTCATTTCTATAGGTTGGCTGTATTGAATACATTATGACAGAAAGCAAAATTGACGTTTAATGCATGTAAATTGTAAATACTTTAATAAAAATTCTATAACAATTTAGTTTACATTGTTATTGTATGAAACGTGGAATTACTGTATACATTTACACTGACGGAACAAGTATCTTGAGCATGTATTGTTATGCCAGGCAAATTCTTCGTAACAAAGTTTTGCTGAGTTATGTTATTGGCTTTAATGGTAGACTCTTGTGATTGAGAATCATTCGATGATATAACTCTAGAATGACCAGATGTACTTGGCCCTGATAAGTTGTGCGCTACAGCCACTTACTTTCATAGATGTTTCGATGTAACCTCAGCTACCGCAGATGACTTCCATCCACCATGACGTTTTATAGTCAGCAAATCACTGCCTGCGTCTGCTAAGTGTGTAGCACTAGAACGTCTGAAGCAATGTCCAGTATAAAGCTCTGAATTGGGCAATTTTAGAAAATCAGCTATTAATTTAGGCATTTTGCCAATCGTATTAATTCCAATCGGGCACGATATACAATAACCATTGCGATATGTAAGGAAGAATCTTGAATGATTAATATTTTTGGTCGCAGGGCGACATATTTTTTAATTAAAGTAATCCATCTTTCATCCGTAATTGCAAAAACTCTTACGATATTATTTTTTGTTTTAGGTACTGTCACCAAAATAATATCACTCTTAAATTCTAAATCATGTATGGACATATTTGTTAATTCATCTCGTCTACAGGCACCTGTGTAACCCATTATTAAACGATCTAAAATTAAATCCATTACATAAAAATTACATTTGGCAAATAATATCAACTTTATTGCTAAATACAATGCGTCAGAACCTTCTTCTATAAATTATTAATATCTTCAATGCATAAAATTTTAGATTTCTTAGCCTCGTATCCCTCAGAGAATCGTTTTAAATAGGCTTGTAATTTAATATATTTTGATATGTCTGTATTTTTATAAATGGAAAGCAAGAACGAAGCATGGAATACATAGACCATAAGGTAGAAGATTTCTTATTTTTACCTTGTAATTCAAAATATGCCAATAAAATGTTTTCAGTATTGTGTTGACATTATTCTGTACAGCCCATAGTTTAAATTGATGGTAGCATTTTCATATACTGCTTTTGATTTTTTCGGTAATAATTTATGACGGCGTTATCCGCAATTTCACGCAGTTGTGGTGGCGTACAAGATAAATTTGTCTCAGTATCACTCATTTTTTTACAGTTTACAGAGACTATATTATGAAATATATTGTTTAAACAATTTAAATAGCCGAATTTGAATTTTGAATTCGTCAAATGTCAATCGTATGTCAATGTGACCAACTTCATATAAAAATAAAACTCAACATTTTTAATGAGATTTTTATTAAGTATTTATTATCAATTTATAATGCAAAATAGAAAAAATAGTATAAAGGACTCGTTTCATAAGGCTTTTTGTCGCACTCGTTCATTAGAAAACTCGCCTGCGGCTCGTTTTCTAAACTTGAACTCGTGCGACAAAATCATGCCTTATGAAACTCGTACTTTAATATACTATTAGAATGATGCGTTATCTTTTTTTGCATTGTTTGGTTTCCATACCTGAGATATTTATCATTGGAAGTTTTCCAATTATTAGCAAATTTTATGTAATTATAAAATATTAATAAGCCATAATTATTATGTGACAGCATACATGTTAATATTTTTGCCTGCTTATTGAATATCGAAAATAAGTCAAATTAAAAAAAAAACTATGAAACTATTATTCTGAAAGAAACTTTATATTAGATATTGCAAATAAGCGTAGGTATCTAATCATTGTTACATTCTTCATGAATGTAGAACAAGTCTAAAATGTTATTTGTATATGTAACTTTCAATGTTTTTCTTATTTCTTTCCAATTACAATATTTTACTTGTTAGAAGAAAATGTGTGAAGGAGTTGACAGCATTAGGACTTACTATAAAAGATATGACTTGTTTGTTAATACTGCATAAGTTTATCACTGCGCAATTTGGTAAATTACCAACACCGGGTATCACTTGTCTGTTAGCACATCTCATGGTCTACTAATATCTAATAATTAACGTACGTTCTCTATGACTAAAAGGCATTACTATTAATAGTGAACCTTAGATATCTGAAACATAAATATTTAGATAGGTTAGTCAAATAATGTACAGAGTATTTTGTAGGAAAAAACTCATTTTCTTTGGTTGAAACTTAGAATTTAGGCATACTTTTAGCAATTTTTTGCAAGAAATGCTAATACTTCAAAAATTATTTAGAATAGCTATACCAAACTCTAATATCAATCGATGTAGAATTTTGCTCTGCATTCACTGCGGTAGTAAAAAATACCATGTTCCATTTGAAAGAAAAAAGTTTTGTTAGCTTTGGAGACGCGTTTTTGAACAGCCTGTATGTGATTCAGTGATTATTGCTATAACACTTTCTACCTACCTCTTTGTACTTACATCGACATTAGTAGAACCACTAAATATCTGCTATCTCATGAAATATTAGGTTTTATTTGAAAGAGTGCAAATGTCAAAAAATCAACGAAAATGAAAATATCTCAAAAGCGGTTGAGTGTAGGGACAGGGAACCTTTATATAAGCTAATGGCAAATGACTCACCAAATTCATTAGACCGATAAAAATTGTACCGTTCCACCATTTGATATCAACACCCTGTATACCGAAAGTGCTATAAAGTTGAAAATATTTTCCTTAAATAGATCACGCCATGTAGGCCATGTCTACACTGCAAGTTTCAAAATCAAGTTTCTACTAGAAATTCAAAAAAAATTAATGTCCCAGTTCGGTGGGACACCTTGTATAGTGACCCGTTAACAGGCTTACTATCATTTCGATAAACTTCCTGTCTTTGCTCTATAGATCGTTAGTGATTCACGCCTTTGTTCCTCTAAGAACTGTTTTGCCTCTCTTGGTCCTGGTGATACAAGAAGGTCAAAAACGTGGGAGCTATGATAGAACTCTGTGGTACTCCAAATGAAACAAAGTTCACGCACTAGTTCTTATGCCATTTAAGTAACAGCTTGAATTGCATGCCAAAAACGCTCGATTTATACGGGTTAGTAAGAACCTATGTGTTCAACCACTCGATCATTATTAACATTTCTCAGATAATCATAAATCAAAATCGAAACGGCTATCGCACGTCAATACTAATCGTCCTCAACACTCGACTAGAACATCTAACGCAATCGTTATCAAGGACTGCCGTTCGCAGCACTCGAACGATGCTCACAGCTTTGTGCGTCCGTCAGTTGAAATCCCCAGGCGACGTATGGAGGTATCCGGGCACGCGCCCCACGAACGCGCCTGTCGGAAATTTTGTTTGCCCGATTACGCTGCGAACAACGTGTTTGTAAACCGAAGTCAGCGGAAGCAAATATTCGTTTATGTGGGTTTATGCATGTCAGCCGTATCTACATCACATTAGGGATACGGCATACGTGTGTGTTTCTGTATTTGTATGTAAATAAAACCGTATCGCAACCGTCCAAACTGACGTACCGGAGTCGGAAAATCTGAGAAAACATTTAATTCGGGAGTCGCAGATTTCCCGGAAGGGACCGAAAGGGATAGAGAGAGAGAAGACAAAAAAAACATGAGAATCCTGAAAAGTTATTTTTGGATTTAATATAGCGCCGTTTCTGTTGTGTAAACTTTCTGTGAAAACAAGTGTAACACATCGTTGATTTTGACGGGGGAGTGAAAGTGGCGCAGCCAGTAGGATATTATCAGAAAGTAACATTTAAAATTTTTAATCAACTTCTATTAAAAACGTAGAAGCCAGCTATATTGTGAATGAAGACCGGCCAAAATAACACAACGACGAAAAATACCCCATTCATCCCCTCTTATGTGCTGGTATACAGGCTGTCCCACCGAACTGGGTCATTTGATTTTTTTGAACTTCTTAAAAATTACTTAATCAAATGAAGTTTTAATCCAATCGGGTGTTGTAGATGAACGCTTCGAATCAACGCCTACACCTACATACTTATTTTCCCAAACGAGGACCCACGAAATATTTATTACAATAATTAATTCCAGTTATATAACCATGGGACCGGTTAATCAATTCTTAATAAGGGTCTTATAACCCGAGTATCATCACCCTATACTCTCACAATACCGACCCCACAGCCCGCTTACATGAATTCTGAAATTTCTGAACCTATTTCAACGCTAACACAAGGTTGGGAGCATATAATAAATCTGTCTAGTCGCGGGATCAACTGTACATGACACTATCGTTAATATTTGAGGGATTCTGTTGTAACTGACTTTGGATTGACCTAATCTCGTAATTATGAGCCGTAAACAACGGAATACCCCACCTCCAGATATCTAAGAGCATTATAGGTCTGGCGTATGCGGTTAGCTAACCACCGACAGTCTAAACACGTATACATTTGTATCTATCGGCGGTTGCTGCAATTACATGCGTGACGTGACCAGTATTGTATGTACAAGGATTGCAACAATGATCGAAGCGTCCTGATTCTATAGTCGCTTCCAATTTTATCAGACTTAATTTTTGTTTTTATTAAACAAGCTTGTACTCATAATGCAATATGTATTATTTCCTGTCAGTTTCATTTTACGTCAATTTGCCACATTTTTGTCCTATGTATTTGTGTTTATAATTAATTAGCTTTTACATCGAATAAAGGTTGCTGTTTGAATAACTGGTTTTTGTTTAGGTTTTAGTAAGCAAGCGCTTGTTAAAATAGTTAATTTAAAACGATATCTTTTTTTTTTCGTGGAGTATACTTAGATTTTGCTTATTATATACAACGTGCAATAGGACCGGTTTTCTATCCGTGCTTATAATCGTGCAAATATACGTGTTTAAATCTTGGGCGCCACGGTATTCGTGAAATCCGAGACATTGTGTTGAGTTTTTTTTTCTCGTATTTTGCTAGCCAGGGATTTGTAGTAATTATATTTTATTTGTTTCGGTATTTCGCAACGTTTGTGGTGGATTTCACGAGGAATTGTCAGCATCGAATACCGTGGCGCCCAAGATTAAACACATAAATTTACACGAACACAGGTGAGGATAGAAAACCAATCCTATCGCAGTATAACAAGCCTATTGCATCCGGTAAACATGTTATTTTCTTGTCAGATCAATCTTTAACACATAAAACAAAAATATGTTATTAACAAGCCTAATATAAAGATCACAAATCATTACCAAAATAAAAAATATTCTCTATAACAATTAATGCCCATCCATTTTATAAACAAAATTATAAAAAATAGATTACACAAATTTATAATACCATTCAAAACATTTTATATCATATAGTATAAATATTATAAAAATCGTTGAACATCAGCGAATTAGTATGCGCTTGAAACAGCGTTAAATTTACTTTGAATAACATACTGTAATGTTACGCTTTATCAGTCCTGCGCTGTACCCCAGATTGAAATGATGCAGGTTTTATCTCATTCAGCGTCGGATGACTGGATTGTAATGGTGCTAATTTATTTTCAAATATTATTATTTTATAGTTGGGCGCCAATGGTTTGAGTTGTAAATAATATCTATTAATTAATTCAAATATAAATAAAAAAAAATAGCATGGGAATCTTTAATCCATTAATTTAACCGCTCTCAGGTCATGCGGTTCTATGAGTATTATTAAATATAGTCCGACTCTGTCCATTAAATAACAAAGAAAAACAAAGGAGATTGATTTCACGTTTACAATATTTTTTGTACGAAAGCAGAAAAAGATACAAATAAAAAGATTACTTGGTGTGTTAGAGACTGAATTGACTATTAAATTTAAAGTAAATCATAAACAAGATTATAATTTCCGATTTTATAATTAATAAATAAATAAAAATTAGGCGGTAACATTTGCGGTTTTGACGATCCTTCGGCTCTAGGCGTGGTCGTTTGGGTTTCGACACAGGCAGCGGGTTCGTTCGTCGATCAGCTCGAAACTAGCCCAGTCATCGTGCTCTCTAAATCGGGAAACTCTGAACAAATAAAAATTAGGCGGTAACATTTGCGGTTTTGGCGGTCCTCGTCTCTAGGCGTGGTCATTTGGGTTTCGACACAGACAGCGGGTTCGTTCGTCGATCAGCTCGAAACTAGCCCAGTCGTCGTGCTCTCTAAATCGGGAAACTCCCTGCATACGGCAGCATAACACTTCAGCCTGCGGCCATTGCGCAATCTAATAACTGTTTGCTGAATTTCTCACTCGCGAGGTTTTATTTCTTAGCAATAAACAACTAGCCAGGGTATTACACAATAGCGGTGACAGGTTAACCCCCTTTACGCGTTTATTTTTTACCAATACCTCTATCTCAATTCTCCTGCAGCAACAAATGGCCGAGGTAATTCAGCAATAACGAGAATAAATTAGCCAGCTGCGCTATTTACTTTAATCACTATGCAACTGTGTTGTGGTCGGCTTTTAATGGAGGCTCTTCAACGGCCGCGCTCCAAACGAACGGCACGTCCGCTCTGTTACAACGCCAGCTGCCGACTACCCTTCTCGCTGCATACGCAATCGCCCAAGTGCTTCCCTCGGCTGTCCGCTAATCAGGGACATTACGCTATCTTTGTGACCGCGGCAAACTTCTTTATTTGTCCATTCCTTTCTCGACGTCGCTTATGCCACCCCACACATACACACACAGAGATTAATAGAACTAAAAATACGTTATAAAGTTTTATATGTATACATAAATAGAATGAAATCAAATATCTTTTTCTCCCATTCGTCCCATTTCAAAGTAGTTTAGGCCAGCGTTTCCAAATTAATGGCCTTGTCGGGATGTCATGCGGACCTCTTGCTTTTCAATTTGCAATTTATTAAAAGCAGTAATTCGACAGCTACATTACAATTTTGTTTTATTAAACATTCCAGCCCGAAATATCTCTACTATAGATACATTTAGTCGCGGTTTTGCTTGTTTAACATTGTACGCATACATTCCAACTCTAATTACCACGATTCCACTATATACCGAACTAACATTTGTTTATAGTAGGTACGTACTTACTGACGAATCCACCGAACATCAATACACGCAAATATTATATTGAAATCGACTAGGATAGACGGAATATGATATAATTATATCTCACCGAATGTCGACCCTACCCATCGTGGGTATAATGTTAAATAAATTTTCCCTAAACAAACCATTTGAGGGAGTTAGTTAAACCGCTTATACGAGGATAATGCAAACCGGTTTGCCGTGTTATTTTATTCCCCAATTTACCGTCATCCGCCTCCGTATAGTAGGTCGTCGGATGGTATTTGGAAATCGCTGCATTTTTCACATGGAGGATTGCACCCGAGTGCTTCTAAAAAACAACTGTGTATTCCAGCAACACTAGATTCTACAAACTATTTCAAAATGAATTACATCTAGGTGGTCATGGATTTCTCCTACACACAAAAAAAATAATTACTCAATTTGAATATAAATGCATCACATTGAATATAACATAACTTCCTATATAAGCAAGAAGATGATGTATTTATATTAAGAATAAAATTTCTTCTGTTTTCCAAACCCGTGAATTTGTTACATGAAACAATTTTTTAGTTCAAATGTAATCAATATATTAAAATCATTATGAACATACAATATTTTCACCACAAAAATAATTATTTTAGATTTGAGTAAATAGATTTTCTCAACTGGAAACTATATATTTATGCCTTAATAATGTATTCACATTTGATAGAAGTATTATTTGATATTGCCATTATTTGCTTCCAAAATATAAGTATATTGAACTGATAATACTTACCTGCTTAATCTAAGCATTTCTATTATTCAAGGGTAATAATTACCTACTAATTTTGTGTTTGTAACACCAAAAAACCTCGGTAGGGGAAAATTAATAAATAAAGAAATGTTATGTAATTAAATAAATTTACTGTCATACTTTATAGTTTTATAATGTTTGGGAGAAGGTAGCGTATCGGGGTACTCCAGGAGTGCGCATGGGATATTGATGTGTAGAGGTATAGATGTTATGCGTATCCGTCGTTGCGACCGGTGTTCTCGAGATACTTCCCACTCAATGCCTGGGCCTGGTATCTAGTCGGTGTTGGTTACTGATATAATTTCAATCAGTATGATAATTTGCTGGTATTACCTACTGAAAACTAATAACTAGTAAATACCTACATATTGCTGTGAACTGATTGTCCAAGCATATAAGTTTAAAGAAATTAAAAATGATAAAATTAATTTAGCTAGCTCAGCAAAAATGAATATAAAAGGGCGCCAGAGATTCTTATATCTCAGAGAAAGTTTCATGAAAAGTAAAAGTGGGCGTTTGAAAAATTTGACTTTCTTTAAGATCCCCAAAAATTGAAATGGTCGATTCAAAAATAAAAGAAACTGTAATTTTAAAATGATATTTACAATCATTAAATTTATTATTTAAAAAGAAAAAAGAAAAAAAAACATTTGAGACAAATTACAGGAAAAATTAAAACCATGAATATAAGATTCTGGCAAAAAACAAACCTGCATAAGATTCTACAATTAAAAAGGACAATGCAAATCCTTTATCAAACAAAATGGAAGATTCGTTCTAGAAGGAATTTCATATACCACAAAAAATCCACGTGGTCTCAAAAATTCAAAGCAAACTACAATTTAATTAATTAAACGTGGAGAACCAAGTAAAATCAAAATGAAATTAAAATACAAGCCCAGAGCTTCTCTTCAACCACCCCTAGGTGATTAAAATAAAATTAATTTGAAAACTACAAAAAAAAAACAACGGAAAATTTTAACTCTAAACGCGATCACTTCTAAAACGAAAATTATTAAAGAGCCTTACATAAATATTGTGCACAACGATATAACACTTATTAATAACAAGTGAGTTGCTAGATGGACGATTTTAAAATTCAAAAGAACGAACTACATCTTAAACAAAAATGAATTACCAAAAACGGTAACCAAGAGAACTAAACAAGACAATACTCGCGCTCGTCTATCTGGTAACTGCCGGGCCTCAAGGTAACATTCTCATATATATGAAATTTACATCTGCGTGCGATGAAGCCGCAACGCATCGCAAAGAAAAAACTAGCATATAAACTATATACAATACTGGAGTACGCAAAATGTACAAATAAATGAAATTAACTATACACAACTGAACAATAAAATACTCAAACAAAACTATTAAATTCTTACTTACAATTAAATCTAAGTGAGAATTTGCGCGCGGCTAAGCCAAAACTTGATCTTGGAAAATTAACAGCATAGAGTTCAAACACCCGGGGAGCCATTCCACAGCAATATGTATGTTAGTGTACACACCTACCACGGCACTGACTCTAAGTATTATTTCAAAGTTTTTTAAACCAGTAATCCGTTAATATTAGATAAACACGTACGTACTGCTGTGTACTGACTGAATTGAAAATGCAAAATGAATTTAAAAAAAATTAAATTAGCTAGCTCAACGGATAAAATTTTTAAAGGGCGCAAAAGAACAATTAACCTCAGAGTTACCCTCGCGAATTAAAACTTGAATCTAACCACGACAAGTAAATTATGGGTGAAAGAAAACTGACTTTCTTAAATTACCCCAAAAATTGAAAAGGTTTAATTAAAACTGGCAGAAAAAAAGCCGTGAACTAAAGGTTCTGGCCAAAAATAAAAAACTGCTCTTCATTCTAAATTACAATAAGACAATGCTATTTCCTATACAAAGCAAAATATTAGTTTGTTCAGGAAGATAATCCAAAACACAAACTAAATTAAGCGTGGACAAATTCTAGAAATTTACAAAAATGAAACTAAATGCAAGAACAATAGAACCATTGTTCTTCACCCAACCGGGGTGATTGATAATTAAAAACGAAACGGCAAAATAGAAAAACGGAAAATTTAAACCTTTAATCTATAATGAGAGAAATTAAACTGAAAACATATCTTCCTGCACATAAATAATAAATGATCTTATATCTATAATGTGCACACATCAATATAATAACAATTATTATAAAGCGAATTCCTTGATGGACGAAAAATAAAAGACAATTAATCAAATCTCTATATCAAATGAATTAACAAAATGGCAGCAAAGATTTAAAAATACATGTACTCACGCTAAACTCAACCAAGGAACTGCCTGACAAAATGCTACAGCTGCGTACAACGCAAACGCACAAAATCTCCGACAAAATCTAGTAGAATACACATTAAATAGAACTAGCCAATGCTAGACATCTAAATGAAAGAAATAAATTTAAAAAACTTAAATCAAATAATTAACTCTTTACCTAAATTTATACAAACTAAATTATAATTGTGAAAATTCTCTCGCTACACTGAACAAATGGCTGATCGAAGTAAACATGAAAAAATCTGCTTAAAATACACTCGCGAAAAATGGGGTGCCTGCCCATAGCAGTACTTACCTTCCAATATTTTAATGGTAGCATCAGTCCCATTTCACCCCATTCTCTAAGTAGCTGTAAAACGGCTGGGGTATCCATTTAGATTTACTTACACTCACAACCACCAACACTGTTCGCTGGTCAATCAAAAAGTGACGCCAAGTAAAGCGTATGTATATGCAAAACCCCCTAAACCCTCGTAAAAAAGAGGGAACCAGTGACAGATAAGTTTTAGTGCAATAAATGGCTGGGTAAAATTCGTTTCAAATGTTTCAATATTATGATAATTTCAATTTGATATTCCATGTTTTCAGTACAAAACATTTAATAATTTTATATAGTAATTCATTATACCAAACGTATAAGGGATTTTATTTTCAATCTACAGACTTTCTCATTATGATTGCATAGATTTATTCCTTACAACAATAACAATGTTCATTTGGAGGAAGTATACTTCAATGCAAATATTTATACTATTTGTTCTAAGAGTATATTGTGTTTTCAAAGAATTTACTCTTATGTTCTAACTAACAAGATTTAGTTTATTTAAATATATTGTAACGCTACAGAGTAGCATACAGCCCGGATTAAAAAAAAAAAAATTTAAAGAAATACAGTAATTAAATTAGTAAAAATTAAATTTCATACATCCCAGTGTCATCTATATTTATTAATTTTGAATTAGAAATGTGCTCTCTCACAAGCCAGATGGCATGCAGGGCGAGAATTTCCGATAGAGGCACGTTGACATAAAAAAAAATAACGAATAGCTAATTACCCCTCTTACTATTTCAGTACGTATCAAGCAGGCGTGCAAGACTGTTACCAAATTTGCATGTTAATGACCAGTTTAGGTGATGTCGTAGGCACGATAATATTGTACCTCGATAGTAATCAATCTCTCATGTAAAATGAAAACATTGAAGTGTGGATAAAAGTGATTTTATTTAATAAAAGAATTCGAAATGTGAACCTGTGTAAGATTAGATGTAAATCTAAGGATATTATTATCTCAGGTAAGTACGTGAGTCCGCTTAATTAATAACACTAACGTTTTATTAGTAATTCCACCTTTTGCAATATAAATTCATTGTCGAGAACGTGAATACGTCCAAATTAAATTTCAAAATTCCGCGTTTTCTGAACGTTTAAACGGAGTTATGCTAGGCTTAAAAAGACGTGTGAAACAGAATGGCCAACCTTGATGGTAAATTACTGGAAATTGGTTCGTATCGTAAATGCATATCTAATACTTATTAACCTAGTATACTACCAACTTATACAAAATTCCCCAAGTAACTGCAACCGTTTGCAATGATACAACAAATTCCTAACCCCAAAATTTGGTGAACGTATTGAAATGAAATTTCTTATAAGTATCATAAAATTTAGATTAGAATGTTATAATAATAATACGTTTATTTTTAAGTAGATTTGACGAGGAATACCTTCTACAAGAACGAATTCAACGGACATCGGTGTGGTCAGGAAGGGTCGGGTATCTGATAAGGGCCTAGTACATCGTAGGTACTTCCGATCACGGAGGACAGGAACATACTCGGAAAAATCGTCGTTGAAGAAATTTACCCAAAAGTAGTAGGTAATTTGGATAATATTTATGTGATAAACTTTGTTTAATAATTAAAAATTATTTTTTTAGGTTGTAATTTGTAATAAAATTGGATTTTATAAAAATAGCCGTTAAATTTTACGAAACAAATTGAGACACATGTGCCTCTGACTCAGGTTGGCTAGTGAATGGTTTCGAATTGAGAACTTTTAACCGACTTGAAAGCGATTGTCTGCGACATGGGGTCCAACTGTCGCAGAATGTCCATTAATTTAACCGAAATAAGGGGAGTATGCATTGTTTAATAAATGAGAATGCCCATGTGACCGAATGGACTGTCGAATGTTTAAACGAAATAAAAATAAATAATTATTGCAAAATTTTGGAATCACCTTACAATTAAAATTAAAATATAATAACGGTAGGCGTCCTTAGATCACGAGAAAAATACATTCAAATTTTTAAACACTTATTACTACGTAAAATTAACCATCTTAAAGTTCATTACTGTACACAAAAAGTAGGCAACTATTTACACACATAGAATTGTTACTAAACCGAATTTCCAGCAATTTTCCATATCTTTCTGTTGACATATCAATGCAATTGGAATACCAAGGCATATAAAAACATTACTAGACTAAATTTAAATGAAATAAATACACTGTAAAAAAAATGGGAATGTTCACTTGAATTGAACTTGGATTCAACTTTGATCTGTCAATATCTACTGTAAAAATATACCATTCAAATTCTAATATACATTTTCGATGTGTAGGTATATCACTGCTGACCATCTTTACTTCTTGAAGGGAATATTTTGAAGGAAAATGCCTTGAAGGACTTGTCAAATGCAGAGATTTCCTACATCACCTGGACATCGTCTGGCTGTTTGCTGCTACATTTTATATCCTTTTTTCTATTATATCTAATTAGTTTAAGTAAAATAGTACTTTACATTTAACTAGTATCGAGTATACATTCCATTACAATATATATATATATAAGTTTCGATTTCTGAATAAATAAAAATATTCAGATTGATAATAGATTTTTTTGTGTGTATAAATTATAATATTCCGCTTTCTTGAATTGGAGGCATAGATTAAATAGTATCCTACAACTTATCCACCTGTCACTGTCAAAATTTATCGTCGAGCAATATGTGATGCAATTAATAACAAATTCAATCGAATTATTGATTTATAAGATAACCTGAAAGATGGGGTAATAATCAAACAACAAAAAAGTAAAAATATCGTGTCATGCTTTATTTATTTCACCTCCATCTTAACACAGAAGAACTTCAGATATTAATATTATTATCATAATAATTAGGCCTTTTTCTCTTACCTACCATATAAAAATGCTTTCACTCGGAGCCAGAGAGAATATCTGCACAATACAACTACGATCTTCTTTTCTATATTTAATAGAAAAATTCCCCAAGAACAGTCTCGATAACAAATTACTAATACGCACTGCACCGTTGCTGCTTCTCGCAACAGCGGTCTGATAATTTCCTCTTGTCAGCTGTCTAATAAATACCCAAGCAGTAAATTTCCTACTTTAGCACAAGCAACGTGTAAAACGGCCAAATTGCCGTTTTCGCTCCCCGATGATTTGACGACTACCGACGTAAGAATTGATTTTTCCTTATCTCGTTAGCTCCGGTCGCCTCCTTAGTTTTCCGCTTAGTTTGCCGTTCGAGAGAACGCGTCTCGTTTAGCAACAGGTTCATAAATTCAAATCCGATCCGGCGGAGACCGTCTCCGCTATCCGATTTCGGATGCGAAAGCAAAGAAGTTCCACTCGGTCGGACTATGCGAAATTCCGAGATGAAACACTTCATTCGGAATGACTGGTTCGAACATATTGAATTTTTTTTTGTTAAAGATTAACGTGAAGTCGCGTATTAAATAAAACAACTTTCTCCAGTCTCATACAAGGGAACTTCTCGAACTGTAAATCGCAGATTGTGATGAAACTGACAGTTTGTAGACCCCATCGAGTGTTGCACAAGCACCAGCCTCTGTGTATGAAGATGAAGTAATCTTGCAGTGATTTTCAGCATATGATGTAATCACATAACAATAAACAGGGTTAGGCAAAAGTGTAGATCCATTATAATCTAATATATAATGTGGCTACTTTTCCCATTTAATTAAATGCAAATCGGGGATTCGATTAGTATATTTATATCCGAACCAGAATTCCTATTTTTCCAGAAATGATTTGAACTTTTTTATTTGAAATGAAACATTCTGTATATTTTTACGAATTTCAATAGAAGTTGACTACTTACTTGTTTCAGAAGTAGAGTATTAAAGTTTAGCACCCCTATGTTTAATAACGACAAAGATATTTAATTATTAGTTTTTTAAATTCACGTTTATGTTTAGTTATCCATAGAATTAAAATTTAGTGCGTGACTTAAGCTGTTAGAATTAATTTTGTAAATGCCCAAATATTATTATTATTATTATTCTGATGATGATTGGGTTTGGTAGCTGCATCAAGAAGTATGCGACATATTTAACGATATATATAGTCTTATCCATATCAAGATTTATTAGATCTGTAATTAAACATGAACTTTCGAAAAGTCACGTAGATATTTGGATATATGTATGTGTATATATAAGACAATCGTTTCTAATGATGTATTATGTCTCATGCTTCTCTATTTAATGTTTTAACCAACGTCATTGATGTATCATACGAGTAAAGACAATCTACTGATTCAACTATTTCTCTCATGTATTGCTATTGAAAAAGAAGCAGAGTTTTCGCTTATCTCACAGAAAATGATAGATTTCATGCGTTTTTCATGAATGTGACAGATAGAAATAGCTTTATTATTGCTTTGTTTAAAAAGAATACTTAAATAGCGCACCGTTTCCGGTGTCCATTATGGCAACAGTCATTTATCAAATTGTGTATTTGGTTTGTTATTAGTTATTTCTCCTCAATTTTTCGCTTCCCTTATATATTTTGCAAGAAAAAATTGTTCTTTTTAGAACAGAGTCTTCTGTAAAGTGTTCAGTAGGTAAGTTAGTATGTAGAATCGATCATTCAACAAATACTGAAAAACCGCGCATAAGGTATCCTGTTTATATAATTTTACTCAGAAGTATCGATTTGATTCATATGGACAAAAATCGATGACGTAGGTTAAAACATAACATACAAAGTGTAGAGTGAACTGAAAATGAGAACTACATTTGTCGTCATATCCATTTTGAGCTGCTGAATCGTCGGAAGAGTCTATTATACTAGCTTTAGGGGTGTTCCTGTCACTTTGACAGAAGTATTTAATGTAATTTCTATCGTAAAAAAATCACTCTCACCACTAATGACTTTAGTTCCTCTATTCTACGTTGACATTACGATGACGACATATGTACTCAGTGTTGCCAACTCGTGGGAAATTTCCCGATTCGTGGGAAATTT
Source organism: Protaetia brevitarsis (assembly GCA_004143645.1). Taxonomy (NCBI): domain Eukaryota; kingdom Metazoa; phylum Arthropoda; class Insecta; order Coleoptera; family Scarabaeidae; genus Protaetia; species Protaetia brevitarsis. The sequence goes on along the minus strand of RXPK01000037.1, from coordinate 4,651,449 downwards.
AAGTCGAAAGGGAAAAGGGAAACAGCTTCGCATTCCTGGGAATTTTTTTTTGCATAATTATGTGCTAAAGAGTATTTAATGAAATTAATGATTCGTTAATCGGTTTAAAATAATAGTTTGTGATGCATTTTCAAAGTAAAATATTTAATTAACAATAAATAGAATTGCACATCGTGCAAACACGCCATTAGAATACAAATGCATGCTATTCTATATATCAGAAATTATCTACTAATAAATTATTTGTTTACCTTATTTATAGAATGGTGCGACTACTTTATTTTACTAGTATAGGACTGGATCCCAACCACGTTATCACGAGATGCGCAAGAGCATACCTTATATATTTGAACCATGGTATTACTGTTTTCGTATTCGCGGGAATTTTGTTAGAAAAAGGGAAATTTTGATAGTTGTCGTGGGAAATTCTATGCTTAAAGGTTGGGAACACTGTAATGTACTTCTCATTTAGGGTTCACTATACATAGACAAAGTGTAATACTATTTGCTTAAGAAATTGAGAAATTTATATTGTACAGTATTTAATGTAGTACAAATATATTTGTTAATATAATTACAACTTTTCGATAAGCAATAGAACAGGATTTGGGAAACATTATAATCCTTGTATAAATGCTTAAATACACTGCATAGCGTAATGCAATTTTATTGATATACATTGCAATAGTGAACAATTTTACCATACATACAGTAAAAATTACGCTATTCAGTTATTACAATAATAATAAAAGTGCTCCAAACAGAGATTTTGCTTGCACCACAAATAGCACACAATTGCGGGTTTGCTACAAATACTACACAAGACTGTGTACTCTGCATTTTTGGCAAAACAAAACTCTACAAGATTTTAAAAAGCTAGGTCTTTCATCGACATATCCACTCTTATACCACGAGTATTTGAAAACATCGAAAAATTTTGTTGAAGAAAACTGATTGTGCGTTAACGATTCCAGCTTAATAATATTGTTTCTCTGGCGCAGATCTATATCGTAGTTCATAAGAATCACTATATTAGAAAAAATTCTAACAAAATTTTTCCAGAGCCTAAAACCAAGCACATCTAGAGTTTTTAGTATTTGATGTTGTGTTTATTATATTTTTAATTATTATTTCTCTAATAATAATAATAATAATAATTTTTATACACCATCGTTTTCTACGCAAAGGTGCCTTTTTTGAGAGATAACAAAAAGAGAAATTATCTAAAAGAATGCGGGTTGGGGGGTACTCCCCTCTCCCCATTATTAGCTTCTTGCGAAAACAGATTACGTCATCTTTTGAACCATGTAATCTATTGCAAATAATGTTAAAAAACTTTTTTAGTATCTGTTATAATTTCGCAGATATTCCTAAAAAAATAAAAATCGCGCAAACTTTGAAGGGAGGGCTGTACCTCTAAATTGGGCGATAGGGCAAAAAAAATGTGTAGTGCTTCTACCATAATTCTCTTTCAGGCTCTTGTGTTCCATTGAAATCGAAATTTAAGTTACCGGTGTTCCCGTGTAAAATCATTAATAAATACGTAGTAGAAATAACAAAGGATCTAATGCACACTAATGTCTTATCTTTCATCTTCTTATCTTTCAAACTCTATGATCTAATCACATTAATAATATGCCGATTTGATGATTATTATGATGAATGATGACATCTACGTATTTATGTTGCTCACAATCATAGATTAGAGAGTGAATATAGATGGCGCTCTCTTTAATAAATATCTGTTACAAGAAGCGCCAATGCAATAGCGTGACCGGACTTTGTACTAAAATTAAAGTCCGGGAATTATGAAATATATAAATATTATTAAGGTGATTTGAAACTAGGAAAAGAAGTTAGTGACCAAAAAATGAATATTGTGTTTTTGTGATTTTAGCTCAAAATCAGTGAAAAACACAATATTCACCTTTTCGTCACTAACCTCCTTCCATCGCTCCAAATCACATGTAATTAAAATGAATTTGTGTTTTCTGCCCAAATTCGAATATTGTCTAAAGAACGCACAAATTCACTTAATTTTAATGCCCTTTGGTTATAATGGAGGTATAAAGAAAAAAGAAACAAGTGATAAACATTTATTAAATACAATTATGCTCCCCTAAATTTAAACAATTATTTAAATTTTCTAAAAAAATCAAACACAGCTTCATACAATATTTTTGTATTGATGATTCCAAGCAGTGTGACAATAAATAATAAATATTAAGCACTCTAAACCCCACTTGAACATTTCGATAAAAACTTAGATTACTATTTTCAACTGTAATCACCAAATATATCTAAATACTTTTTACAATAACCAGTATGATCCTTGAAAATACAGACACAAGTAAGTAAATTCATTTTTTAAACATGGAGTTTATCGTCACAGTGCCTTTGAGAATTTACTATAGGAAATATTTCACAACATATATGAATTTAAAATCACAAATGATTATAAAAAAAAAGAAATTAAGAGATAGAAATCTTCATACCTCTTTATCTTTTGGAATTGTATGCAAAATTGCTTCTTTCGAAGAATTTTTGCAATTTGCAACGCAACAAAACACCATACTGCTGATTGAAATTGAGCAGAAATACTTGCAAAGTAACACTCAAAATATACCTGAAAATTTAAAATATACATTTTGCATCATAAACCATAAACTTACCGTAACGTACCCACTTAAAATTCTATACGGAAATTCCAGAGATCCTCTTTGGAGGTTATAACCAGCCAAAAACAAAAACTCAAAACAAAGCTACAAAATAATTTAAGTTTAATGGAATAGGTACAAATGCATTCATGCTTACCTAAAACGAAAAAATAAAACCACTCAAAAACGAAAAGAGTCCAAACAAAATAAACAAAAAAAAACACTAGCAAACGCCACTCACGTCTTACAATCAACACGTGTCTCACACAAATGGCATGATGCGAAAACAACATGAAAAAGAATGCGTAAGAACCAACATTGTAACCAACCTTAACACGGCTACCAATATAAGAAAGCGCGTTCGAGAGGAGAAGAAGAAGAAGAACTTTCGCACTAACGCTGCAGGTGACAGGACTTTGAACCATTAATACGGAACCGCACTTATAATAAAAGATAACACAGCGTGGCTCACAATACTTAAATTGTGTAATTTAAGTATTGCTAATAGAAAGCATACATCTCAATGCCTTAAATTTATCAAATACGTCAGTAATCGTTAATACTAATACTACCATCGATGCTAATATCTAATCTGCACTCTCTGCCACTGTTCAGAAATGCGTGTAACAACAATCTAACCCTCGCCTACCTCTGTATCTGTCAGGATATCGCCACCGCAGTAGCAGAAACCCGGTGAGCGGATAACCAAACATCACAGCGGCAAATTAGATTACCCTAAACGGCCCTGACAGCAGTACTAACCGAATAACTGACAAGCGACGTTTCGCCGAGGACAGTAATTAAAACCGGTTATGGCACACGCACCAACGTACTTTACGGCCAGCTCTCGTGCTTTCAGTGAGAGGGCATCACTCATCATTATATTTATATTGAACTGCGGAAATTTGCCCAGGTATTTTGTTACCTAGGTAATTAGTTTAACTTCTTGTTTTATCGTTCGTCGAAAATCGTATTTATCGTCGTCAAATAGAGTCGTCAGACGATTAAAGGGAAGTATTACCTCTTTTTTTTAAAGATATTGCAGCGGAATTACGATAGTCCCATCTAGTTTACTTTATAGCAACCTTTTTTCGAATTAGTTTGCAGTTTTCAGATTGATTTTAACTTTATTTTATCTAGACGATTCTAGTGCTCGCATTTTCTTCTTTTAATCACGGTACAAATAATACACTATGCTCGTTTTGAATCTCAAATTCGTCAAGACCGGTCAGATGACGTCATTAAGGAACGTATCGAAAACAATAAAATACATGTATGGTAAATAGCAAAATGTTAAAATCCAAATTATTCACAACTACCAATTAATGTAATTCAAATGCAGCTTAAAAAAGGATCGTTTTAAGTTGAAATTTACTTTATCTATTTTGTCGCCATCTAGCAGCGCTCGTGTTTATTTCTACAATTGTAGCGAATTTCGTGTGTTTACAAAGTGTTTTCGTGGTTCTTCTAGAAAATTGAATGGTGAAAACACCTTAACGCTTTTAAAATACGTTCCGTAACCCCGTCCGGATTTGCTAAACTTACCTTTTACATTAACAAAACTCTCACGGTCCAAATCGATTTTAATATAATAATAATTGCCATTTATGCTACTATGTAACGTAACTTCCATATGCGCATATGCATACCGTATTATTTGTACCGTGTTTAATTTCAGACATGGTGACGCCATCTAGTTTCAATTATTGGTATTTCTTGCTTCATTTTTATTAACCCAAATGCAATATAAATATACGGACAAAGAATAGTTCCGCTGGCGTACTATAGATGTCCCAGCTAGGTTGATTTTAGAAAAGTGTTCGACCAAACAAATATTAAACGTGATCTGACGTGATTAATCATAAGTGGAATTTTCCGTTGCACAAACGCGTAAAAATATAAGATAACCGAAGATTCGGTGCGAGACGAATGAAAGTGGTTTAACTGCGCGCGCAGCGAAGTGGTAGAGCGTTCATTCAATGAATTGTCATTTCGCAAAATTATTATGAAATGAATATTAAAGGAATCAAAACAAGTAACAGTTGAGTAAATAAAACAAAAACCAAAACACATATATTGGCTCAATGGATTAATATTCGTTTTATAATGAAATTAACATATTTTTGCGTTAAAGCGAAGCTACACACGGAATATTTGCTTTTATTTACTTCGTCAAATGCCTATTAAATTTTCATAGCACATATTATATCTTATTTACCACTGTTGATTTATTTGCGGTGATAAAATATTTTTGCTTTTAGCGGACTAGTGGACATTTAAATTAATCTTTGTTTCCTGCTATATAAATTTATGTTTTTTTTTTTTTGCTAATTCTTGTCAATATATCTGCAGTTAACAGCGAAAGAATATTATCTTGCTAAAAACTAAAAATAAAAATATCAGAAAACATTAAAAAAGTGTATCTATAAAATCTATAAATTTTCTTTTTTTTTAAATTCACTCTCATAAATACCATGATGTTTGAAAAACATAAGCTCATATTTGTTTCCAAAATTATTGTTTACTGTTTTCATAGGCTAGTCGATGGCGTATCGAACAAGAATTTTTTTTATCATTTTGCTTAAAATGTAACTTAAAACATTACAGTACAAGTTTTAATCGCAGCCCAGTAAACAAAATTCAAATCTTCCGCAATTATATTCAGTCACTTCAACTTAAAGGTATTCAAATAACCATTAATGTAATACAAAATCGTAGGTAACTTCATGCTTTAATGTTGAAATTCCTGAAAATAACTGTGCGAAATTTGAATTTGGTTTACTGGGAGGGGTCTTTACAAAAAAAAAATATATGCAACATTATTATTATCTGGTTGCACTTTTAAGGTATTGTCCTCAATTTATCAAAGTGCACAAGTACAAGTACGCTAGCATCAAACATAAGCTTTTGTCGCTCTTGAACTTTTTCTGTTTCGTTGTTTGTAGAATCAATATAGAAAATATAATTGTTGGACATTATATTATTGTACATATCTTATAATGGTTAGAACTGTCAAATTATATATTTGTAACAAAAAAATTATAAAAAGTAGAAAAAAAGGAGAGAATTAGCAGAATTCAAATTTCCTGCATTTATATATTTCTAAAAGTTTTCATTTTTTTTTTCCTTCGCTGCTTTTAGGAAATCTCAGATTGCTTTTGGAAATGAGACATAATACTACAAAATTTTATAGGTATGCAACCAAGTGCAAATGCAGCCTTTTTATAATAAATCATAAAATTGGGATTTTTATAAATCATCAATAAAAATCATCGATTATAGCCTACCTCTGTTTAGTACGTTAATTAAATAGTGATAAAGTATAATAGATGCATTCATAAAGAACAACTCTCCAAACATACATTTATTCTGTAAAATAACTTGGATAAATATAAATCGCAAAACTAACACCTAGCATCCGATTCTCAGACCATCTACTTATTCATATGCCGGGGGGGTAGACTTAATATTTGCCGCGATTATTTACGCGTATTATATACATTACTGCCAATAGAAATAGATTTCTGAATTACCCACAGCTGTAATACTCAAGTGCTTCCATATCAAGTACATAGTTCTGTTGGTCCACTGTTTATTTTCGTACGTCTCTTGCCCTGCCGCTTTTTAACTGCCTCCGCGAAGAAGCTATAGTGGCGCCGCTCTAAAGTACGCCAGCGGAACTATACGTCTTTGACCATGTGTATACTAGTATTATATTTGATTAACCCCTTTTTTTATTAATCGTAATTTCGCAGTCAGTTGAACGATTTTTATGGTTTTTTTCATTGTTTGAATATTAATATACTTAATAATCACCTTTTTTCGTGAGTTGATTAAGTTTTTGGGTCCATCAACACTGATTTGATTCACATATGCACTATGCATATGTAAGTTCGCTTCCGTCCGCTTCAGTTCGCTTGAGACAAGTACGAAATCGACCGATAAACAGCTGTTCGCTCCGTGAAAATTTTAGTATTTAGTGCTACTGCTGTAGGATGCTCTACCTGGGGGATATAGTTTAAAAGCGTTTCGCATTTTGTTTATTTGAACTACGCGGAGAAGTTCCGTTAAAACGCTTTTCCTAAAAAGGGTTTTTGTTTGATGGCGTTAGCCGGTATTACGTAGTCGCCATTTTGAGTTGTTGGTATTATAAGTACTACTATTACGCTATATTACCGAACCAGTTAGGACGAAAGTTATTTTTCCAAACACCGCTGTAATCCTGGGAGTTCTGAGGAGGCCATTTTTTTCAACCGCACAAAGCTACCTCCTGAAACTCAGCTAAGTGTTTATTTTTATCATTCTTTATACCCAATCACATCATAACGTTAGCCAGGAATAAACAGTACATGTAAATCTTATTATTTTTATTAGTGCAGAATGAATAATTTAGAAGAAATTGATAAATTTTAAATTTAACCTTTTCGATACGAACCTTACTGTAAATTTATGCATGGTTAATTTTATTCATCTGTCATTTTCGATGTAGTTGTTTAAAATATATAGTTATAAGAATATGTACTTTTTTTCTGGCTTCTGCATCTTAATCTAAGCAAATTATAATTCAATGAAATGTAGTGGAAGGTCATTATTGCCTTCGACCATGACCTACAAAACAAACAGCTGATTGATTTGCTTTAGTTTAATTCAAGTTTAGCATAACATCAAAACGTTTTATTTTAAATTAGGTAACTATTAAAATTTACATCTTCTGTATTATATCTTGTAGTTTAGTATAATAAATTTTACTTAAATATAGTGTAAAAAAATTGTGTTCTATTAGCTTAGTATAAGCCGGCACCCCCGTAAGAAAGAGTACTGATTGTGCCGACTTTATCATGTTTGTTTACGATGGGATGGGGGTACTCATTCGAATGAAAAGTGCTGTATTTATTCGTTTCACGTGTTTGGTCACTTAAGTTTGGTTAGTTTTTAATAAAAAGTAATCGGTTGTGTTCTTTTTAATCAAGTGGCCAAACTGAACTGACCAAACTCACCTCCCACCACCCTTCTAGTAATCACCCGAAAATCTGGATCGGTTGATCAGTTCAAATCAGTGTTGGGCGAGTTAGGGGAAGTGAATAAATTTCTACAGAGATTATACGTACTCGTGTTTAGTCGGCTCTCAGCAAATCACTATAGTTCGTTCAGTATAGTTCCCCTTACGAAAAGGGAGCTATAAAGCAGCAATTGCTTATATGCTGAAGAAAGAAGCTGAATTGAAGCAATTATAATCGTTATCTCGCAAACTTTTTTCGGTTTCTTTTTAAACGGAATCTGTGGAAAACAGTAAAATATAAAAAACCATATACTGTTTTTATTTAAGAATCAGTTAAAAAGAGCCGATAACTTTCTTTTATTGTTACTTCATTAACGTAATTTACATTTCCAACATTTATTTATTGTATTATGGGGTTATGATTACAATTTATTAAATTCAAAGAAATAGATACAATCCTTAATTAATATGTTTCCACGTTTGTAACAAAAATAGCTGGAATCATACAAATGCCCACATAATACAATAATATTTATGAAAGGAATAGTAATTACACACGTCTTATCTAAATTTTTTAGTCGGTCGACGAATCAGTTTGATCTTCGGATGATGAATCTGTTACACGAATAATGAATTCTTCAATGTCATCTTGCAAATTATCCATTATCCACATTTCCTTTTCAATATTTTTTACATGCTTAATGTAGTTTTGCCAATTAGCAACAGTTACAGTGCTATACGCTTTTTGAATTAGTTCCTCCATGTCTTTTACCTTAAATGTGGTATTGTTCATTTTTATGCAGTTTTTTACTTGTGCCCATACCATTTCAATGAGATTTAACTCGCAATGGTAAGGTGGTAATCGCAGAACATGATGACCGTTTTTTTTAGCAAGTTCATCAATCCTGCTTTTATCATACTGCGGTTTAATTTGTGACACGCAAAACAGCAAGTCCCTTTTTAACATATCGTCAGTTATTGGAATTTGTTTCTCACGGAGCCAATCTATGATATCAGTTTTTCTCCATGCTGCCGTTCTCTTTCAGGCTAAATTGTTTTCCCTTACACCGTTTTCTCCCTACACCTTCCATTAATGCAGTGAAAACTGTAATTAAATGTATAGGTTATATAATTTATAAAAATCACGAAAAATACCCATATTACCTTGTGCGCGCTTGAAAAGGAGAGACGCGTTCTGAAAAGAACGATTTGTGCTATATATAAACTAATTAACGTGGAACTTAACTGTTTTAAAACTAGGATGATGACGATTAACAACAGTCGATGCTAATAGACAGATGACAGATAGGTATTGGTGCCGACACCGACATATGTAAATAAGTGGCAACATATAAATCGGAAGTGAAGATAGCGTTAGTGACAGCAACTAGGGATAGTAAGAGATGCACAGTAGCTATTATATCCCATACTGCATCTTAAGGTTGAGACGAACTTTAGTTAACACTGCTCCCCACTCAAGGCGCGAATAAACACGAGTATGTCTAGTCGCTGCAGAAATTTATTCACTTCTCCTATCTTGCCCAACACTGGTTCAAATGAACGAAGTAGGGAACTACCTATATGGCGTGAATTGGTCAGCTGTTCGTTTTTTTTTATGCTGCTCGCTTCGTGACTTCATTTTTTTTGGTTTGCTCACTTTAACTAATCAAAGGTGTAAAACGAATGCAGCTAATAGATCATAAAATTTTTATTATCGAATCAGACTTCAGAAATGGTGCAAAATTCCTTAAACGCCCTTGCATTCTCCAAAAATAGGCGTTTTATTTTTCTCAATTGAAACGTTTGTATGTAGTTATTTTTCAAAACGACAAAACTTAATCTGTCAACGGTATAACATAACCTGCCCCACACACACGCCACAGAATAAGTCAACTACTACCAAAGTATTTTTGTTTTGTGCAAAGCTTTCAATAAGTCATTGCATAATTCATCAAACACCTCTATCTATTTTGCATTATTGAACCAGTTGTGACAGTGGTTAACTTTATTGGCTCTTGGCGAGTTAACCATCGCCAGTTCGATGGTGCAATAGTGGAAAAGTTTTATTGAGATTTTTGGAACTTATTAATATTTGTTTAAATGAGAAAGAATTTCTACAATCGTTCCGTCCATTAATAGTAATTATTGCTTCTGTTTCTTATGCCCTCTCAACTGAACTTTCGTCCCTTCAAATTATTTTAAATAAAAAGATACTAACATTCGTTGAAGTATTACAAAAAAATATGTCGCAATTCATTTCTTGTGATCTAGATTGGATTAGAATTCCTAAAAATGGATCAAAATTTTCTGGTCCAGATGTTTTCAAGGTGCCCAGATCTTCAGAAGTAGCAGGTATTGAACTACTGAGATGTGTTTCTAAATGCCCTAAAATAGTGGAATCTTATTTTTGTTAGCTTTCTTCATAACACTACTATAGGTTTGTCTTTTTTATTAATAAATTTTTGGTTTATTGCGTAGTACTTGATTGTTTGATCAATCGTTTATTCCAGCATCTTGCTTTCCTGTTTCTTCCAATGTTACTCTTAAATATTTAAATTTCTCATTTGCTCTATTTTAGTATCATTTATTTCAATTTTAGTTTCAACATTCTGGTTTCCGAGGATTTTAGCTTTTTCTATGTTTTATTGTCATGCCCTCTTCTTCCATGCTTCCTTTCCATATGTTCAAATTTTCTTTGTTTTTCACTATCTGCTATTATTACCACATCGTCTGCAAAGATCCCATTATGTAGCTATTTCAATCCTCTGCAAATTCTTATATCACACAAACACTTTATTAACTTTTTGTTCGCATTTTGCCTCATTTTGCAAAATGTAAACCAGATGAAGATAAACTTTTAATATTTAATATTTACTGTTAGTTTATATATTGCGTACTTTCTAGGTACTAACATGTAGAAAAACAATGATTATTATAATATTTACTAGCAATAATAATTTATTGTAATGTTATTTATAATCCACCAGGTAAAAATTATTTGACCATTTGGAAAAGTTAATAAATAATAGGAATAATTTAAAATAAAACCACTGAAACCCATAGGGAATGTTGTAGAAAAAAATATAAGAATATACAGGGTGTTTTGGAAAAAAAATAAGTTTTGTATCTTTAAGATTCTTTGACAAGTCAGTAATTTTTAAACACCCTGTATGATACGACGGAAACTTTTTGGTACATTGTTTTCGGTTCAATAAAACACAGAGGAACACAATAAAAAATATACATGTTAGAGTTTACAACCTGGCCCGCTGAACTTAATTTTCGTTGCGATTTGGCCCTGTCCTAAAAAAGTTTGCCGATCCCTGTTCTAGAGGGTTGAAACAACGAACGATCATATGGTAGAAAAAATAATATTAAAAAAACGCGTCTTACGATGACTAATAATACTCGTATTACAACAGACATCATTGTAACAGTAGTTTTTTTTTAACATACTATCATTAGAAACAGTACTGATTATGATTTTATTCCAAACATCTTTTATATTTTTCACCAGTAAAAAATTCACATGATTTTACGCCATAGCATTATTATATAAGTTGTCACGAGAAAATCAAAATTACTTCCCATTCCTAAGCTTGTTATTTTCAGCAAAGGCTTTATACAATCTGTCATACTTCCTCTACTTTCCACTTCCAGGTGACCTATTCGTCATAGTCTTCAGCATGGACAGTCGTGAGACGTTCGAAGAGGCGATCCGACTTCGAGAGCAGATCTTAGAGACGAAACTGAACGCAGGGGGCGCTGCGAACGCCGCTGGCGGTCTCGCCAAGAAGAGAGTTATGCCCAGGGTGCCGATGGTATTGGCCGGCAACAAATGCGACAAGGAAATGAAGTAAGTCCGCATTACTTCTCTCGTCTGTCTGTGCTCTATATACCTTTCAGCTTGTCAACTGAGCTCTTCTCTATATATGCGACCCGTTATTAAATTAGTTTTCTATCTCGGTCTCTCCGGCTCTCGACTCCGGTTAGTCCGAGCGAATATTTCCGGAAGGAGTAAGTGAGTGGTACGTGTCTCGTCGGTTTATTAAATTTAAATGCAAATCAAACGCTGCCGGCTGACTGAGTGGGGAGAATGGTATGTGCCAGGAGGCCATCGTTCAATTTAAGTCGTTGTGAATTAAAGGAGATGATTGCTTTTATGTGTGTCGTTGTTCTCTACACTTTATTCGTGAAAATAAATAAATAAAGCCGTTGGGGAATTTAAGAAAATCCGAGCGATTTATTGTTAGATACTTGGGATATGTACGTGAGGGGACTCAGAAACTTTTTGGACTAGGGCTCACGTGGGTACAATCGTAATATCAATTAGCAAAAGAGGCGGTGTCTAAGGGGATAGAGCGATAATTAGGTTATGATTTAATTTCGGATAGCGTAGGGTAACGCCGGAATTACGTTCCTTTTATTTTTGTTAATTCATTTTGTTTCAATCGTTAGTACCAGTAGTGTCATCTATTCTGTTTACTTTTGCCGAATTATTCGCTTAGCATACTCATTCCGTGCAATTTTTCTTTTATTTCGCTTTTATTTTGGGATTTACAATTCATTTAGAGTTGATTTAATTTTATCTTCTTTTATTAAGTTCTATCTTTTGAGCATTTTGTTTCATCTTCCACTCTGTTCTTCCTTCCTGCTCCATCAAGTTTGCTGTCCTTTATTTGTTCCTTTAGCTCTTTCATTTCGTTCTTTAATTCCGCACTACTTCTAGTCAAGTCTTCAATTACCTATTTCATCATTCCCTTCAATTCCTCCATCATTTATGTTTCTTCCTTTCCTTCTTTATCTCCAGCGTTTGTACTCCTTTCTTTTCTCTCTTTCCTTTTCTCTTCTGTTTACATTTTCAATGTTTTTCTTTTACTCTTACTAAATATGCCGTCTTTATTCTCTTCTGTTTCGCCGCTCTCTCTCCCGCGTTTCTTGTCAGCGTTCATTCGTCCAGATCAAGACCGGACAATGACTTAGCGTCGATCGCGCGGTGTACTGTAGCCCTACTCGATTCAAACAACAAGCCCGCAAACGACCGCTGGCCGTGTCTAGCCATATCTTGTCCGTTTGCCTACCGATTTGTTGTCCTCAAGTTGCATGTCACAACTATGAACCTACTTTTTTCGGTTTACCTTTATGGATATACTTTTGCAGCGATGGCAAAACGCTTGGATATATACTTATACTTTTAAACCGTTTTCGCACCAAAAGCAACTAGCAATGGCAACGCAACTGCAATGCGACCACAACTTCAGTTGAGTTGCTTTTGTGTACTTAAAGAAATCAGCTATAATCTCTTGTTTCCGTAGTTACGAACAAAATGTCGTCCTCATCAGATGAAAATATAGCGGCGGCATACTTGCTAGCAGAAAAGCGTAAAAAGAAAACATACCGAAAATTTTGGGTTAACTGTTTTTATACCATAAATTTGGAACACAGCTCTTATATAGTGGCACGGGGATTAAGTAATGATCCGGCTAAATTCCACGGATTTTACCGTATGAGCAAAGACACTTAAATTTTTAACAGAATCATTGAAGTATGAAATAAGCAAAAAAGACACCAATTATCGCAAAGCTATAAGTGGTGAAGAAAGACTTCTTCACCACTAAGGTAAGTTTTTATTTTTATTTTCTGAACAAACTTGTTTGCATAAAAAAGATAACCTAAACTAAAAACAATGATAAAAATATCCAATTTGATGTAAATCAAGGTCTGTTCCGATGAACGACATGCCACAACGCCAAAATAATCGGCACTATTTCGAGGTACATAATATCAGAGAGAAACTTTGTGGTTATTTTATTACACTTTCTGGGGCTATACCGTATCAATGGAATCACGCTGTTTAACCAATATATTAATCGGCGAAAAATATAGGTATCCAAATATTTGCCTTGTATGTTTTCTGTCTTGATTTTACCGACAATATCAGCAGATTAAAATATATCTACCTTTAATCATGTATTTAGATGTTCTCTGTAGACATAATTTATAATAAAAGAAAACCTACCAGGTTCGCACATGATTTTTGCTATTTCTCCTCAGGCTTTTTCTTTTATGTCAACATGTGTTTCATTTGGGATAAGTTAGTTCTAAGTATAGTGAATGTGATATCTAGGTAATTTTTCTTCGTTACGGCATCAGTAACATGGGAATTTATTTGGAGAAAGAATTAGGTTCGTATCTGACAATAGCCTTGAGCTATTTCTAGAATTTCTGACACCGTTCTTCTGAGCAGGATGTGGCCAGATTACCAAAGTATTATCAACGTATCTAAACCAGCACTAAGATTTCTGGTAATAGGAGGTCACGATATGTTGCCTTTATAAAAATGTTGGCAACAACAGTAGAAAGTCGGAGATTCATAACTACACCCTGAATTTATTCGCAGTAGCAGCTGTGGAACAGGTAATAGGTAGAGGAATTTTAGGAGTCTATGGAAGCCATCTTGAGGAGAAGATAGGATTTTCTATTCACAGCATTGTGCTTGAGCGACTCTTGTAACTGGGTCTACAATTGCTGAGCAGGCTGGATACCGACCACCAAATCCAACTCAACCTTGTCCAAATCGTATCCCGTAATCCTCACCACTACAGCCGTAATATCCGAGGATCCATTGAAATTCAGAAACATTCATTGCCTTATTCGTAATAACGATATCTCCCATACAGCACTTGGAAACCTGTTTATTTGCAAACAACCCAATCATAATCGTCAAGTTTCTCTGAACCTAAATACTCATGACCCACTGAACTGCAACCACTCACTTACATTGCAGCACCAAGTCAGTATTAGGCCACTCTAATACATGATCATGACTATTATGGTATTGCGTAGTGCTAATACTACTACTTCCTACGCAAACAGCTGTTTTCCACTGTACGTTTACTGTATAAACATGTTGGATATTTTCGTAAACATTTTCTAAAGTGCTTTTACATATAGCCAAAAGCTAGTTCATAAACGTTTTCTTTTTCCAACGTGCTGCTGTGTACTGATGGTACCAGCATAAATGCAAAATGAAATTAAAAATGAAAAAAAATTAAATTTACTAGCTCAGCGGATAAAAATAAAAGGCGCAAAAGTACTATATATCTCAGGGTTACTCTCACAATTACACTAATCATGAAAAGAAAAATGTGGGCGTTTGAAAAATTCACTTTTTTAATCTCAAAAAAAAATTGAAAAAGGTTGAATCAAAAATAAAAGTACAGAAATTTTGAATTACGTTAACAATCATTAATTTTTATTATTAAAAAAAAAAAAACTTAATTACAAATTACGCAGGAAAAATCAAACCTTGGACTGAGAGTCCTGGCCAAAATCAAAACCTACTTGAATCTAATTTACTAAAGGACAATGCAAATCCTTTATCAAATAAAAAGAAAAACAGTTCAGGAAGATAATCCTTATTACAACAAAAATCCACGTGGTTTCAAAAATTAATACAAACTAAATTAATCGCGGAGAAAACAAGTGAACTAAAAATAGGAAACTTAATTACAAGCACAATGCTTCTATTCACCTTACCCGAGGTGATTAAAAATAATTACAAAACAGCAAAATATAAGAAAAACGAAAAATTAACTCTTTAAACTTAAATACATCTTCCTGCACGTAAAATAATAAAAGATCTTATATCCAATTTGTGTACACAATAATATGATGCCAATTATTAATGAGTGAGTTCCCTGATTGATGAAATAATATTAAAATAAACGAAACAAAATTTAAAATCAAAGTGAAATACCAAAATGGCAGCAATGAAAATAAATTTAAATGTACTTACACGCAATCTTTCAAGGAACTGAGCTCCAGGGGCCCAAACATCGCATACATATAACAAACAGATGCGTGCCAAAGCAGCGCATAAATGCAAAGATCATAGAAGAAGAATTCTTCTAAGAAGGACACAAACTACATGATCAAACAAAAATATATTACAGAGTGAAAATAATTTAAACTAACTGAACAATTAAATTCTTAAATTCAACAAACAATACAATTAACAAAATATTTTCAAAATAAAATATTAAAACTGTGGAAACTCTTTCGCAACATTGATAAAGATAATTTGGAATTAATAAAAATACAAATTTGAATTTCCGAAACCCGAGGTGCTAGACCACAGCAGTACGATAAGAACTTAATTATAGCGAGTTCACGTAGATTTCTTAGATGACGAGATGTGTTTAGAGATCACTATCTATGCAAATTATTGTGTAATTATTTTTTTTTGCTTACGCCCCGCACTTCATTCATTTAAAGTAATTAGTTAATTACTTTAAACGAAACAAAACGTTGGTACTACATCTAGAAGCTACTAACCCTTCAGTAAAGCATTTTGAACTTCATTTACTTTCCGCCATAAACTTTTTTCTTTTCTCTGCTGCAGCACGTGCATTACAGATTACAATCTCAACAAGTTCATACACAGACTCACTTAACACTGCTGTACTAGCAGCTTATAGCGGGCTTTAACACTGTACTTACACCATAGCAAAAGGAGCGAATTTAATAATCATATAACGTGGAAGCTCCTTAAGTCGACGAATTAATCACGCTTCTCCATCTCCCTCAGCTATAAGCAGACTATATATTCAGCGTTCCTCTATATATGCCAATATGTCTTGCTACCTTCATATTATTAAACGAAGGAATATTCACTGTTACCAGCTTTTCTAATATTTCTTTATCCTTTTCGTATAGTGTAATTACCAAATTTTAATATTAATAACAAGTACAAGATGTCTAGTTTTTATCTATACTTCAAGTTTTAAAGCAGGTGTCCCGGAGATGTCCCGATTTTCCAGTCAAGTGGTTAACAACGAAATGATATTATCAGACCACCTGGAAGTTTTATGACCGCGAACTTCTGGCTATATATTAAAATCTTGTGATGTTTACGAAAGTTGAAAGCCAAATGCTTGCTTACGCTGGCATACGATTATAAAAGTCGTTAATCTTCTGTTGTCGTTACACGCGATACATTACACAAACATTAAAGAAACTTTTACTAATTAACTATGAAAAACGCTTAAATTGTTGTGCTTGGTTTAATGAAGATTTAAATGACAACGTGATATTGATATTGCTCGCATTTTTTTTTTTTTAGTGAGGAAGAGCGCGGCTTCACCTTATCGAATTTATTAATCCCCAATAATATAGTCACTGAAAATTCACATGCGCGAACGAAGCAACTTGCCACAAAGAAACTAATGCGAAAATTTAATTTAAAATTTAACTATAAAGCAACACAAAAACATTGCTTATTTACAAGTCGGTGTCTGAATCACAATTATGGCAAGTATAGAAGAGATCAATGTTCGCGTATTTTTCATGAAACCAATTCTTCCACTTCTACTCAGCGATCGAAAACAAACAGTACGTTTACGTACCGTACCTAGGAAGAGCGCAAACTATTCCGCTCTTTATAAAGTTTGTGTACGCGAGCGCAAACGTTATACAGTACATTAAAATGTACTGAGAACGAAACAAAACGATATCGTACTGTACTAAGTACATATGCTTTAGGTGGCCTTGAATCGTTTATGTATGCGAACGTTTACCGAATACAGAATACAAAAAGAAAGTACGCAAACCGTACGCTACGTTTAACGTACTTGCGATTTTACTATTTAGTTTAGTGTGAAGTTGTACTACTGCACTAATATTGGATGAAAAGTAAACAAGTGTGTTTTATACTGGTTTCTTGCACTTCTGTTGTATGTAATGAAATAAGTACAAGGTAGAAATAAACATTCTTGAGAAAAATAAACATTTTAAATTGAATAGTAATAATAGTAATAAAAAATAAACAAAAATATAAATCGTAGTATCTAAATTGCCATCGTGTTCTTTCAAAACTTTATCACCACGAATTAATTCCATTTTCCCATATCATTTCATTTACGTTATTCGTCTCGGAAAAAACACGCAAAACGACAATCTTTAGTCGCGGCATCTTTTTTTGACTGGCACTTGTTATGAATGGAGCACTTACTAAACCTACCTATGTTTTGTTTCTTATATTTAAATGTATATTATATTATTAAATCTATGTCTAAATATGCAATTATGCCATAATCAAGATCTTTTGCTTTCATTCTTAATAATATTTGTTTAGAAATATCGGTTCGGTTATTAAAATTGTCACTATAACTTGCGTCCAAATTTGGATTCAGGGATAATTAAGATTTACATAAAGGATTATACGCATCATTAACCAGTCTTCATTATTTATCCAGTATATTTTTCAGACAATATCTGCTTCCCTATTTATTTAAGATTGAGTGAATTGCATTTGCATTCCATCAATTCAATAAACATTAAGTAAATTATAGGAATTAGATAATTAATTAATTACTTTCTGAGCACATTAGTACTACAAAAAAATGTTTGCTGGCATTTACAAACATCTGTGCTAAGTACATAAGCAGGTGTATTAATTTACCAAAGTATAATGGTACGAAAATTTCAACATTTCATAGGTACATTAAACGTAATGTACTTATTACGTTTATTTACACAAACGATTTAAACGGAGATAACGTACTTTTATAAAGTACGGTACGAAACCATTGTGTTTCGTTCTCAATCCCTGCGTTTTAAACGTACGAATATCGTTTGCGTGCAGGTACACAAACTTTATACAGAAAAAGAAATTGATATGTTTTCTCTGTTTCGTTTGCGTTTGCGTACGGTTCTCGCAATCCTACCGTACGAAACACTAAGGAACTGTTTCATAACGTTTATTTCCGATCGCTGCTTCTACTGCGTTGTAGCCAAGTTTCTTCTGAGCATAGGTCATTTTTACCGCACATCGTATCTGCTTCGTTTTATTATTGTTTTTCTTCTCTTATCCTCTGATTTCTTAATTTTTTTTTAGTTTTTATCATAATCGATCATTTTTTTAGCAGCCACTTTGGTTCTTCAGGAGTATCAGTAAGAATAGCTGGTTTATGTTTTAAGCTTTTGTTTTTATTATTTTTTTGTGTTTTAAACCTGACTTTGACAAAGAACTAAATTGTTCTGAAGAAATAATTGAGATTGGGGAAGTCATATTTGAATTTGGTATCCTAAAAGTTCTACACATGGCTTCTGGAACTACTGTAGGTGTACTACTTGTTGCTGCAGTATTCAAGATACGTTGTTTTGATCTGTAAAAATGTATCTAGGAGGAAATGATAATAAATATTTTCCCTCTTTGCAACTCTTTGGAACATTTCGAAAAAAAAAAATTAACTTATTTTCAAACAAAAAATGTTTACTATCTTCATTAAAGACAAAATAATTGCCACGGAGTGGGTATCCTCTATTTAATTAATCGGCCTACCCATTAAGGGAGATGGGTATCCGTTATAATTAATGGGCTTACCCGTTGAGGAGAACGGCTATCAGTTGTAATCGATCGCCTCACCTGTTTCAGCGAAACGGCTATCCGTTATAATTGATCTGCTTGCCCGTTGTGACGGAACAGTTATCACCCATAAATGATCGGCTTACCTGTAGCAACGGAACTAGCATCGATCATGATTGATTGGCTTATAGGTTGGAGGTAACGGCTATCAGTTGTAGTTGATCGGCTTACCCGTTGCAACGGAACCGCTGTAAAATGTATGTAGGAGGAAATACGAACAAATGTTTTCTCTCTTTGGAACTCTTTGGAACATTTCCAAAAAAAATAACTTATCTTCAATTTAAAAATGTCTTCCTTTATTAAAGACAAAAGAATGACCACGGAATGGGTATCGGCGACATAATTAATCGGCCTAACCATTGAGGGATGACGATATAATGGGCTTACCCGTTGGGGAGAACGGTTATCAGTTATAATTGATCTGCTTGCCCATTAGGACAGAACAGTTATCGCCATATTTGATCGGCTTACCTGTTGCGACGGCACTAGCATCGATCATGATTGATGGGCTTACACGTTAGAGGTAACGGCTATCAGTTGTAGTTGATCGGCTTACCCGTTACAACGGAACGGCTATCCGGTACAATTGATCAGCTACCTGTTGTCACAAACTAGTATCGATCATGAATAGATCTACTTACCTTTTGAGTGGAACGGTTATTAGTTGTAATTGATCGGCCCACCCGCTACAGTGGAACGGCTATCAGATATAATAATTCTTGAGGCGAACTAGTTATCGGCCATATTTGATCGGCTTACCTGTTGCGACGGAACTAGCATCGATCATGATTGATGGGCTTACACGTTAGAGGTAACGGCTATCAGTTGTAGTTGATCGGCTTCCCCATTACAACGGAACGGCTATCCGGTACAATTGATCAGCTTACCTGTTGTCACAGAACTAGTATCCATCATGATAGATCTACTTACCTTTTGAGTGGAACGGTTATTAGTTGTAATTGATCGGCCCACCCGCTACAGTGGAACGGCTATCAGATATAATTAATCTTGAGGCGAACTAGTTATCGGCCATATTTGATCGGCTTACCTGTTGCGACGGAACTAGCATCGATCATGATTGATGGGCTTACACGTTAGAGGTAACGGCTATCAGTTGTAGTTGATCGGCTTACCCGTTACAACGGAACGGGTATCCGGTACAATTGATCAGCTTACCTGTTGTCACAGAACTAGTATCGATCATGATAGATCTACTTACCTTTTGTAGAACGTTATTAGTTGTAATTGATCGGCCCACCCGCTACAGTGGAACGGCTATCAGATATAATTAATCTTGAGGCGAACTAGTTATCGGCCATATTTGATCGGCTTACCTGTTGCGACGGAACTAGCATCGATCATGATAATGGGCTTACACGTTAGAGGTAACGGCTATCAGTTGTAGTTGATCGGCTTACCCGTTACAACGGAACGGCTATCCGGTACAATTGATCAGCTTACCTGTTGTCACAGAACTAGTATCGATCATGATAGATCTACTTACCTTTTGAGTGGAACGGTTATTAGTTGTAATTGATCGGCCCACCCGCTACAGTGGAACGGCTATCAGACATAATTAATCTTGAGGCAAACTAGTTATCGGCCATATTTGATCGGCTTGTTGGGTTGTTGCGAATATATTAGCATCAATCATGATTGAAGGGCTTACCCGTTGGGGAGAACGGCTATCCGGTACAATTGATCCGCTTATCCGCTGGGACGTAGCGGTTATCAGCCATAATTGATCGGATTACCTATTGCGACGGAATTAGCATCAATCATGATTGATGGGCTTATCTGTTGTCGGGGAAACGGCTATCAGTTGTAGTTGCTCGGCTTATCCGTTGCAACGGAACGGCTATCCGATATAATTGATCCGCTTACCCGCTGGGACGGACCAGTTATTAGCCATAGTTGATCGGTATACCTGTTTGCGGTGGAAGTAGCATCAATCATCATTGATGGGCTTATCTGTTGGAGAAAACGGCTGTGAGTTGTAGTTGATCGTCTTACCCGTTCCGTTGCAACGGAATGGCTATCCGATATAATTGATCCGCTTACCCGCTGGGACGGACCAGTTATTAGCCATAGTTGATCGGTTTACCTGTTGCGGTGGAAGTAGCATCAATCATCATTCTATCATCTATTGGATCTATTCTATCATCTATTGGAGGAAACGGCTGTGAGTTGTAGTTGATCGTCTTACCCGTTCCGTTGCAACGGAATGGCTATCCGATATAATTGATCCACTTACCCGCTGAAACGGAAAAGTTATCAGCCATAATTGATCGGCTTACCTGTTGCGACGGAACTAGCATCAGGTAAGCCATGATTGAAGGGCTTAATATTGATCTGCTGGGACGGAGCAGTTATCAGCCATGATTGATCGGATTACCTATTGCGACGGAATTAGCATTAATCATGATGGATGGGCTTATCTGTTGGCGGGGAAACGGCTATCAGTTGTAGTTTATCGGCTTACCCGTGGCAATGGAACGGCTATCCGATATAATTGATACGCTTACTCGCTGGAACGGAACAGTTATTAGCCATAATTGATCGGCTTACCTGTTGCGATGGAACTAGCATCAATCATGATTGAAGGTCTTACCCGTTGGGGGGAACGACTATCAGTTGTAGCTTACCCGTTGCAAGGGAACTGCAAAGGCTATCGGTTATAACTGACCTGCTCACCCGTTCGGGCGAAACAATTTTATTAGCGATAATTGCTATGCTGTTGCGACGATAATAAAATGTAATTTCAGATTCTCTATATATGTAAACCTTGCAGGATTTTACGCCAGAACGGTTATAGCTTATCCACTTATGGGAGCAGTGAGGTAGAAAAGATACCATAACTACTCGATTGATTCTGGCTAAAACCAACGACGGCATAGTGTTCTAGTAGTAATAAAACTGGTTTTTCTTTAGCGCATAGGATCGTTTTTGTAAAACGGTTCATAAATTGCAAAGATTTGCAACCCCACCGCTATCAGAAGAAGCATTGTGTTAAAAATGATTAGTGATCCAATTGGATACACAAAGAATGGTGGGATACTATTTCCTGAAGCTGAAACCGCACTATCTGAAGTTGAATCATTTGTAAAAACATTGCGGTTTCGGGATGCGTACTAGAAGTAATATTCTGTGACAAAAGCGTACTTATTTATCGAAACAAAGTAATATTTATATTCCTTCCCTTATCAGAAAGTCCTCATTTTACGACTAACCTGCAAACACATACTACATTTCCGCGATTTTCATTATGTGTGCGCTGATACATAGCGGAAAGCTTCACACAACAACCCTCGAAACGATGAAAACGCGTATGCGATATCGCATTTTCCGATTCACATACAGCGTCAATAGATATACATACATTCATACGTACAGACGTGCATACATATTTATTCCGGGAAATATATCTCGTTTCCCTCTCAATCGAGGATCCATTGGAGCGTAAATAATTGAAAGACAGTCGCCTCTCGTCTCGCTTTCGAAGCTCACCTGCATAACGTACTACGTACGCTTCACGTAAACTCCGCTAGAAGAACCGCAGCTAGCGGTCTGACTGCTTCGATAATAATATAATAATGAAGCGACGCGAATCTATATGGCTATACATAGAGCACCAACCGAACGAAGCACGGAGTTCCACAACCGACTTTCTACGGTGTGGGAAGCGGAAGTTCGGTATCGCCTTTCGTCTCGCGTGCGTTGGCGGGTGGGCGCACGAGTTCTACACTTCGGCACTTCCGATAATTCATTACCGCTCACATCCAATTTGAAGTTGCGGTTGGTTCAGTTTGTGTGCGAAGTGTTAAGTGTAATTTTATATGACTTGACTGGCGGGTGTAGAATGTACGGCATTAGATGCTATACCATGTGATTCAAAATGATTGTCGTAAGAAAAAAACTGTTTTCCGGAAAAAATTATCTATACTTATTACCAATTTAATGAGCGAAGTTAGCTGCATACAAATTTCATACATTAAATGAATTTTTTTGACATTTAGCGACATTTGGCGTGGGTTGTAGTATCTTTCGATTATTTATCTTATAATTTTTTTTCAAATCGTTTATATTTACATCTAATATCATCAACAATAGTATTTCTGAATACTGTAAGAAAATAAGGGAATTTATCTGTGGTAATAAATCAACAAACAGGTAAAAAATCAATATTAACATTAAGTGAAATAGTTTATTACATTTTATAATTTTATAAGCTTATCATACACTTCAGCGCAATGAGCTGTCAAAAGAAAGTTACATTTTCATCCCTATAAAGTTTCTACGGTACAGGAATTATTACCATTAGATCACGATAGGCGATTGGAATATTGTCACTGGTTTAATAACAATTTAAGGGACGATGACTTGCTAATCAAATCATTTTTCTCGGATGAAGCCTGGTTTTATCTAACAGAGTATATCAATTTACAAAACTATTGTATCTGGTCTGCAGAAAATCCACACGAATTTCGAGAAACGCAATTGCATCCCGTAAAAGTTGGAGTCTGGTTAGCTATGTCCAGGCAACGAATAATAGGGCCAATTTTCTTCGAGGAAACTGTAACAGCCCAACGTTACCAACAGATGTTGCCTGCCAATATCTTCAACAGTTTTTTGCTGACAGGGTCGTTAGAGCACAAAGATGGCCACCAAGATCGCCTGATCTAACCCCATTAGATTACTTCATGTTTGGCTATCTAAAAAAATAGGATCTATAGAAACTGCATGCATACCATAGAAGAACTGAGAGATGCAGTTTTGTCACTTAATAATTATACTAATTGTATGTTATAATTTAAAGTAATAAATAAATTTAGTTAAACACCAGTTAGCACTGAATTGTAAAATCATAATTTAGTAAAATTAAATTAATTACATTTCATTTTTACAAGCAGAAACACCAATCCATAGTCGTTTATATAATGCGAGTTCAAATATAGGTTACGTTTTCCTTATTTATGACAGACCCGTTTACTTTCTTATGTTCCAACACTGACTTAGTTCAAACCTCCATTACGAACACGCGGCATATACCTACACCCTGTTACTATCTATAGGAGCGGATTTTACAATCATTTTGAATCTGTGTAGATATTAGTAATGTATAAAACTGCTTCTTTACGTTAGCAGCTACAACCTGCTTCTGCTAATTTTGGTTAGCAGTTTAAAAAAGCTGCTACTTTTTGTAGCAATTCATTTTTACTTTTTTTTTGTAAGAAACAATAACTGTAGGACGATTATCATTCAATTATGTTACGATTTTTTCTATCGCTTACCTCGAATTAGTTCTCCGCTAGCCGTTTCGACAGGCTTTTGTAACCCCGTTTCCTTCTTTTACCTTCAGAGATGCTCCTACGTCTTGTAATTTCACAACGTAAACATTATCGTCTAATTTTTAGTTCCTGAATTATATTTCTTCCCCCTGTTAGAGTGGCCTTGCTAGAATTGGTAATCTTTTAATTTTTCATTTACTTACAGTTAGATTTTTATACTTAAAACGGTCTCAGATTGTTGTTTAATTTCGGGAATTCCTGTGTTAAAGGGGGCGCTAACATAAAGTAGAGAGCACGAAGTCGGTACAAAATAGAAAAGCGAAATTTTTAGAAGTTATAGTTGAAAAAAGATCTGTTCTCAAAAATCAAAATAATCCAAATGTTGCTATAATGATCCTTAGCCCGTTTGTCTGAAAAGAAATTTATAAACTATAGGTGAAATTAAAAAAAAATGAACGATGTACCAGAGGCAAATTATATAGCCAATATAATGATAACCATTTTTCAGGATTCGTAGAAAAACGTGTATTTTTCTTGAAAATTTGGAAATAAGTTTTTGCAGACAAATATGTAATCTGTGAAGACAAGGTGAAATGGATGAGTCAAGTAAACTTCAGCATGTGTCTTTAAGATGACGCTTCAGCTTTGGGTAAAATTGTTGGTAATTGCAAATGCACTTTTGATTGTCATGATTTTTATAAATCTTTTTTTTTTGTATTTACTATTATACAGATAAAGGTAACTATGGAAAAGTAAGGCGCTACTTCAATTTATACATTTAAAAGAACATCTTTACAAATTGGGTGTGCGACGGGTCATCCAACTATCAGGGTTGTAAGTAGAGATTGATGTATCAGCACATTGCGGTTGGTGCAGAAAACATCCATTCTTTAAAAACCTTTTTAGATATAGTAAGGAGATGGTCGTGTACAATGTAACCAAATGTAAGTGAAGAATGAAGTGATCATTAATATTAACACGAAATTATCTACCATGTAAGTGTAAGGAAATGAAGAATACGTAACAGTAAACGTAATAAAATACAATGACACAATTTATCATATATAAAGCTCATTTTATTTCCAGAAGCATTACATAAACCTAACATAAACAGTAATTAATAAGAAGTGAAGAAAATATGACGTCTAATGAACTTAACTAACACTGGTGACCAGGATATGCTATTTACGTATAAAATTAATATAAATTTTCAATAACAACCAAAAAGGTTTAGGTGCTGTTATAACATAATAGTCATTCTGAAGGTATTTAAAAACAAATTTTAAATATAAATGCGCCTCTATATTCAGGAACCAAGGAACCACTTGCTTTTAGTACTAGAAACTAAGTGACAACTTCAGCTTAAAATAATAAACAAGAAATAAAAATGATAGTGATTTATAAAATGTAACCGTAGCTGGCATCATTGGCTTGCAAACGGGATGGTGGTACTCAAACTACGAAATATATGATTAAAGAACTAATAATTAAATAAATAAACCAAAATATATAAGGAAAAAAGTAAACAAATGTATCCAAACAAATAATGCGTGAACCGTAAAATGGACTATACGGAAGTGATATGGATACAGACAACGTATACACTATGCATAAGTGTAAGAATTTATGCTTACCACCCCTTTAGAAGATATTTAGAAAACGCGCGAGTCAGAAGAGCGTTTCTTGAAATTAGACACTTATAAATGTATATGTATTGTAACAGTTTAAAATTCTGTATTCAGCGCAGTCCCGCAGAATATAGATTTCTTATTGCTGTTAATAGTAAAGTATTACTCTGATAATACATTCCGTAAAAACATTTGATTATGAAAGTAAGTCACATACATCTTTGTAACACTAAAAAATTAATACTTCAGTAATAACTATATAAAACAGAAGGTATATCTCTTAAATACACAAAGCAAACTATTATTGTACTATTTTAACAATGCAAATGTCGTACAACCTAAAAAAGGATTGGGGTTAGATTATTATATATCGGGTGTGGGATATATGTATATGCACATTATATCGCATTTTTGTAAAACTCACTAAACCACCCGAATAGCTTTTTATAACGTTTAGAATTAGATAAGCAGGGTAACGTAAACAAATGGCGTGAAGCGACTTGCCCAGCGATGATAGATTTATGGGAAGTACCTATGGGAAATGGGAACTATTTATATGCGATAGCCGAACTGTATCAATGCAGCCCGTCGCTTTATGTGTCGCGTAAATAGGCAACCCATCAAACCAAGTGGAGTTACAAAATTTTAAGCTGTTAGCGATATTACTTATTACTTCTACTAAAATATAGGTGCCACCACAATGCAGGGTCACTGCCGCCATAATGATTTTACTACTCCCCACCAACTAAAGCGCACCCTTAAAGTGGTTTGTTGATGACATTTCTAGGTAGGTTAGATCCGTTTCTTTTGCACAGAGTAACTATTTTTTCATGTCGGTATTATCGGTTCCACGCATCGATTCGTTCGATTGATCGTTGGTTTCTTTAGATCCGTTTATCTGTGTTTACACCTTTTCGACGTTCAAGGGCGCCTCCATGTCCTTATTCTTGTTTTATTTAGCTGTCTTCTGATTGGTTGCGTGGCGTATTAATTCTTCCGTTTCCTGTTTCTTCTTGGTGGTCGCTGGACGCGCTCTCCACGAGTAAATCTTCCTCTATTTGGAAATTTTGGAAATTTTCACACATCTGTGGATTTTATTGGAAGGTTGCTTGAAATAATCATTGGCCGTATCTTCGCTTGTGTTTGAAGTGGAAATTTCGTGATTATTACGGCGGATGAGCCTGATATTTTGGGATATAATTTGAGAACCACGCGAGTCCAACGCCATTTCTGTATCTTGCTTCTTCTCTTTGTTGAAAAACCTTGTTATTTAACGGTAAGCAAATCTTGTCACTCCTTTTATTTTCACTAATTTTGGGGTTTCTGTGTTATAGAGGTATTTTTTTTTTTAGATTGTTGATTTTACATAGTGATAAGTGTTGAAAATTTTTAAATGTATTTTTCTCATGATCCAGTGACACTTACTTTTATTATATTTTAATTGTAAGGTGATTCCAGAATTTTGCAATAATTATTTATTTTAATTTTGTGTAAACATCCGGCAGTTCATTCGGTCACATGGGCATTCTCATATATTAAACATCTTATATTCCCCTCACTTCGGTGAATTTAACGGACTCTCTGAGACAGTTATACCCCTTGTCGAAAACAACCGCTGTAAGTCGGTTAAAATTTTTCATCAATCGAAAGGATTCACTAGCCAACCTTCATCACAGGCAGGCGTGTCTCAATTCATTTCGTAAAATTTAACGGGTATTTTGATAAAATCCAATTTTATTCTTCTTCAAGTGTCTTATCTCTCCGCTGGTTAGACTATTTAGTATTTTGATGTTAGCGTCAGAAACACAAAACCAGCTTTATTCGAGTAGCAGCCTATCATTGGGGTCACGTAATTTTCAGGATTAAATAAAAACACTGTATTTTATCGTGTGCGACGCTGGCTGTTCCAAACAATGATAAACTACATTCAGTATCCCCGTTTAAATTCAGATCAGACGACAACTCGTCGTCTGTTGTAAATCCTCCCGGTGTAGTTTATCATCATTTGTTATCGGGATACGCATTGTCGTATTTTCGCGTGTCGAGACTATAATACGTATCCTATTTTGAATATTAAAATTTCACGACACCCGTGGGAATTTTAGATTTCGCTAGGGTGTCATTCGGCGATCCGCTAATGAATAGGTAACTTAATGTATTGGACGGTGGGAGACAATGGAATGTATAAAACTCGTTTGGCCATTATAAGGGAAGATGTATAATTTTAAAATAGCACATAAAAAGTCATTTCCACCGCTAGAATAATATAATAAGTTCACCTTTGAGTACATTCGATACAAGCATTACGCGCAGTTCAAAACGAAATGTAGACTGGTATTACTCGTTTTGCTATTGAGAGTGAGTTGTAAATTTTCAAGATAGCCCCGTCTCAACTGTAGCAACAATCTTAAATATTCACCCTTATGCTGTATCATTTACGTTATTAATAACATGTACGTTATCAATAAATATAACGTATTTACGTTATTTCTGTCAGAAGTGGTATGCTGTATCGGATAAGTGTATGTTATAAAATAACATGCGTGTTATTTACTGTACGTTATGTGGAATAAAATAACGCCATGCAATCCCTTGCAGTTATGCGAATAACAGCAACGTTATGAACAAAAGTGAGGTTAAAGTTTACTGAATTGTCAATAGAAACGAGTTGATTTTTGAAAATGAGTAATGATTTCAAGAATTTGTTGGCTGTTGGTTTATTAGAGTAACTTTTAACTGTTAATGATAACACTAACTGTAAAATAGGCAACCGAAAGGTACATTACATAAAAAGATTATTTGTGTTTTTGTAGGAATAATTCTGTAATTGAAATAGACCTAGACCTGACTTGATCATTTGAACTACTTGATATTTTCATAAAATTATTTATAGGTAGATTGCTAGAATATGGTGCTTACATAACAAATAGAACCATTCATACAGCAATAAAGACAAACACTAATAGCACTTAAAGCACTGTTCAAACATGGAAATACTATATTTTCAAAGTACATTGGTTACGAATGTAACTATTTTCACGCACACAGTTGTTACCAGATTTGTGGGGGACAAAATTTTTAGGTGGCATTAGAACAATCTGTTGAAAGCTGAATAATTTCGGAAGTAAATAATGGACTAGTAAATATAAGGCACTCGCAAGTCAAATTACTAAAAATTCAAGAAGAAACTGTTATGTATGTACACTTTTATATTGTGAGTCGCCTGGAAACAGCTTGTTATTATGAATTAGAAAATATATGTCAGTCGTAAAAATACTTCAGTGTTTTAATCTAACTTAAATATTATATTTAAAAAACGTAACAGAAACCATCATTAATAAGGATATGGAACTTTACGTAAAAGTATTTGCAACATCTGTCATAAATATATATATTTATATTATTCTACAAACTTGTTTTTAATAAATACACAAAAAGTTTCTTATTATTTAATTTTGACTATGTAGGGATACTAGCATTTAAAAGGAGGTGACATATGTATATGTACCCCAAGATGTAAGGTGTTTAATACTTTCACTGATATATAAATTTGCTCAATGTTTCCGGTTCCTTGGTAGCACTTTTCTGCCGTTCCAATCCAAGCCTCTCTCCTCCAAGCACTAACCCATCACGTTGTTCTACTTTAACTTTAACATGATCTCCCTCATATTCTCTTCCTTTGTGGCTATGTTTGCCTCTGCTTCTCCAGTCAAATTAAGTGTCCAAATCACGTTAGTTGTTTCTCTGTACTGCTTTGGATTGATTTTAAATCTGTTCTTAGTTCTTACTACCTCGTCTCGAACTCTGTCTCTCTTTGTGTTGCCTCAGAATATGATAATAAAGAAAAACACTTCACTTATTAATTTTAACCGGGTTTTACTTCACAGCACCGACCATACATTCAACATAACCTAACATACATTTCCTGTGTGACTGTTCGCGTTAAAAATAACGTTAATTTATCATACTGAATTGGCAGGAGTTAGAACTTTCTCTTGTAATTAATTTATTAATAATATCCTTAACAGCGTTTCATTACAACAAATATTTCGGGTTTCTTTAGTTTTGACATTTTTATATTTTACATATTTCTATAGTGATACAACATACGGAAATTGATTGCAACCGTTATGACGACGCTTGCATGTTATACGTTATGTTATTTTTAACGTTTTATGTTATTTATAACATAAATGATACAGCATAAGGGGGATTATATGTGCAAGTATGATTCCACATGTGCCACCAATTGTCAAAACGTGACAATGACAAACAATTTTGCTGCCTATACAGCAAAGGCTGCACAATTGTTTTTTGCAAAAAGCTTTTTGTAATGGACGTATAAACACGAGAACCGCAACAGTATGACCTCCTTGAGTGTTAGGAGTTGACACGAAATACTAGGAGTTGGCAGTAATGAAAGCAGAAATAGACCACTTCAGTCATAATGATGTAATTAACGGTCAAGAAAAGTGTCTATTTTGTAACGCATTGTTTGTATGTTGAACGTTATAGTTTAATACACTTATAATATTGGAAACGTGTTTAAGTAAAAATCACCCAAACCTAACAGGTTATGGGCCCAGGACCTTTTGAGAAGAAGTACGACGAAATAGAGGAGAAGACGACGCACATTACAATATACAAAATGGGCGATATAAAAATTGAAAAATTAAATAATGAAAATTATAGATATTGGTGTCTACGAGCACAAGGTCTGTTAGAAGTAACGGGACTATGGAAAGCAGTTGATCCTGGTTTTGTAAGGGACATATTGAA
Organism: Protaetia brevitarsis; assembly: GCA_004143645.1. Lineage (NCBI taxonomy): Eukaryota > Metazoa > Arthropoda > Insecta > Coleoptera > Scarabaeidae > Protaetia > Protaetia brevitarsis. Next base: position 4,620,670 of record RXPK01000037.1, on the reverse strand, counting down.
ATGGTCAACTCAAGACAAGGAAAATGATCACAAAACAAAGTCAATTTTATATCTAATAATGAATAATGACAGTCTGGATGATATAATGGAAAGCAAAACGGCAAAAGATATCTGACAAACAAACTGATATTATTATCACCACATATGTAGGCGATATTTTACTTTTTGGAAAATTGGAACATATAGAAAAATTCAAAGAAAAAATCAAGAACAGATTTGAAATAAAAGATTTAGGGGAGGTAAAACACATTTTATCGATAAAGATAACACGTGAAGGCAGTACGACGAAACTAAATCAAAGAGCATATGTAGTAGCACTATTGAGGCAAACCAATATGGAAAATTTAAAAGAAGCAAAAATACCATTACCCTTTGGGTTTGAAATACGATGAAGACGAACAACGAAACAAAAGCCCTAAATTAAGACCAAAAGCAGCTATATCAAGAGGTTGTTGGAAGTGTTCTTTACTTAGCAACAGCTACTAGACCCGATTTGGCATTTGCAGTGACATTGTTGTCACAATTTAATCAAAATCCGACAGAACAGCATTGGACTAGTATCAAACATATTGTAACGTTTTTCTATTCTTAAAACATTGTCGGGGTTTAGAAAAATACGCAGGCGATATATTTAAATTAACTTGATTTATTAACGCACTTACGGACTACTTAAAATCTATTAATTAATATCAAAATAAACACTAAAATTTAATCACTTACTACTTACTATTAAAAATCACTTAATTACTAATGTCTTTATTTATGTAAACGATTTATTTCCACCGATATTTATATCACACGTACTAATTCGCTCGTATTTATTTCCACTCACTATTTGCTTATCTGCTCAATTCAACTCGTATCCACTGACTGACTGACCAATAACCACGCGTTATTTTATATCTGGCGCCGGGATTACGAGATTGTTCGGGACACATCTAGGGCATGTTTCTAGATTCAGAAGAATAATCACGAATCTTCGATCCGGTACTGCCCTCTGTCATTCCTCGTACGTAATTTTTTCTTCCGCTATGCTAGCGCCATCTAGGGGCGCCTATCGAAACCGCCAGTTTAAAAATTTGCACTCGTTACAATATATTAAGATATCTAAATGCCACCAAAGACTATAGCCTGGAATATACGAAAAATTATGGACAGCTTCCTGTAGCTTTTCCCGATACTGATTGGGCATCCAATAAACTCGATAGAAAATCTTTTAGTGATTGCGTGTTTATTTTTGCGAATGCAGTTATAACGTGGAAGAGTCAGAAACAAAGAAGCACGTCATTAAACGCAGCTGAAGCAGAGTTAATAGCCTTGACAGAAGCTGCGAAAGAATTCACCTTTTATAGAAAACTTGCGGCGGAGATAGCAAAAGTTCTTCGAAAAGGGATTTTGTATGAAAATAGATAATCAGAGTGCTATAAAACTTGCCGAAAATAAAATGACATCTGAAAGATCCAAGCACATTATCTCCGACATTTTTTTATTCGGGACAAGACAGAAAGTGGTGTAATACATCTGGAGTATATTCCATCAAACCATAATCTTGCCGATTCATTCACCAAAATATTAAGTGGAATCAAAATGGTGGACCATTTAAAGAAGATGGGAATCCTGGATTCCGTGGGGGTGTTAGGAGTTGACAAGAAATACTAGGAGTTGGTAGTAGTGACAGAGTACACTGAGTAAGGACAAGAGATGAGTTATAGGGGTCCTAATTTCTAAACCTAACTTCACTTCAAACAACAGCTTCCCAAAATGGCAGTTTGTTATTGTTTACGTTCGCATCTGCACAAATTAGTTTACTCATCCGTTTAATCTACATGATTTACTTGTTTTATTTATTTATTTTACGTATTTTATTAGTTTTGAATTACCCCTGCAGTTTTAAAAACATTTAATGAACCATGATATTCTTGTGTAAAAGCTAAGATCGGTGGCCAGTGGCCATAACATTTACATACTTTCTTATATATTATATTGTTAGGTTTAAGTGAAATAACTCAAATAACCGTGAAAGAAGACACCAATGGGTATCATGTTGTAGTGCCAGTCACTCTCACAAGATAAATTGTGATGCTAATGATGGTCGCAGTTTCTTGGGATTTCCGAATGAATCTAATATATATGACACGACAAGAATTAAGAAAGTACATGAATAAGAAGATCTATTGTCGTTGTGCAGAGATTCCTACATCACACTAAATCAATTTATTTGTTAGATACACATTTTAAGCTAGATTGCTATTTATCGTAATAACTAACCTAATTGATTTTATGTTCACTTTTTAAAATAATATGATTTTGGTTTTAACTGCATTATACTGGTATAAATTTTAATCGCATTTATTCACATTATAGACAATTCGATATTATATAGTCTACCTTTGAACTCTATCCGCTTGTGCACCCCCGGACATTATTGTTGACAAACCAGTGCAGGGTCAGATGTTAGAAATGAAGTAGTCGAATAAAAAGGAACAATCTTTGTATCGCACAGAACGATATAGTCATAACTTTGGAACCCTAATTAAAAGTTATTGTGTATTCGTATCAGAAATTTGAAAGTCCCTTCCACCGAAGCTGTTGCATTTTTATTAATTTATTTGAGAAAGAACCACAACATATTTATTAACATATTATTTATTCCTGGAAGAATATTTTACACTAATAAAAATGTAAACAAAGATTTATTTCACAAAAAGGAAAGAAGATAAACATGATTATCGTAAAACACTTGCAAATATATGTATCACTTAATCAAACATTATTTTACTGGAAACGTGTTTTTTATTACTATAAACTGTTCATAAATATTTGCAACAAAATCAGAATAAAAAACGCATAAATTTGTGTATTTTTTTAATCTATTTTTCTACTTCTTTTAAAATATAAATTATTTTACACATTTGAAAATTTCCGGCAACAGCTTGGAACTTGATTTCAAGGTCATTCAAAACGGACCACTCAAGAACAATGGCTTTTTACGAGCTTGTCCTTACTGTTATGTACTGTGGTAATGATAACAAAATAGACAACTTCAGTCATAATGATGTAATTAATGGTCGAGAAAAGTTTGTATTTTGTAACGCATTGTTTGTACGCTAAATGTCATAGTTTATACACTTATAATATATAATGGAAACGTGTTTATCTAAAAATCACCCAAACCTAACATTGAGCTCCAGATTTGACGCTGTTAATCTTTTATGACTTCATGTACGAGCGCATACCCTTAATGAAAAGTGTCCTAAGTAGCAACTCTGAAATGTTTACTCCGTGAGAGCGGGCTTGTAAATGCCGAGGTCAAGTGTGGCTCAACGTCGAACGTTGGGAATGGAGGAAGTGGGCCGTAAAATTCCCTTAAAATCAGTACGATTTGACAACGTGTAGCTGATTTTGTATGGAAACGCGCGTATTCAAAATAATACCATTCTATACCTGCATATATCTTTATCAAGAGAGAAACATGCTTCCCTTGCTATGTCGCCACCCGAAATCATCCTCGCTCTGGTCATAATATTTGATTTTTGAGTATCGATTACATATAAACCTAAACTAAACTAATATAATATTTTACATTTTAAATAGGACAAAATCACTACAACTTAACATTTTATGTTGCCTAGGACAGTAAACGTGGAGGAAGTCCAGGCCTACTGCGACACCCAAAACTCCTGCGTCTTCGTCGAAACCTCCGCTAAGAGGAACCTCAAAGTCGACGAGGTCTTCTACCAACTGTTCCTGGTCGCCAATCTGCCGCTAGAGATGGCGCCCAACCACCACAAACGGGTGCACGCCAACTTCGGCTCGCCCTGTCCCCTGCCGCGCCGCAGCCTTCGCACCACGCCAAAAGGTACACACTGAAACGGAGACTGAGCGATGCTTGCGGTGTTGTAACTCCGAACGTGCGCAGACCTAGCATTCGGACAGATCTGATGATCATGCGCACGAAGACTTGTAGCATGGCGGACGGAAACGGCCACGCGAATAGGATAGAGAACAGTTGCGCGTTGCAATAGTATTCTCTGTTATTGCTGTTAATTGTTTTTCTCTTCTATTTTTTTTTTATATGTATAATATATAGAATCTGTTATTGCTGTGTCTCTCTTCGTTATTTGTTATTAAAAATGTTGTTGGATGTTGTTGTTGTTATCGCTATGTTTGATTTGGATTGGTGGTGCAACAATTAGTATGTTTTTACGTATGCAACCAGTATTGTCAATAATACGCGTTTGCAACATTGGTTGCATTTACGTATAATGTGTTGCATATTTTTATACTCCTAATAAAATCAAATATTATATTGGTAATCGTTGCATCACTAATTAATATTAAATGTCACCACTATATCGTTATCTTTCTCGATGGTAATGGATGCTCGTTTTTGCAAGTATTTCTTTATAGCCGTTGTCCTCGTATTCATGTCTACAAGGGTCACGCTGAAAAAAAAATGGGTTCCTAGTGACTACAATACTTTCATTTTATCGCTATTTAACTACCTCACGACACAAACATAGGCACTCCAAATGACGCTCTAGTTTATTAGAATTGTTATCCTTCTAAATTTCTTGCCGATCGCTGGCAAACCTGAAACAAAATTAATCAATTTTTTTTTTGTTGATTCTAATTATGATTTTATGCTCTGACTTTCAAGATAAAACGAAAGTAAAGCATGTACTATCTAAAAATAAAGTAAAGAATCGAAAAGCAATAAAACCTAGTGGATCTCCAACTAACAGGCACAAGTGCGAAATCGGGCATTAATATACTGGGCAACTGTTTTATTACGCCACTGTACGATATAGGAGCCAATTTGCCACAGATCGCGTTAATCAACCCTGCATGCACGTGCTAATGCACGTGTTCACTGCATGGGCAATAGATATTACGATCTTATTTGTTGTTTAAAAACTTGAGAGAAAGAAGAAGAAATTATTGAAGCGTAATATGAGATATATTTACATTATAACAAAATAATGTATGTTACATAACGTAAACATAAAAAGTAATTGAATATCAATATGAAAGACATTTATCTAATCGCAGTAAGAAATAATACATGGGTAGTACACAAAAACACAACACATGTAAAAATTCTATGCCCTAATAGAAGGTGAAGTCAGTATAATAACTAAATTGCGCCTTCTTATCTATAATCCATTCAAACTATTTTGGTCCAACGCACATGCGGTATTACAAACCGGAAGGATTATTAGCCCAACTATAATTAAAGCTGCAGAAAGGAAAGGGTAGAAATTTATAATAGGGTACATCACATTACACATTTAACCGGTGCTGATTACTATTAATAAGCTATAAGGTAAAATGGTGATATTGCAAGCAATACATTTAATAATAGCGCAAATGTTTTCTAATGACGGAAATCGGTCAAAACATCTATTAACCCTCGTAGAACATAATAAAGTATGCCATCGATTCCTCATCATCAATCCAGCCCGGGATTCATACATATACTAAAACCGTACTGCCGTGTTTAAGGATAAAGATATTTGTTTTTTTTTAACTTTTTAGTCCAAAAACATAATAAAAACTGTACACTCGCTGAAAGTAAATATTTACCAAACATCCAGAAAGCCATTTGAACTTGAGACAAGACTATATTATCTAGAGAAATATGAGGAAAACAATATTTATACAGCAAAAATACAGATACGACCATTATCTTTAACACGACAGCGTACGCGTACGGATCCCCACTCCGACCGTTTTCGAAATATATCATCGCGGCCAATGAGTGCGCACTCGTTTCTGAAGGTTTAACTATAATGCAATAACAAACCGAAATATTTAATCTTTTAATTAGTTCGAAGTTTGTATGGAACTATATTGGACATACTTTTATTTAAATATCTTTTTAATCAATTGTGTATTAACACTAGTGTATGATGAATAATATGATTATTCATCATCCAATTATCAATGCATTAAAATTAAATTAAATTTGGAACTGCTGTGAACTGATGGTCCAAGCATATAATTAAAGGGAAATTAAAAATGACAAAATTAATATAGCTAGCTCAGCAAAAATGAATTCAAAAGGGCGCCAGAGATACTTAAATCTCAAGGAAGTTTCTCCAAAAACTAATAGTGGGCTTTTGAAAAATTTACTTTCTTTAAAATCCCCAAAAATTGAAATGGCAGAATTAAAAATAAAAGAACTAATTAAAGTGATATTTATATTCATAAATTTATTGAAAAGAAAAAAAAAAAACACTTGAAAACAATTTACAGGGTAAAAAAAAACCTTGGACTGAAGGTCCTGGATTAAAACAAACCCTGCGTGAAACTAAAATTTAAGAAGGACAATTCAAATCCTTCAGCAAACAAAATGGTGAATTCGTTCTAGAAGGAATTTCAATACAAAAAAAAATAAATCCACGTGGTTTCAAAAATACAAAGCAAACAAAAAATTTTAATTCAAATAACGTGGAGAAATAAGCAAAATTAAAAATGAAATAAAAAACAAGCTCTCAGCTTCACTTCACCTTCCCCGAGGTGATAAAATTAAAATTAAATTAATAACTACAAAAAAAAACGGAAAATTTAAACTCTACACGCGCTCGCTTCTAAAACAACTTACTTAAATTGTGCACAAAACAAGTAGAGGAGAAGTCTGAATACTGATTAAAAATTATAATAAACCGAAACAAATGAAAAATCGTAAAATGGGTAAAATGAAAGATCTCAAAATTTACAACTACAAACACGCGTCACTATTCAGCTTCTGCCCTAAAAGTGGCCTCAAGCACCGCGTATATACAAAACAGCTGACTGCGCGCGCTCTGCAACGGCCGCAACAAAACAAAGAAATCGCCTTAAAAGAAGGACATAAACAAGATAAACTACTGCAAAACTTATAATCAAAGAAAAATGAACTAACTAACTGAACAATTAAATATCCAACAAAACTACTAAATTCAAAGTAAAAAGTAAAATTAGTGAGAATTTGCGCGCGTCAAAGCCAAAACATGAACTTAGAAAATACACAGCATAGAGTTTACACAACCGGGGAGACATTCCACAGCAGTATCTACATTATTACGATAATACGAAAACTGTGTTTCCTTCATTTATATTTATGCGTTTTACGATTCTGGGTTTCTGACGAACATATTATTACCAAATGCATTCATAATATAGTTGGGTCGTTTCAATATCGTGCAAAACCCTATGTCTATCTCAATTTCCTTCATCGCTTTTAGAAAAGAAAGCAATAACCTCTAGTAAAGAGAACCCGGAATTTCCTACAGCTGACCGATTTACCTTCCAATATACTATTAAATGTCGGTAACAGCTATTAAACAAAGTGGGTGATGCAAGACATTATTTTTAAATAGTACACTATGTTAATAATTAACTGCGAATGGTGGGGGTGTCGTAGGTATGCAACCAATCTAACAAAATCATATAGTTGTAATTGGTAATCCATAATTCGTCTAATACCGAATACTGCTATTTTTATTTCATTGTACACCTTGTACCTGTTTGTTTAGATATTGTTAAACCTTTTTAGGAAACAAATAGCACAATCTTAAAATTTGGTTTAAATTAAATCTGTAGTAGCTTATGATTACAAACATGCATGAAACCTGGTGCGACACCAAGAAAGAAAATCTTGTATTAAGACAGATCTGATTTTTTGTTTCAAACTTATAGCCTCTTAAAGATTTAACATGTTTAATGAATTCGAATCAATCTAATAATATACAATATTACACAATACCTTTTGGCATCAATATGAAAAGGCGTTTTTCTGAAGTGGATATACTTTTAATAAACATAATAGTATATTGAGAATCAATTATAATCCCATAGTTTGTGTTTATCAAATATTTATATTGAATATTATTCATCAACAAAAACGCCTTAAAATAATACCAAATACAAACAATTAAAACAATTACGACTGAAATAATAACTACAATAACAATATGTACTACCCTTCCACCACCATGTTTACTGTTTTTTACTGAACATACGAATATTGACAATAAAAAGAAATTGCATAAATCCTATATTTTTATCCGCTATTTTATTTTATTTCGCTCCAAACAAAAAAGAAATTACAGCGTAACCCTTGTAGCTAGTGTTTAACAATAAAAGCCCAAAATAAACGCCACTAGTTTACTATACCAACATATCTTACAAATTTCAGTACAAAATGCACTAACAAACGTATTTTATTAGTAGGTAGAATACCATCTTCAACAAATTAAATGCAAATCCTAGGCTCCATATGCAACGGAAACCACAGTACAGTCAGTACACTAAGATATGAATTAAAAATTAGTATGCAGTGCTTGTAATTTTGGTTGCATAAATAATCGAAGATTCGTGGAGCTTAGATTCGCATTTAATTTTTTAAAAGTGGTACATGAAAGTGAGTGAGGGCCATTGTTTCACACCAATTAAAATCTTATTGTTCGGCGTATGTATTTGTTTTCTATACGTAGATATAGGAAAAGACTAACTCGTCCACATTAAATAAGAGATTAAATATTAGGCTATCTTTTCTCTTGTTCAAACTGGACGGCTTGTTCTTTTCCCTAGGTGTGTTTTCCTTGTTTATAGAATCATAATGAACAAGAGTACTATGTATAGATATTACATTATAATTCGATCTTGCTATAATGGTAAATTGATAATTTCATTATCAATACATTTTTTATTATATGAAAAATTTAGGATAAACGTTCACAATTATATACTGTTCTAACAAAAATATTATATAATTTTTTTTCTATCATTTAACAGAGGTTTGGTACACACAAATTTGTTACAGTGCCTGCGTGTTATGCAACCTAAATTACAGTTACGTATGATATTTAGATAGCCAACTATTAAATTTTTTAACGCCATTTCACTAGGAAGATATGCCATCTATGGCCACGGCCTTTCAATCAGAAGCATAAAACTTATTGTACTGTGCAACAGAAATCAATCGGACGACTAGACGATACTGAAGGCACTAATGAATCCGAGGTATAATCAAGCCTGATTTGGGAGTGTATTCGAGAACTAAATAGCCTAACAGATCGCAATAAAATCATCTCCAGTGCTCGGATATTCGGCAATCGACGGAAATGAAAAAGCCGATGAGTTAGCAAGAAAGATATGGTCGAGTTCACATATAAGCCCAGAATTTGGAGATACCAACTGTTACCTAATTTACCGACACCGAAAGCGGCGGTAGAGTACTGGGAAAAATCGCGAGGCAGGAATTCAAAAGGATAGAAAAGGTGATGCACCTCCTCTTTACCAATCTTCAAATAAGAGGGATGATATTCGGCAATCATGCAGGGTGCCAGCCGGCTCATCGGCGAGGGAGTGGGTTGATAGTCGCACAGACCCAAAGAATTCAGATGGATAAAATTTCGACGCCACCTTCTTAGGTTTACTTACCCTGTCATGCCCCCAAGATAATCAGGAATCCGCGGTGTAAAATGAAAATCGGGAGTAAAGCGGTTTGCAAAAGCCCATACAAAAAAAATAAAAGGATGGGATTTACTGACAAAACAATTAAAATTTTATTATTAAGTTTAACATACAAGATATGTAAATAATTGTACTGAATTTGAAATATTCTACTGAGTTAGTAACTAGTAGCACCCACCGATCCAGGATATAACATGTGAATTTTACCGGATCGTAAAAGAAAACACAAAAAAATAAATAATCGGGGCGGTTTTTCTAATAATAATAATAATACTTTATTTACCATAGAACCAAATCGGTATTGGTAATTGTCACAGTATTAAGCTACTTACGATTTAAAAATTCCTCCACAGTATAAAAAGAGTTTTGTAGAAGATACTGTTTTAACTTATTCTTAAAAAGTGGAGCACTACCAATGACCCTCAGCTCTTCGGGTAGGGCATTGTATACCCCAATCATCATGTAGTGGGGCCCTCTCTCGTAATTGTCCTGTGCCGTTTTACTGCCAACATATTATTATTTCATTTCTATTATTAAATTTTATACAAAAGAGAGATTACTAAAGAAAAAAACGTGCAACTTAGCTTTGCCCTCGATCAGCTGTCAGCGGGGCGTGGAGATCCTCTTCTATACGGACAGTCAAGGCGAACCTTCTGGGACTGACTCGGCAACAGCCAAAACAGGTGGGCTAGTGTGAATTCCAAAGGAGGTGGGTTCTCCGAAGGACTTAAGAGGTCGCACAAATTCTCAGCCGTGACGTGGTAATTTCAAAACCTTACACAAGGCGAGGGAAGATTCCAGAGTTAAAAATAAGGGGAATTAAAAAAACCTCTAAAACAACAGAAACCCCAAAATTAGTAAAATAACAGAAGTAACAAAATTTGGCTTACTGTTAAATATCGAGGTTTTTCAACGAAGAGAAGAAACGAGAAACAGAATGAGGTTGGGGACGCGTGGTTCTCAAATTATATCCCAAAATATCAGATTCATCTGCCGTCGGAATCACGAAATTTCCACTTCAAACACAAGCGAAGATACGGCCAATGATTATTTCAAGTAAACTTCCAATAAAATCCACAGATGTGTGAAAATAACCAAAATGGGATTACAGAGAATATTTGCCACATTCTATGTGAATGCGAGGCTCTGAACATAAAAAGACAGGCAGTTCTTTGGCAAGCCAAAAATGAATTTTGATCGAAAAGCTAAGAGGTTTCAGTGTTCCTGGGCGCTCTAGATCAGACGGCTGCCATAACACAATTCTGTCAACATAAAAGCACCTGTCAATAAGAAAATTTAACACCGAACAAAATAAAAGGATTAATGGATCCGAAGATTAAGTTTCGTTGATAAATCATATCCGCATAAATCCTACATTTCTTAAACTATGACAAATCAGCGGAAATCCAAATCCATCCGAACGCCATCCCCTTTTCTTATAACACCGCTTTTCCAAGAATGACAAATCTACGTCCCGAGAGCAAATTTAAATTCCGATATCCCCCTCAAAAGTAACGACGCACGAAGACACGAAGTAGAAACGTAAAACTCGATGCTGCCAGACGGATAAATTGAATGAGGAGGGTGGGGAGGGAGGATTTAAGCGCCGTATAAACGACGATTTAACGAAGCGCTCGGCGCATAATTATGTGTCCCATCTACTCCAATTATCGCCATATACGTAGGTGACTGAAAACGGTGGAGACAGGATAATTCGTCGTATCAAAATACGGGGGTATAGGAAAAAAAAAATGCTCCCGGGAATGATATGTACGTCGACAAATAAATAAATTTACATTGGATATACATTTGTAGTCGGTCCTTTCAGGAGAGTGAATTAACTAACGAGTTACCGGCTCTCAAGGGTAGTAGTTCCCTTTGAAAATTTAATTTCATCTACGCAGCGAGATTTTTTTTTTGTTTTTTTTTCAGTTGTGTAATGGAGAGATAAAATTACTTTTCGATGTTTATTTAATAGAAATTAGTACGCGTTGACCGGTCGCCGAAATTACTTACATTGAGATATATTTTTTAAAAGGTTGATAAAACGTAATAAGTAAGTGCCAATTCCCTAATAGCCAAATTTAAATTTCCCGCCAGTATTTTTAGTGAATTCAATGTAAAGGCATTAAAATAACTGTTGATGTAGTACAAAATGGTAGATAATTTTGTTTCAACGTTGAAGTTACTAAAAATAATCGCGCGCAATTTAAATTTGGCTATGTGGGATCTTCCTTCTAATCATCAATGGCCGCGTTCAATGTACGAACATGATACATATCAGTAGCGGCTTCCGCTACACAAAATGGCGACTGGTCCATTGTATGTTATTGATGTAGCATTGCGTTTTTGAGACGAATTGTCAACAGTTCCCAAACCGTTTGGAAGCAGTTACGAACTCTGAACGCGGCCATTACCGCTATTTATTTAAAAAATAAATTTGTCAATAACATAACCTAAAACAACATGACACTTCTGATGACACAGTAGACGTTTTCGATTGTATAGTGAACCCAAAATGAGAAGTACACTTCTCACAGGAAAAATCGGGACACCAGCAATCGTGAATTTTAAAATTTCTTGGGTGTAAATGCAGCTTTCAGAGGATATATGCACTTATCAAAGCCATAAATCACTTTTTTGTGTGTATTATTGGGATCAAAGGTAAAGACTAAAAATTTAAACAGAAATATAAAAATATATAGAGAAAAAGGTTTATATATTAAATAAACACATTGGAATTTCGGTGGCGGCGTTTCCTTAGAAATACTGAATACGGAAATATTAATGCAAAAAAAAAATACATAACTAAAAGGCCTCTTGAGTAGACGGCACCATTTAGAAATACACATATTTTTTTTGTATATGTATTTAACTTGTTTGATGTTATGTAGAGATAATTCTCTTTTTAAAGAAACATATGGCGATGGGACTTTTAAAATTATATTACCTATTACTATGATATTAATTACTTAGTTTGATTTATGCCCGCAAGTAATACTTTAGCAATGGACAATATGTCAATCAGCCTCCTGAGTTTTTGAACAATGTCATTTTCACATTGATTAATTACACTATTATTGATGTATTCATTATTGTTGTTGTTTAGTATTCTTAAATTTGTATTACTACAAATATTTTTCTATGTATTAAAAATTACAAAAATGTTTAGATTATTTACAAATTTCTAAAGAATAATTTCGCAAAGAAATTATTTATTTTATAACCTTCCGTTTATTGTATTTTTAAGAATATATCTTAGCTATCGCCTGTGTAATCCAATGTCGTTCTATTTTATTGGAAATTGGCTAAACTTTTGGTCTGTAAACAGCTTGGCAGTAGCAACGAAAAAGTATTAATGTATCAAATTCAAAATAAATATTTAAACACTAACTGAGATTGACGAACAATATGCTTTCTTACAATGTTTGTTATGTATTATAAATCAATAATAATTTAATAATTGTTAATAAACTTGTGCTACATAAGACAGTTTGTAAGAGACCAGTGTTGGCATATTTCAAGAAAATGATCAACGACGTCAGATTAACAGGCGATAGTAAGATATATTTCCTGAAAATACAATAAACGGAGGGTTATAAAATAAATAATTTCTTTGCGAACTTAATTGCTTTATTTAAGAATTTTATAAATAATTTAAACCTGGTTTGGTAATTTTTTATAGATAGAAGAAAACTTATAGTAAATACAATATTTAGAATATAAAACAAATAGTAATTAATATATAAATAATAGTGTAGTCAATAAATGTGAAAATCACATTATCCAAAACTGAGAAGGCTGACTGACACATTATCTATTGCTAAACTAATACTCGCGAGCATAAATCCAAGGAAGTAACTAATATCAAAGCAGGACTAACAAGTAACATAATTTTAAGTAATAAAATCCCATCACCACATTTTTTCTTAAAAAGAGATTATCCCTACATAACATCAAACAAGTTAAATACATATATATTTCTAAATAAAGCCGTCTAGAGAGTTCTTTTGGTTATGTATTTTGTTTTTCATTGGTATTTCTAAAGGAAACGCCGCCACCGAAACTCCGATTTGTTTATTCTATACATAACCTTTTTCTCTTTATATATTTATTTTTCTGTTTAAATTTCTAGTCGTTACCTTTGATCGCAGTAATAACATAATTAAGTGATTTATGGCTATGATAAGTGAATACGTCCTCCGAAAGTTGCATTTACAATCAAGAAATTTTAAAATTCTGAATTGCTGGTGTCCCGATTTTTCCTGTGAGAAGTGTATATATGTCGTCATCGTAATGTCGACGTAGAATGGAGGAACTAAAGTATTTAGTGGTGGGGGTGATTTTTTACGATAGAAATTATAATTTAAACACTTCTGTCAAAGTAACAGAAACACCCCTAAATAGTGTAATAGACTCTTTCGACGATTCCAGCGCTCAAAACGGATATGACGACATCTGTACTTCTCATTTTGGGTTCACTCTACATTAGTTTTAACCAGGTATTATTCGATTATAACCAATAGTTTTCGATTGCATTTTTTCTGACGTCATAATTCCAACCTGGTTGAACCAATTTTAACCGCAATCGAAACTTGAGTATTAAATGTTTTTAAAGATATACATAACCTCCTATTACTGTTTGCAATTGTCTCTTTTGATCGTTTGGTGGATTTGTAGAGCCCAAATCTATACAGTAAAAAGCTGTTAATGATGTTGAAGAAACAGATAATGTATTGGATAGGTAGTTTAATCCACGGTAAATACAAAGCTATGTTTTAATATTTCTTCTTAATAATAAACAGTGATATTTTTTTTTTCTAACGGCACTGCCATGCTTCCGCCTATATTTTCTGGGTATGAACCCAAGTTTCGCAATAATCTGGTATCCTGTAATGTGTCTTACTTCTTTGTATAAAGGAATGCAAATAGTTGTTTTCGCATAATCTTTTAAAATGCTGTTTGGAGAATATGTAATATCATCCAATAGCGTAATGCAAGGCGCAGATATTTCTTTTTCAGTAATTCTCTTATACATTTCGTTTTCAAAAAAGGCCAGTATAACGTTAGGACCAAACTTCCATAACCGTTTACATTCGATCGGATAACTTGTTAGTCTACCCAGATTCTACCTATCACGTCATGGCTCGAACTCATTAGTTGGGGTGCAATCGAAAACGGCTATTGCCAAACTTCAAACGTATTCACAATCACAGGACAGCGGCAAATTTTTTAAGTTTGTTCGCGTCGCATGAACTATTTGCACCTTTATGCACTTTTTAGAACTTTTGTGTGCAAAAGTGCATAAAGGTGCAAATAGTTCATGCGACGCGAACAAACTTTTTAATTGAGCGAAAATGCCACCTTTCTAAGTTTGTTCTAGCCAATAGGAATCTTCGAGCTTAGCTTAACTGCTATTGGGCAGAATGAACTCAAAAAAGATGGGGTTTGCGCGCGCATATTCAAATTTGTTACCTGTCAAGTTGACATGTTTCTTTATCACAGCTGTTATGTTTATAGGCTATAAAAACCTCGAATACTGTGGAGAACTGTTTCGACAAGAGCCGACCTATTGGCTATTCCCATTGGCTCGTACGAACTCCGAAAAGGTGGCGATTCCGAGCTGTTAAAAATTTACTAACTGTCCGTTCTTACTTACATGTTCCTTGGTAGCTCACCGCCATTAGCGGTTTTTGGGCGCCATGTTTTTGGTTTCTATATGATCAGTTGTCAGACTTGTTATTTACAAATATAATTAGAATTTATAAATTATATTGTTTCTTTTTGTTTATTTTATCCGTAATTGAACTAGCAAAGAAGAACATCCGTAATGAATTAAACTAGTATTGAATATCTGCTATCATTGACAAAGATCGAAATTTGTTGCTGTCATCTATCAATAATTAGCGTCTTTTGGCGGTGGACTATTCGGTCAATAATGACAACCACAATGACAAACATTTGGTAACGACAGGTTCAGGTCAAAAAAAAATGTCGACGTTTGATATAAACATGGTCACTAACATAACGCCAAAACGGAGTTTTATGTTGGTGGCTGTGTGTGTCAGTATTCTAATCATCCCATCCTAACCTCAGAAATCACAAAAAAATGAATCTGAGTCTGGAGCAAATAGTTCTGCTGCTTACATTACAGCAAAAACATGATGATGACGATTTTCTTGTACTTTTTTTTTGTTGCATCAAATAACTGTAAAATTTTGCGCGGCTGTTTCGCCATTACAAATTATCTAATAATATAGTATATATAATTAAATCTTAACGTCAAATATCAACCTAAAAATAAAACAAGGTAAACCATTAACATGAGAAATATGACAAACACGGCTTCTACTTCTATTAATTGTCGCTGCAATCGCTTTCTTCGCTTGTGAACGAAGTTTAGAGTATGTTCACGAATTCTCATGACCAAACCGGATATATTTTAGCATTGAATTACTTTGATTAGGGCAGTACTAGAAATGACCACAACGCAAAAACAGCAAATTCGATGACCAGTTCACATATTTAGTGATATAAAGTTTGTTCGCGTCGCATGAACTATTTGCACCTTTATGCACTTTTGCACACAAAAGTTCTAAAAAGTGCATAATAGTGCAAATAGTTCATGCGACGCGAACAAACTTATAGTTATGCGCCAAAAGACGCTAAATGTCACATATTATAAGATGTAGAGTTTCATCATGTCAATGTCATTTTATTTTATTTTATTCACATATTATTCAAAACTCATAAGAAAATCCACTGGGGTTTCATAAAACCCTTTTATATTAGTAAATGCAGATAATTTCAATTTACCGCCAAAAGGAAATCCAAAGTCATAGATTTGAAGTTTGAAAACTAGTGACGTTACTTTACCTATCTGTCTCTAGCACAGTCTAATCGATTAAAAATACATACCAAACTGCAGGACATTTCACGTAATACATATACCATAACAAAAAAAGTTTCTGTAAAAGGAAAGCTTAAAATTAAACCTCTTATTTGCTTTCTTTCTATATTTTTGATGTTTCTCTCTTTCTATCTATCATTCCCTATTTACTTCTGTAACCTACAATCTAAACATTGATGTTATTCTTATGTTTGTATTCTATAAAATAATAAATGTCACTTCTTTTAACTGTTTCTCACTTTTCTAAATGTTAGAAATTTGCACTCATTTATACGTGTAATCCACTTACTCTGTGTGTTTGTATTCTCGTTTCTCGTCTGATACTAATTATACCCTTTTTATCTTATTTTTTTCTAGATGCAGATGGACTAAGCTAAATATATTCAGAACGCCGTAAGTTCGTTTAAAGTACAAGTGTGCTGGAAAAAGTGTATTTTGGCCTAAAGTGTATTTCAGATTTGCCTAACAATACTTTTTATTGAATGTGATACTCATGTCAGAAACACAATAATTATAATCTTCAGAAGTATACCACTGTAGATAAACATGATGTTTAGTGGAACGAATATAATAAATTGTGTGTAATGTTTATGTAGGTATAATCAAAAATATGTAAAAGAACCAAATCATTTTTTTTTGTCTTGAATTTAGAAATTACTACTATAAAGTTATATTTAATTGTTGAATTTACCCCAGTGTTGAGAAACAAACATTGGTCAAGAGAAGAACACCACTAGCTAGAAATACGTAGTGTTATTGTAATACTCGTTGTATAAAAAGGATTCTAAATTTTAATAAATCCTCAAAAATTAATCGTTATAACATAAAAATTGACATACCTTATATCTATCGTCGCATTTAATCGGTTTTAATTAGAGATATCACGGTTATCAGTGCCGAATTTATGCTATTTGTGATTTATAGATATCGCCACGGACATTTAGTAAAAATTCTGTCTAATAATGCCGAACCACAAAGTTATCATGCGTTTAAATGTATTTGCATTCCATAGTGCTATTCAACGATATTAAAATTGCGGTGGATTCTCTGAGAAGTTCATTATTAATTCCTTTTAAAATGAATTCTTTCAATTATAATGTTTAATCAGATCCGAAATAGTATTAAGTAATATTAATCCCCTAACATATTTTTTCGTATTTTTTAATAGTTTTCTTGTATGGATAAGTATTGCACGTGAAGTTATATAATTATTGATAACTTATTTAAATTTATTTATTTCTACCGTTGTGCGGTCGCATTCGTAGCCATAAACACATAGCATCGAGTATATACAATAGGAGTTGTGAGTTTTTCAGAAAGTAACCGGTTTTTAACCAACCCACTTTCGCACTTTGTAAAGCAAACATTCATAAAATAGTTAGCCACTTTTCTTACTATATTGCTTTTGCGTCTGACAGGTAGAAGCTGGTTCATCTTCAAACCCATGTTAAAAAAAATAAGACTATAATAACATTTAAGAAATGTACATAAACTACAGGTTAAACATTGTTATATAACAAATATAAAATGAATTAAAGTTTTAAAATTTGAAATTTAGATTTAAATTTTAAATGTCCAAAAATTATTATAAATTTCACACGTATTGTTGAATTTCTTCTCCGACTGTTTTTCCTTATTGTTTCTGTGGAAAAATTAAAATAATTTTTAGAAATTTCAAATTCATCACTTTTTTTTTGATATGTATAACGTGTTCCCTGCAGTTTATCCACATTTTGTATGCTTTATATTTTGTTATAATCTTTCTTTTTACAATTACTCTGAAGATGACCCAACTGCTTCGAAACGTGTAAGCCTAATTAAATATGAGATTGAGTATTATTCATTTCGTCTTTTATAGGTTCACTCGGTTTAGGTTTGTGTTTTTTTTTCGGTTATTGCTTTTTGAAGAAATAACTTCAGGTATAAACCTGAAGGAAATAATCACCGAATATAACCGGTTAACCGAAAAAAGAAATCCGTTTACAACCGGTCGGTTATTAACATCCCGAACATGCAAACCAAATAGTATGGAACAAATAAAAAAAAATATCATTATCAACACGCTGCATGTCCATCGAAAATTCGCAAATTGTGACATTTGTGACGTCTTAAAAATTCTGGCAACTGATGACAGTTACTGTCTAATTCCCAGTAACATAAAGCTTGTGTAACCAAGTGATTAATTAATCATTTGTTAGCACTAACAAATTGTTAAGTACAAATCGAGTAACATAAACCTATCCATTTGTTAAATGTCGAGTAATTAGTTGACAACCGATTAATTATTGTTGTAAACTAGTTAACTGTAAGTTTACTAAAATTGATAGTTCATTTTGATTCCGATAGAGAGCCAACTTGAAATTTTGACATTTTCACCTGGAAATTCAGCAATTGAGATTTTGCTTCTGGCTTATGTCAAGTTTATTATAACAATTATAACTAAAACAGAATATTATAAATTAAATTCAGATGTAATTTTTGCCCATACTTCGTTTTTTTTTTTTTTTTTTTGTTTAATAGATACTCTATCCGTTTTTTTTTTATTTTCAACTACTTTATAATTTTAAAGGATCGCTAACAATGTGTATTTCTTGTACCGTAAAATTTCTGGTTTCTCACGGCGTCCTGCATTTCTATCATATAGATACATAGTCTCAAATTTAGTGATAATATTGTCAGAAATCAAATGTTGAAATTACACCTACCTAGCCTCCATAATTATAAAAATGTAATGTAATAATTACTGAACGTATTCTAAACTTACTGCTACTATCTTATTCCAAATTATTTGAAGTGATCAAATTGAATTAAAAATAAAAATTCTGTCAAAATGTCAAATAGATTTCCCGCCTAAGCATCACATGCACCGCCATCTATTGATGCAATCATGCACGGCAACTTTCGTTAGACATTCGACACATTTCGTGCTTTGGTAAATCTTAACAAATGTGTAACTACCGGAATAGCGGTGGTTAAGTTAACAACTGATTTAACAAATGATTATCTCCTAACAAACGTTTATGTTACTGATTTTGGCTGTTATCCATTGAGTAACTTTGACAAATTGGTAACTATTGTTTATGTTACCGGGCATAAATCACTTATTTTATTTGGTATAACAAATTTGGAATATACAATGTATAATAGGTAAAAAACGGTCTCCAAATGGGGGCTAATATACATTTAGGATATACATAATTCTATGTATGTAGGTTAGGTGTATATGTGTATATTTAGTCACTTTATTTATGAAAACTACATTATTACAAATCATCCCAACCCCGTGCTCCAAGTAAAAAAGGTACTACACGAGGCTACCTATTCTAAGTGCTATATGGATTTCATAACAATTGAAATATTCCGTACTCTAACTAAATAATTCCTCTATGATTCTTAGATAACAAAATATTAATACAGTAGCCTCACGACCATAGAATGACTTTTGTGAAATTGATTAGTTTCCCACATAATCGCGAGTCTACTGTAAATCGCGTCAGCTAGTCAGTTGTTATAAATGCGCCCATGAACGACTTGCTTATCTGGAAGGGATCTGGGAAGAAGTCCAGACCTTATTATCGACAGCCGTATTATTATTGCCTTTTTGAGTACTGAAGAAGCAGCCTCCGCGTTCCTTAAATTCCGAACAAATAATTAGAAGTAATTAAAACAAATTAATTAAAAGTAATTAAATTAAAGGTCTATATTTTAAGTATTTTGTAGTTTAACACTAATTCCGACCACTAAAGAGCATATAATATTCATTCATAAACACGTGCTACCCTACTAACTATCTAAATATCATGCCGTAACCTATTTAGTTTCTTTAGCAACATTACTAAAAAAAAAAAATTCCCCATTCGACCGACTCATTATCTCTAATATCTAATGCCCTAACTTCCGTACACGACCGCCACTCATTAGTGAGTGGACATTCAAATAAGACATGCTCCGCTGTATCTACCCAACCACATTCACAAAGTGAATCATTAACCCCTCCCAATTCTACATAAATATGATTTAAAATTAGCGTGACATGTTTTTAATTCTACCGCCTGATACGTTAATTACCCTCATTTCCTAAAACGTGTAACGCTACCGATAAATTTCCTAGTCTACCTTCCATTTAAGTATTATCCAACTACTCTGCCAATCATTATCAAGTTTATGTCCAAACGCTTTTTAAGTGCACTAGCCGAAATTAGCCCAAGTCTAATAATCGAGCTATCTCCCCTTAGAAACACGCCTCTTTCGCTAATCGATTTCATTCCTCTCATTACGATTTTACCTACATGAGCCTTAGTCAAAAAAATTCGCGCAACATATCTTAAGTATCTATCACAAACATCGGATTTTTTAATTGTACTATATATTTTGCCACCAGGATTATCAAAAGCATCTTTAATATCTGACAATATAATTTTTTCTAACCTAGCGGTTTTAACAAAATTTACAACCCTATCTGTCGCATCTACAGTTGATTTACCCTTACTAAATCCATATTGCCCTACATTCATAGCGTTTTGTGATCGTATAAAAAATTCTATTCTATTTATAATTAAACTATCTAATGCCTTTCCGATAACCGGTAATAGACTAATAGGCCTATAACTACTTGGATCCGTCATATCAGTTTTATCTGGTTTAGGAATAACCTTAACTAATTGACTTTTCCAGCAAGCCGGAAAAATGCCTTTATCTAAACATTTATTAAACAGTTTCGCAACTGTACTATCTCATAAGCCCTTAACGCAATATCAGCAGTAATACCGTGTATACCCGGTGCTTTACGTGGATTCATCGACCTAAAAGCAACCTCTATTTCAGAATCAGAATAACCTAAAACATCTGCGTCCCTAGATTATCTACTCGCTAATATTTAGTCACTTATTTTTATTTAACTTGGCTTGGCATCGACTCGAAAGAAATAATTAATTTGTAGGTGGTACTAAAATATAGTAAAGTACAAATTTTGATTTAGTTTCATATTATTTGGCTTTTTTTGAAATATCCTAAATTTTGACGAAAAATTACAAAAAAGAAAAAAAAAACTTTTCTCTCTTTATGTTAAAATTTCTAGGTTCAGGAAAAATTCCGAGACATTGTAACTGTAGGTGTCGCATCTTATAATTTACAATATTTTTTGATAAATAATTGAACATTTTTTTTTTGTTTTTGAACATTACTTTCCCAATCAACATCGTTTTCCATTTAATTTGATTGAAAATAAATTAAACAAAAGAGAAGGTAAACCTTTTAAGTAGGTAGGTAGCGGCTAAGCATTTTGATTATCAATTGCCATTATAAGCAATCATCGAAACATTATAATTTTAACAATGAGAAAAATAAAATAATACTTTGTCAAATAATTATTTTAAAATTAATATGTTTACGTGTTTAAATCTATATTCTAAGATTTGTGTACATCTCTTGAGAGGAGTAATACAAAATTAAGACGTAAACAATTGACCAAAAAGAAAATTGTTAATATATGTGTATATTAAAACTATATTTATATGAAAATATACAATACTAGCTACATTACTTATATTTATTATCTAATATTATTAAAGTAAATAGGATTATCCCGGAATGTGGTATTCTATTTATACTGTTCTGTAAAGTTTAATTATATAATATTTTGCCGATATTATTATTAATCTACATTTCAAATGAAATTTTATTACTGAAATGAAAATTTATTTATTGTAGGATACATTTTATTATTGCTCTATAAGGTAATTTTACTTAAAAGAATGTTGTACATATATATAAGACATGTTATTATAATGATTGTAATGTGTATTAGATTGGCACCCTTATATGATGTAAATTAGCATCCTAAGTGGGAACAAAGCAATGTAATAAATGTTATATAAAAAGGGCAAATAATGTGTTATTTTTTCAAATTCAATTCCCACAAACAACCCAACAACTGTGCTGCCATCTTTACGAAGGTAGTTAAAAATCTAGTCGAGAAACAAACCTTTGTAGGTTCCTAATAACTGCTTTAAAAGCTTGATAGCGCTGTTTTTGTTATTAAAGATTCTATACGCAATTATTATTACTTCTCTCGTCTCTCTTTTCTATGATTTGTGATGGCGATCGACAAAACACAGCGTTGTTGTGTTCATACAACGTTCTCGTTTTAATTTGACTCTTAATTAAGTACCTAAACCGCTTTTTCCAATTCGTTTGCGCCGCCACTATAGGGGAAAGAACACGCCGTTCCACGGAACCGATGAAAAGATGAGGTACAGTGTTATTTTTATGTCATTATTATAGTTGATTTGTTATTGCAATAATGAATGTGAAAATCCATTGTTGTTTTGGATTCGTTGTGGATGTTTTGTTCCTAAAATTGGCCTTACATGAATGGAATTCCAGTGTGTTATCTGCTACTGATAATTTAGAAAGTTTTATTTATTGTGGCGTTCCTGAATACCAGGAAATTGTTTAATCGTAAAGTAAACATTATATATGAAATTCATGCACGTTTATGTAGAATAAGTTGGCATATCGCGTAATGCAAGTACGGCAAATTCAATGGTATGAAGTTTTTGTACTTCCAGTGAAAAATTTGCAAATTGAAAGGGATTATTTATTTTCATCTCTTATTATATGGGACGCGATGAAGAAAAAGTGGTAATAAATTTTTATTTCCTCTTTTTATTGTTGTCAGTTGTATTTATATACATTTTTCCTGGCAAATTATTTTATTGTTTTTATTGCTCATCTTCTTATGTCAATGGGTTCAGACTTTGGATGATTATATTTTATGTGTTGTTTTATTATTTTTTAGCAGTGTGGGTGAAATGTGGTATATGCGTAAAAAACTAGAGTATACATAAATAGATAATGTTAAAATTAGTAAGAACTATAAAACAGATATAAAAAAATATTTCCTGATATACAACCAATCAACGCAAAATAATGAAGAACTGCATGTTAGCCACAAATATTTACAGATTTAAATACCAATAAATAATGAATACTATACTATGACTGTGTTCTTTTTACTGCTTGACTTAATTCATCTGACATTTATGAAAGCTCATTACTTAACCTACAAAACCAAGATGAGCTAAGTCGGATTGTAAAAAGAATACAATATATTATAAGCTTTTTCTTGCATGTTTAGCGATGGGAAAATTTTTACATAGATATCATCTTTAACAAATTAAATGCGAATTGAAGCTCCACAAATCTTTTTCAAATTTAAATTTCCCACATTTCCCCAATTTAGTAACTTCAACAAAAAGAATCAAAATAACTAGTAATCTAATACAAAACAATTGGTAATTTCGTGTTTCAATGTTGAAGTTACCAAGAATAATTGTGGGAAATTTAAATATTGCCTAGTGGGATATATGGATGTTTTTAGGTGTTGCCGTATCTTTGCCAGCCCCTATCTGTGATCCCGTGTGTACGCATGCGCAATGCTCTTAAAAGAAAAGACCTATTATGTTAGTTAATTACTGTTTTCCCTCTTCTAGCGGACCAAGAATGAATATATCTCAAATGAACGGCAATAGTCGCCGGACGACTAATATAAGCCGTATGCCACCGCAACAACCGCAAATCGAAAGACATACTCAACACGAAGAACTAATCAAATACATACACGACTCCTGGAACAAAGTGTCTCAAGAACTGGACCGGAGCAACGGGAATACGGCTTATTATAACGAGCAAGAACCCCACAACCTGAAGAACTTCAAACCGTTCGATCTACAGGCGTATTGGGGAAGACGCGTAGTACAAATGCATCGCAGAGTCAGCACTCATAGCACAATTGGTTCCCGTAAATATTCCCCAAAAATAAAACGAAAACAAACGGCGTGTGTTTAATTATGTTAGGTACAACTTTTTGCGAAAATCTTTTAAATTCCTTTGCTCACCCAATTTTCGTGTAAAGCGGTTCCCAAAGGTTCATTGCTATGTATCAAGTCTTTTATTTTATATTTCAATACGTTTGGACAGTACATGACAGTATTTTAAATATTATAATAGTTTTTTTTTTAATCACACATTCCCGAGAGATGGAGAAATGGTCGTCGTAATAGATTTTTATTTGCCCTTTTTATTATTATTATTAGTTATATTTTATTTATGTACATTTTTCTCATTTAATGGATTTTACTGTGACGATTATATGGAATTTTATTTTTATTCTCCTTTTTTTTATTTGTACAACTTTTTATCATTGTATTATTTGTATTTTGTGGTTGTGTTTTATTAATTTTAAACAGTGTATGTGAATTTCATTAATTTTATAAAACTAATATGTGTTTTATTTAAAAAAAGAAATGGTGAAATATATAAATATCGATTTTTCAACAGAATACAGAAAATATTGCCATTATTCATGCAACCAATCAACAAAATCTTATTAAGAACTTTTACAGATTTCAGTTTTGATAATTAAGTTGCCATCTATGGAATAATTCCATCAATTAAAAATTCTAGCCACTATATTTGCTTGTCATTGAAGAAATCTGTCCTGCAGCAGTTCCTAATAACTTAGAGCCCGAAACTAGTTAAAGGAACACATTGATTGCAGATTCCTATATAATTTTATATAACAAGAAATAATTTATTTATATTTTTAACAGTTTGAATTTAGTTGAAATTATTTATTTTACCAAACATGTAATAGAAATTACAAAAACACGCGATTAAAAATTACCATTCTACTACTTTACCTTCCGACATCAAAAAGATATCTACATTACCATCCATTACAAAAATTGTGTAAATTTGAGTAAACACGCTCTGCTTGATTAATTTGAGGTTAGAATATACGTTCGGTGATTATCACGAAAAGTAAATGCGATATAATCATCAACAAGCATCATTCTATCGACTTATAATGAAAGAAATTCCATACGATCTACAAATAAAAGAATAGAAATAAAGAAGCCATGTCTTCCAAAGATAAGAGGGAGAAGATATTGAAAGTATTGCTGATCGATTACGACAATTGCAAAGATATCGAAGAGAACCAGGAGAATGACCATCACCTCCCGAAATTGCGCATCTGGAAGATGCTGATAACCAGCGACGAATATTGGAAGAAACTGGCGAGCTTGGAATTCGACGAGAATCGGACCAAGACTTACTTCGAATCTCTGAACAACGAACAGAGACGGCCTTATTTCACCTTCGGCGTCGCGTGCTTGGTCAGTTTCGTGCAGATTAATTTTACCGGGCCCGATTTTCAAAAATTCACCGAGGACTATTTAAATTCCGACTTCTTGAAGGATGTAGACTTTGCGAGACTGTTATCGTTGAATAACGAAGATATAAACATTAATACAAGGTTCCCGTGCTTGCTAGTGGCCGCTAAGATTGTATTTCAGAATTGCAAGCTTAGTCCATTGTTGAATTTGTGGTGGCAATGGCGATCTTTGATCATACATCAGCAAGTTATGGATGAACTGAGTCCTGCTTTATTATCGATTGCCGATCAATTGCAGAAGGAAATAGTAAGCTTATCGTTAGATGGTAAGTTCTGTTTTTCAGCTAATTTCATATAAAATTATTGTTAATTCAGTGTGAGTTTGGGGAGCGGAGCTTCCTCAAATTTTTAAAAAAAATATTAGTAATTCAGTTTTTATGAAGAATCAAGCACTTTTAATAGTCACTCTACTTATTTTTGGTTGTTTACTTATGCTTAGGAAATATGCTTTTATTATTATTACTGTCAAATGAGGTGAAATCGATTACTAATAGCGCCAAATCCATAGCATTTAGTTTGTATTTTCAAAGAATAGTAACTATTACTTTTCAATGAAAGGTGAAATATTTAAACACACAAAACTATGATAATAATTTATTTTAACGAATTACAACTTTTTTGTACTTATTTCGTCACAACAACTACTGCATATGTTGTTAAGATATCTTCAATTGTTCTTTAAATTGGAGTTACATATCAAAAAGAAAGAAATTTATAACAATTTCTTATCATCAAAGTCGCAACTACATAGTAGAGAATTATTTATATGTTCCAGTAGCAAGTTTTTATAAAGGAAAGCTATTAACAATTTTTTAAATCTTACTTATTGGAATGGGCACACATTTGTTTTTCAATTTCTTTTTATATACGTTTTTGGCGTACTTTGCAATAATAGGTTTGTTCGAACATACAGTTCGCGAACGGTTCACGATCATGTGAACCAATCAGACAACGCATTTCAGTTCGCGAGAACTCCAATCTGTTCTCTGATTGGTTCACGTGATCACGAACTGCATGTTCGAATAGCCCTAATATTTCTAACCATATTTGTTGTTGCACTTGAAATATTCTTGAATAGATTTGCGAAAAAGCTGAAGAAATGTGCCCAAAGGAAAGAGTTGGTTGCAATCTGTTAGCCTCTCGGTTAAAACGACCGCCAGAAGACTGTTAGAATGGATATTGGAATACGCCTATTGATGGAGAAGGCAAAAAAATTGTGTGTGGTTTTCGCTGGCTCTTGATGAGTCAACAGACATTGCTGATACTGCCCAAGTGTTTCTTTTTATTTGAGGAATTAATACGGAGTTTGGAGTAACATAAAAATTAGGTTTAGTGGCGTAGATATCATCAGTTGTTGTCCCATTAACAACGTATTTTATTCACTAAATATTTTTTTCAGTTTCAGCCCGTTAGGTTTCTATTATTTATTTTTATTCTTTGTTTGTACTATTCTATATTGGCACACGAAAATTGTTGTTTTCGATTTGTTGTTTTTGTTATATGGTGTTTTATTATTTTTTATATTATTTTTAATTGACGTATTCTACGCTGTGGCATTTATGAGCAATTAAGACTAATCATCTATCCTATTTTATTCATTTCACTTTTAATGTAGCAAATGATAGCAGATGACTAGAGACCGGATTATATGCAAAGAAAAACTGGAATATATGCGCATATATATGCATCGATTTTTGAGAAAATATGTATAAACTTGGGGCATATATGCAAAAAAATTGCGACAATGTGCAAAATTTTTACATAAAATAAATAAGAGCAGAAATGTAAAAATTAACTTTATTGCACAAAATTTTTTCACAACATATTTCTAAAACAATTTATAATTAAAAGTTTTTCAAAATTGTGTAAAAGAAAGTTTTGTCTTCTATCAGAATATATATGTTTCGAAATACAAAAGCTTCTTTCAACATTTACAGATGTAATTGGTGCATTTTTTAACTTTGCAATACATTCTAAACTAAAATTAAAGTCGAAATCGTTTACTGTTTCACCTTCCAAAACTTTCTTAACGTTCTTCAATTTCAAAAACCCCGCATTTTTATTTATCGCTTTTTTAAATTTATCTTTTATAGAATTACCTATTGTACCCTTAACCTTCTTACATAGCATATCAAATTCGTCTACTATTTCGACTGATTCCGGGAGCGACATCCCTTGCGTTTCTAGTTTACGAATGGAACTTGAAACAAAGCTATAATTTGACTTAATATACAAAAGGTTTTGTAGCAATTCTGTTGATGTTACTATCTTTTTACAGTTTTCTAGAGCAATGCAGTCAGCAGTGATTTCAAGAATTACATTTTTTATTCCTTCAAAATTATCGGCGAAAAAAATTGCAGCCTCTACCATGTACCCCATCTCGTAATAATCGGTTCAGGAGGCAACTTAACACCGGGAAGTCGCTCCTTATAAAATTGGATTCGTAAAGGTGCTTTTAAAAATACTTTTTTGACATTGCTAATTAAATCATTAATCAAAGGGAATTGATTCCTAATGTCTTCGGCTACACGATTGAACCCATGAGCTAAACAAGTGGTATGAATAATGTTACTAGAAAAAATGTTTCAATTTTGCGCGGCTTTTATCATGTATGGTGCAGCGTCGGACAACATTAGTAAATTTTTGTCACAAGGTATACTTCCAGGTAAAAAGAAATTTGGTAAACCTTCTTGAACGAATTGGACAATTGTCACATTATTTGTTTTTCGAAGTTCTTTACAATAAATTAAATATGATTTACCTACAATAACTTCATGAAGAATTCCTATTAACAAATGGGCAATATAACGGCCACACTTATCCGTACTTTCATCTACCATGATATAAATAAAATTATTCCCTACAATTGTTGAATTTCGCTATTGTGTGCTGGTAACAAGATGTGACATAATTTTTTCGTAAGGTACTTTCGTCAGGTATATTATGTTTGCAATATTTTTGCAGAAATGATTTCAAGTTAACATTGTTTAATCTTGCTAATGGTATGTTAGACGAAATTAATGCGTTACACAGATCCGTATTATATTCTTCTTGCTCTGAGTTTCGTGAAGTTGATGCTACACATTGACGTATAGATTGCTGAACACATGCGGATCGCTTTAGTTTTTCACATTTTCCAATATGTGATGGAGTTTTAGCGTGTTGATCAATCAGGTATTTTCTCTCAGAAGACACCTACAACAACAATTGTCATTTTATATCAAAAGTTAAAGAATTTAAAAACAATTGTAAAGCTTTTAGTAAAATTAATCTTACCAGTTTACTGCAGGCTCGACAAAATATTTTGTCGCCATCCTTTACCAGTTCAGGATATGGCTTAACCCATAAAGAAATTTTGATCGCTATACTCATTGTATGTACGCACAGTATTTAAAAACGTAACACAATTACATGCTGTTTCGCTCAAAGATATTCAATGAATGAATAGTTTATTTGGGAATTAATATTAATAAAACGTATTTACCACATCCCTTCTGCTAGGCGAAATTAAACACGTGCAGTTCTTGGAAAAAAAGTATTAGAGAAACCAATGTGAAAGATTTATCGTTCTGAGAATTGTCGGTTGTCGATCTACATTAGGAATGACTAGGAATTTTTGCTAATAGAAAGGAAAAGAAAAAGCTTAAATATGCAATATGTGCAACTTTTGGAAAAATATACATAGAAATGCCTAAATATGCAATATATGCAATCACTAATTAGCGCTAATTAACTTCAATTAGTGTAGTATGTCTACATATAGACTATAATTAAAGATATGCAAAAAATAAAATATATGCACTTTGCATATAATCCGGTCTCTACAGATGACAAATAGCGGCCATTTTGAGTCGAGATTATACTTGCCTCACATACGTTTAAATTGTTGTGTAAATTCAATGTGAATTAGTAAAGCTACAAATGACCTCAGATAATTAAAGTTCTACGAGGTAAATGTAGATGTCAGATGGGGTGGGTAAAAACAGGTGCCGATAACAAATGACTTATTATCTCTTCATTGAATTAAACCCTCTTGCATAACTGGATAAAAAAAAGTGATTTCTAAATAAATCTACTAATAGAATACCATAATATACAAACTACGAATTGTCAGATGAATATTTTTTTCCCACAGATATTTCCAACCATTCCAAAGCGAAATTCGAAATCGAACAAGCCCAACTGTACCTCATGTACAGGAACGTGGGCAAAGCGGAGATACACATCGGCATAGCCTGCGACATTTTGGGTTTAAAGTACGAATTAGTCGGCAAATTAGGCAAACGCACCAAATACCAGGAGGAAGACCTGGCACAGCTCGCCTTAGAAATATCCCTCTTGGAGCGAGAAGGCATCGAAAGACCGCCAGTCAATCCGTGCACCGTTCCACAGAACGTCGAACTAGAAGACAGCGTACGGTTCGACAAGATCAAATACGCTACAACGGGCGAAGTGCAACAATTACCCAACACGGAACAGAAACTAATCTTAACCGTGATCCAAAAGATGCTAATCTCAAAGCCGCAAGACGAATTATACTACGAGGAAATCAAACCGTTCATCGATTTGTTACTGACGCAGAACAGTCGTTGGCCGGTGCGTGTGGCCACGTTATTGTTGAGGAGTAAATTGGAGGCGAAACATAATCGGACGATCGAACGATCCATGCTGCAGATCGGAGAGATCCTAACCAGCGTTAAGAAGGAGGATCCTCATCCGTTGCTGCGGGTCGGTGGGGTGTACGGTTCGAACTTGCAGCCGATTTGGAAGACTGAAGCGCAACAGGCGGATGTTATGTTGAATTTGGGATTGGTCAAGGCTAGTTTGGATATTTACTTCAAGCTGCATTTATGGGAGGAGGTGATCGTGTGCTATACGATATTGAATATGAGGAACAAGGCGGCGGAGATCATAAAACAGCAGCTCGAGGTCAATCCTAGCGTGAAGTTATGGTGTTTGTTAGGTAAGTGCAACAAGATAATTGTAAAATTATTGCTAAGAATCTAGGAAAGATCTGTGGCTACATAGCCACAAAAATTAACTTCAAAGAAATGATATATGATTTGCAAACCCTCAAACGCAAATTTGCTGGTAATATGTCCGAAATAACGCACGCCGCGTCTGTCGAAATAGATGATACCCGTTCCCAACGCTAACCGCTAACAATCTTTGCGCCCCGATAATTTTTTTGGTTTCCTTAGTGTTACATGCATCCGCCCATATCGCCCCCACGGATAACGCTGCTGGTTCTGGTAACAAAGTAATTAAGGGATACCATAAATATTTTGTGAATACTATAAACTTCTCCTAGACCCCTCACCACAAACTGCACTAAACTGGACGTACGTTTCGATAGCAAAGCTATCATCATCAGCAGATACACTGAACTGTTCAGTGTATCTGCAGTTTGTGGTGAGGGGTCTAGGAGAAGTTTGCAGCATTACCAGTACCACAGCTTGGAGTATTTTTGTCATCGATATATGATTTCGTAAAATTTCTATTTCGGCATAAATCTTGAAAAAATGTGGAAAATTCTGTTATTAAAACATGGTAAATTTCTTTTTGTGGAGATAGGTTCAGTATGTACCTTCTTCTTGTATTTACAAGAAGAAACATTTATTTATAAATAACAAATATATATTCTATAAAAACATAATAAAGGAAAAAAGTGAAGTGCTTACGGAAGCGCTTAATTTTCGTCACTGGTCTTTGCTTTTTTCGTCACGCTTGGCTCATTTTCACCTGCAGATCGTTTAAAAAAACTGTCCAAGGAGGTTTGTTTCTTCCTCCCTTCCAGGATATTGCGGCAATGAGTTAGGCAAGTTTCGTTGAACAACTCCGATACACGACCAGTTGCAACTTTTTCGGGGTTATTTTTATCCACGAACTCTACAACTTTCTCCCACATTCCCAAGATCTCCTTTATATCTCTGGTAGAGATAACCTCCTCCATCTCTGGCTCCTCTTCAAAACTAATTTTTCGTTGAACCGCCGTATGCTGCTGCGAATGTAGATCGTGTAACTCCTCGGTTGTCAGCTCCTGAGACTGTTCCTCGACGAGTTCGTTCACATCTCTCTCATCAACCTCCAAACCCATGAATTTTCCCAGAGAAGCAATCTCCTCTACCACTGACACTTCGGGTTCCAATCCTTCGAAGGCCCTTTCAGCTACAGCCTCAGGCCACAGCTTCTTCCATGCAGAGATTATGTATGTATGTATGTATGTATGTAGGTAGGTGAAGGGTGGTGTTACACTGCGACCTAAAGAATCTATTGTGTCCCCCATTCTTGCTGCTTTACAGTTGGCCTCCCAATCCTATTCCTTTTAAAAAGTGTAGGTTATCGGAGGGCCCCAGTTTAGGTAAGTCTCCCTCTTCGATTTCACATGCTCCAGGTACAATGCCCTGGGTTGCACAGTGCTGGCGCAGTTTGAGAGGAGGTGGATGGGTGTTTCATCCTGTTCGCCACAAATATCTCATTCAGGATCTTTTTCCAATCCAAGCTAGTCAGGTGTCCTTTCAGTCTACAATGGCCTGAAAGTATTCCCTGTTAGTATGGCGAACATTGTTCTTACTCAGGTTGATTGCATTCTGGTAGACTCTTCTGGTTATA
This sequence comes from Protaetia brevitarsis, assembly GCA_004143645.1. Lineage (NCBI taxonomy): Eukaryota > Metazoa > Arthropoda > Insecta > Coleoptera > Scarabaeidae > Protaetia > Protaetia brevitarsis. The sequence goes on along the minus strand of RXPK01000037.1, from coordinate 4,588,448 downwards.
GAGTTCCCAGAAGAATTTTACTCTGCATCATTCCCTGGAGATTTTCCAGTAAACTGGATTTTCTCTGCTCCATTTCTATTTTTAGTTTCTTCAGTATTGTACTGCTACTTAACCCGCAAAAGGGTTCAGGCCCTACGAAAGGCATTCCAGTCCCTTTTTTTGCGAGGTTATCCGTTATTTCGTTTCCTTCCACTCCTGTGTGACCCGGAACCCACAGGAGGGTTACTTTAGACTTTACTACGTTACTGCAGAGATTAAGGTCCTCGTTGTAACACCCAGCCAGGCCTGATCAATAATTCTTAGGCATATCACGATGTTAAGGTGGTCCTTCCAGAACTCTCGAAGGGTAAGGTTGTGTTCTCCGTCACCCAAAAGCAGCGCCGAAAAATGTGCTTGGTGTACAACTTCTTAAAATTAGAAATCACCTGCTGATCCATGGGCTGCAGGATAGGAGTGGTGTTGGGTGGTAGGTAGAGAACCTCTATAAACTCTTCGAGTAAATCATCTTCGAGATTTGGTGGGTGAGCAAGGGCATTGTCGAGGACGAGAAGGGCTTGCATGGGTAGGTTGTTTTCCTGTGGATATTTTTTAATAGAAGGGCCAAACACCAGGTTTATCCACTCCACAAAGAATTTCCTGGTGACCCACGCCTTCGGATTTGCCCTCCACATAACTTGCAGTTTTTCTTTTAAAATCTTATGTGACTTACAGGCTCTGGGATTTTCCGAATGGTATACTAGCAGAGGCCTGATTTTGCAGTCGCCACTCGCATTGGCACAAAGTGCTAGAGTTAATCTATAATTCATGGGTTTGCGACCTGGCATCGTCTTCTCCTCTGCCGTTATGTAAGTCCTATTCGGCATCCTTTTCCAGAAAAGCCCTGTCTCGTCACAGTGGAAGACTTGCAGGGGGATGTATTCTTTGGCTTCTATCAGTTCGGAAAACGTTTTGATGTAAACCTCAGCTGCCTTCACATCCGAACATGCTGCCTCACCATGCCTGACGACGGAGTGAATGCCGGTCCTTTTCCTAAAGTTGTCAAACCAGCCCCGACTGGCTTTAAACGAGTCTTCCGATTCCTTGTTTGTAGAAGTGTATGGGATCTGCTTCAGCAAATCACCGTAAATCGCTCGTGCCTTCTCACATATGATGCTTTGTGTTAAGGTTCCTCCTTGAAGCTGCTTCTCTGTCACCCACACCATCGGTAGTTTCTCCATCTTTTCATGGAGAGAGGTCCGGAGCTTAGAAATTATTAACGCCCTTAGCTGGCGTTATACCCTTTATCAACCCTTTCTGTTTAAGGCTGGGATATCACTCTACAGATTCCTACATTGAATGATAACTTTTGATTTTAATGTTCATTTCCCAAACGATAACAAAATTAAAAGAACTCAAAAACTGAAAACATTACTTGTTTTGTTGTTCTCCCTGTGATAGATTTTGTATCAATAATTATCATTAATAAACGAGAAATCTTCAAAAAATAAAGCTGAACAAATATTTTCATGAAAAGGAAATCGTGAAATATGCTCAACTTACTGAAATGAACATTAATATGTAAAACAATAAATAATAATCGCCATGATGTGACGTCACGAAAATGTCCGGCAATAAAAGTTTGTACACTTGTGAATAGATTGCAGCATTGTATTTGAGTATTTATTAATGATATTATATTTTTTAAATATCTCAATATCACTTGAAATATAAATAACTTGTAAAAGCTCTTCCAGGACATATTTTTTTTGTTACTAAATGTATGGTAAAGTCTAGTATTCGTAAATGATTAAGATGAGAAATATACAGGCAAGCAAATATACTACGTGGGTAGTGTGGTAACCGGGGCATGTGATTTGCTCATTTATTTTTAAAATTAAAATATGGATGTCCTCTGTTATATTACTAATGTACTAAACTTCATACTAGTTTTACAAATAAAAATTCACATCTCCTAAGGTGTAATAGCTTAGATATCTTGTAAATTTATCATACCTTATTAAAAAGGCATCAGTATAGCATTACACACTTGGCCGAACTAAAGGATAATGCTATTAATATATAAAATGAGGAACGGTTACACACTTGCCCCATTTTGCTGCGTAAGTGTGTAGTATTGACAGTGTGTAAAATTTCTTTTTTTTTCTAGTAAATCGTTGATAATTTAAAAGGCGTATATATTGAAGGCTTACAACTGGGCATATATTATGTACTTCTATGTGTCAAATTTATCAAAATGTCTTATTATGTGAACAGGGTTACATTTTCTTCACACTCTGCAATTTTTACTACACACTTACCTGACTTTACCTTACTTGTAATGAAATAATTTATTTGGTTTTAAACATTTAATAAAGATTAAATAATATTAATATTAATTAATATTAATACCGATAATTTTATTATATTAAAAAATTGTATATCTATCAGTTAAATTAGAACATTTTTTCATTATAATAAATCACATGAAATGTTGAAAATGTTGTCCATGATTTGCTAAGCAGACGTTAATTCTACTCGTCATATTGTCGAAGACACTCTGTAATTCTTCTACCATAATTGTTCTATGGTTGCTTACATTAGCTTCTGTTGGTCTTCCAGGAGACTTCCCCTTACAAACACATTTTTTTCTTGAAATCGTCTAATAATATTGCTTTTATGGTCCACAACATTATAATGATTAAAACCTCTCTCAGGATACTGCTGCGTAAATTGTTAAATATAGATTCCAAATTGTATTCTTAAGATCCGTCTAGATTTTGAGTTCCACTGCGATAATGGGCCATTACCCATTAAAATAAATGCGTCTTCCTCAGAAGTAAACACCTTTTTTTTAAACTAAAACTGAAAAGTAAATGCATGTATAGTATTGATACATAATGCATTGTAGTCTTACCTTATAGAATTAAAATGGAGGTAAAAAAGAACAGGTTTTTAAAATATCCAAAATAACAAGAAAAAACAGCAACAAACAAGAACAACATTAATTTTTAGTAGAAAATAGACGAGAACGAACAAAAATGTGACATAAGCAATATGAAATATGACAACTGAACCAAATAGAGTTAGTCCAAATTGGTCCAAATACTTATAACAGTTATTTGGTAACTGATATGAATACAGAACAGGTACACGATTTAATATATACCTGTTGTCTCATTCTTCTTCCGCTCTAATGACCAAGTGCAACACTTACTACTAAAAGACTAGACTAGTTGTTTGGCAATTGTCTGGTAACCGATACCTATGTAAAGATACTAATACTGATTTAGATAGATGCGCACTGGGGCATCTGGTTACCATAAAACGGCATAGTCGGTGCGTATGTAAGTGCATTTTAACTACCCATATCGAGGCCCAAAGGCCAGTAACAGATATGACCTAGGAACAAGAACAGTTCGTACCTATTATTGTGAAATACTGATATTTACCATCTCTACAACTATGCTATGCTATGCATAAATGTAAGGTTATTTATTTTGAAACTACGAACTTCAAATTTCGCGCGTTAATTTAACCTTGATCTTAATCATTATGAACACCATCAAGCCTCATTTATCACGTACAATCGGGAAAATAGAAATATGATTTTCCCTAAATTAACAATTAGAAGTTGCAACACAATAAGGTATTATTTTGAATTTTGCTTCAGTTTTTAACTACTAATGGGTAATGGGGGTAATTACCTGATTTTTTATGAAATCAACTATTGATGGTTGACGAATATTGTCTTCGCACAACATCCTTAAAGATTTTCTGAAGTGATGTTTTCAAGTTTTTCTGTTTCTAACTTTTATTTAGTTATTAGTTACAGTGTTGCCAGATGGCGGGTAATTACCCAAGATGCGGGTAATTTAACCAACTGTGGGTAATTGGTGGGTACTTGGGCTATATCGGGTAATTCTGGTAATTTTAACAGATCACAATTTATCAATAATTTTTATATGGGATTTTATATGTACATATGCTATTTAAATTTCGCGGTAAATAATTTAGAAACATTAGGAGCTTTTATTTGCTTTTGTTGACAAATTGATTGAAAACCGTTGGTATTGTTGCACCGCTGAAGTTTTTTTTTGCGGTTTATAAATGTTACTCTATGTACCCTAATAGCCAAATTTAAGTTTCCCGCCACAACTTTTAGTGAATTCAACGTAAAGGCATTAAAATAACTATGAATGTAGTACAAAATGGTGGGTAACTTTATGTTTCAACGTTGAAGTTACTTAGAATAATTGCGGGAAATTTAAAATTTTGCTATTAGGAGGTACTTATAAATGGATTGCTTTATTGTAATACCTAGAGTCATGATATGAAAAGTTTAGATAGCATAAGACTAGATTTAGAACGGATAATTCAAACTTTCTATTTAATTTCAGAGAAAAATAAAGATATAAATCAGCATCTATGACAAATGTAAATTCCAGATTCAAGTTCGTTTTATAGTACATGAACGTTTGCTGAAAAATGTTTTACTTTTGGATGTGTCTAGTTTTGAAAATATACAATACAAATGTTCACCTAAACCCTTTAGCAACTTAGAACAAATAACATTAGGTAAAACAAAAATGGGTAAAAATTCGGAGTAATTTTAAATATGATGCAGGTAAAATTGGGTAATTTAATCACAGATGGCGGGTATTTGACGCACGTGGAGCTGGTAACACTGATTAGTTATTAAAATGCAATATATTATTAAATATTATTAAATGAAAAATATTTTTTCCAGAAAAAAAACATCAGGGATCTCATTCAAACAATAAATTGTTTCTATAATAATTCGACAAAAGAAGTTACGAAGAAATTTATAACATGGTAATACGGGTAATAATATAAAACAACCTTGCATAATTGTTTTAATATATATTTATTTTTTAACGGTTCTTCATAAATTGATAAAAAATCTGGTTTTGTTACACACTGTATATCTATCGTTGTTGGAATAGAAAAACTCGCATCTTCAAAATAGGTATTCGGATTTATATTAGGAGAGGGGCGTGTTTTATGTTGCTAAGATACGCACTTCTCGTTTAGATTTTAGTGTGGACTTGAGTTGGATTTTAGATACCTGAACTTATAGGCAAACAGCACTACATGTTACAAGTTAATGGAAATGTATTATTGTATTGAACTTATAGTTAGGCAATTCAAAGTTCAATGCTGTATAGATTGTAAAATAATTAACTTTACTATGAAATCAGTACATGGAGGGCCATCTATTATTCGAGAGATTTTAATTTATGCGAAAATAGCTTGTTACGAGATTTTTTATATGATATCCCAGCCTTAAGCAGAGTACATATCATTGATGTGCTACGCCCGTACTTCCTCGCCAATTCAATTACTCGCACCGTTACTCAGTTTTTCTATATTTCACGCTTTAATTAAAATAGACTCATCTCTTTTCGGACCCAGGTTATAAAATAAATGCGATAATGTTTTGTAATGTACAAAAAGCAAAAAAACGCGAACCCAATAATCAAAAATGCTTCGAAAACGAGGGAACAACACACAGACTGAGGCCTCTAGTCTGAGTGGCAAAAACTGTTAGATGCTGCACACGACCCAACATGCGGGCGCATGTGGGTCGTGCAGCGGTGTAGTGTGCGATCCTCGTATCTCAAACTTGCTCTCATCTCAAAGCAAAATATCGCTCGTCGGGGCTCGTATCTCAAAAACACTCGTATATCGAGGTACACTGTAAACATTTTTATATACTCATACCATAACAGACGAGTACGTCATTACTTGCAAATCGGGCATGCAATACATATTATTAAATAACCAACTAACATATAATTATTATTCATGTTCAATTAAAATACTATATTGGTGCCTACTGCTTTTAAATTGCATGTTGTCAATCTCCAATGTAAATTCCCACCAATTAGTTTTGCTGTCAACTGTCAAAGGGTTAATATTCTGCATTGCAGTAAGTGTGGGAATTTGCGTTTATACTTGGTATATAACTTTTAAAATAATAGTATTACAACTAAACCAATCGAAACCATTGTGTAAACAATCGAAGGAGTTAATAGTTTCGTTAATCGTGTATTTCGACGCAGAACGTGAGAACAAACTGACCCATTACTCCCGTTAACTTTTGTGCGAGGAGTATAAAATCCATATATGTTTAAATGTCATATTCTTTACAGTATTTCGCTTTTAGAGAGTAACGAGTGTTCTAAAACATTCATGTTGCAAACATAAGCAAAATTCAGCCATGAGTAAACAAGAATTACCATCCACTAACCCAAAACGAAAATGCATACGAAACTAAATGTTCTTTCACATAAACATTTTTCAGACTAACATAACACATTAAACATTTTGAACAGTGCTCTTGAAAGAAAAAAGACTTTTGTATAGTTGAAACACATTGTTGTGGTAGATATTATTGTTCTCAAAGAAAGGGAAGTTTGTTACGAAAGGAAGGATGAAATATGGTCAGATCGGAGGATGCATACAATAGTGTAAAAGCGAATTGAATTAAATTAGTCTGGAAATTTGACGTACTGTGGTCGTGCAACATATTGGAAACGAAATTCAAAAGTAGTAAATCAGAGAGACTGGTTTTGGATAGAGAAAGAAACTTGCCATACTAATCCGTTACTGGTGAATACTTTAAGCGATAAATGGGTCCCAATTAAATTTATTATACTCACTTGTGCTTTTTTGTTATTTTTTTCCACTGCTATCATGATTAACATACTTTAAATCCTGATTTTCAAAAGGAATCATCACTAATATTAACGGTAAATGTTATTTTGAAGAGTTTGTTTATTCACTGTCAAAGTGTTTGACAGTTAAATAACCTAAACGGTTTGTTTACATTTTGACGAACAGAAAATTTGCAACACGGTCGTGACGTCATAGCAAATTGACTCACGTAGTACCTCGTCTGCTATAATAAATGAACTATACGTCTGATTTACATATTTGTTGTAAAATCTAAAATGATTTTTCTTCTTCGCTTAGGCGATGCTACACGACGACCCTACCTGCTACGAGAAAGCCTGGGAGATGTCGAAACGCCGCAGCCACCGCGCTCAGAGACACTGGGGTCAATTCCTTTTCTCCCGAAAGCAATACCAACAGTGTATCCCCCACTTCGAGAAGAGCGTCAGCATCAATCCGCTACAGAGCGTCGTCTGGCTTCGTTTAGGCTACGCCGCTTTAGAGACGGAAAATTGGCAATGCGCAGCCACGGCCTACAGACGATACACCACCTGGAAACCGGACGGCTTCGAGGCGTGGAACAATTTGGCACAGCCTACATTTAAATTGGGCACAAGCGTAGCGCGCATCAAGCCCTCCTGGACCCCTCAGTGCAACTTCGACAATTGGAAAGTGTGGGAGATTTACTGGTGGTCAGCGCGGATATTTTCCCACTTTCCACGTCAATACGCGCTTACCATCGCCTACTAGATCTGAAAGAGAAGTATTTGAATACCGGACGTCCTGGGGCGTGCTAGTTTACGGCGTCTGCAACAACGTGAACGATTCAGAGGCCGTCCCTCGAAATAATTTGATGCAACAAACTCGCGAGTTACTCGCAGGGTGACGGCCATCTCCCCGGCGAGGGATTAGTTTGGGAACTGTACGCTAGTTTAGCGCCGATACTACTGTTGAGGGCGCAACGATTGCAGAGGGCGTACCGAGGCTACACTCAACTGAATTGGGACAAGAATCCAGTGAGCGAGGTCAACAGTGCTGTACTTTTGCCAATAAATTGGCGAAGTGGACGCTGAACGACCAGATCGATCCCAAAGATACTTAGTCAATTCGGTCAGATTGAATCTCAGCTCCGCCATATCCGCCATCAAGAAGCACGATACAAAGATACGAAAACGTTGCTGCAAGAGATGACCGCCCTCTTGGCGAAATTGATCGATAAGGCGAAAGCCGGCTCTGTCGGGAAAGTGGACGCTAAGCCCGCATAGACGAAGATGTAATATAAAATAGTAACACGTACGAAAAGAGAGGTGTGGCGTAATGATTCGATGATTTTTGGCGATGAATTTTGATATGGAGGTGAATGTTAATGTAAAGACAATTTAGGATTAAAGTTTCAAAATAAAATGTTAAAATATGAACTGCCTTTAATACTTTATTCTATATGCGCAGAAATTGAGAAAAATATATAGATATAATGGAAACCGTATTTTGGAGTGTCCATTTTGACTTTCAAGAAAAACTAAAATTATTATTAGTTTTTCTTGAAGATGTAATTATACTTAAAAATAATCAATTAAAAAGATTTTATTTTAAAATGTTTTAAACTTGTTCCGAATCAGATCGAAATTAGTCTCAAACTATATTTAAGCTATTCCAAACTAAGGTAAGGTTTAGTTTTGTAAGCATTTCTTAATAATTTATGTATAAATAATCGATCAAACATAAATGCCAACTAGCAGGCTAAGTTTGAAAAATAGCGTGAAATGCCATACACTTTGGAAAACATTGCTGCTTTTTCGGAAAAAAAGAAATAACAAAAAAAAAAGGTTTTGTGGACATTTCTTTATTTATGTAACAATAAGTTAAAACAAAGTTATAAAACAAAATTCAAAGGATTAGTGGATTTATTGGTTTGTTTGAATGACAACAATTCATTTTCAACGTTTCAATATTCGTTAACAACATGATGTTGTTTTGTCAAATTATTAAATGTAAAGAGTTTTTGTATTTTATATACAGTTTTCATATATTATGTATTCTGTTATTATTGTCTTTACAAAAATTTCATGTTATTTCCCAGTAAACCAAATTCAAATTTCCCGCAATTATTTTTAGTAACTTCAACTTAAAGGTATTCAAATAACTACTAATCTAATACAAAATCGTAGGTAATTTAATGCTTTAATGTTGAAGTTACTAAAATTAATTGAGGGAACTTTGGTTTACTGGGTTAATAATTGACAAAGCAATATCATGCTGTTAACAATAATAACAAACGTTGTTTATTTCTAAAGAAAAATAATACTTTCATATTTTCAGCATTCTCAAAAAAAGACGGTTAAAACAAAGTTTTACACATAGAACTTTTTACTGCAATATTCTCATAATTAAGAAATCCTTATAGAACACCGTTCTTGTTAATTGAACCGCATGTGAAATTATCTACCAATGAAAGGCAAGAAGAAAAAGCACGAACGTGTTGATTGGAACAAAATTCCGCCGTAAACCAGGGAATTGAAATTGATCTAATATTGCGCTGCGGAACTAAAAATTATTTTTACATTTCATCCTTTGACATCCTACACTTTCTGAAAGGAATAGGATTGGAAGGCCAGCTGTAAAGCAGCAAGAATAGGGGACACAATAGATCTTTTAGGTCGCAAGTGTAACATCACCCTTCTATCTACATATATACATATCCTTTGGCGAAACTACTCACGTTAAATTCTACGAATATTGCGGCATTTTTGTCCCATACCGCACAGGGTATTATCTTTCTCGAAGGCGGATTACAAGACATTATGTAAGTATTGCAATATTCGCTTTACTTACCTGTGTAATTATTTTTGAGTTGATTGTATCTACAATGCAGAATACTTTAAAAATGAGCAGTTCAAACCGATTTTAAACAAGTACCAAACTAAATTAAAGCTGGTTTCAAACGAAATTTAAATTAGTTCTGATTTTTTTTTTCAAATATTGAGAAAAAAAAAAATGTCGAAATTTGGAATTGGCAGTCTTAAACTAAATTGTTGACAAATTGATGATTACATCAGATCCATAAAAATTACGCCATTGTATTTAAAACTAAACAATTGATGTCAACTATGACAGGAAGTATTTTCCCTTAAAACTTCCAGTCTTTCTCTATGTCGCCCTTCAATATCATTTTCCCGTTTAGTCAATCTTCTGCTTCTGCTGCTTCCACCAACTGAAAATAAAGTCTGATATATACAAATAACACTTAACACATATATCTTTAACTGCAAACTTTATCAGCTAACGTATCGGCCACTGCTATCGAATATCACATTTGGTTTGTCACCAAATATGTCGTCCATTATTTCACCATACAAGAATTTTAATGTACTAGCCCTTCACTAGTTCTCGCATTGTCTTTCCACTTCATATATTTTATTTTGAAATATTTCAGTCTGTCTTTAATTTGTTACATTGTAAAGAAATGGTTATTGTTTGCCATTTCTTCTCTGATTTTTTTATATATATTATGTCATTAGTCATTAAGTATAATATTAGATTGGAAATCTTTATAATTTTGTTTGTACAGGTTCAACAAAAATAATGTTGCAGCATAGCCCCATTTCCCAATTTTAGGCTGCACAGAAAAAACTAACGGTAACGCCTATCACAAAAACAAAATACAAAACCTTTTTATTATGCAATCTTCGAAGTGAACGACCCTTTATCTTGTCTTCGGTTGTCATTTCAAAAAAAAATATTGATGACGTTATGATATTGAAGATAAAAATGGGGTAATATGACGCACCTAATTAAGAATCCCTAGATCTTGCAAGATTGTTTCCAAAACAATATTAACAACGCTGACAAATTTATTCCTCACTTCCTTTCCATGTTGTAAAGATTTTTATTTACATCTTTGTTTTTTTAAGAAAAAGAGCATTAGTCTGTCAAAATATTCACTTTTATTCAATATTACAGATCCAAAAATGCATATTTAATCAAGAAAAAAAAAAAAAGAAAACGCAAAACAAAAACAGATAAATAATAAGTCGGCAAAATATACACTTAACAATATTCGTGCATTTGACAACACTTCCTTTCTTTTCTTTTCTTTTTTAAATAAAACTTCGTTCAAAGTCTTTTTTTACCAGCGCGCCTTCACGTACTTCCACTTGATTCGTTGGAAATTCTCGAAATTTTCAAGAGAATATCAACTGCCTTGTCGATGGCTACTGTTTCTTATTGTTATCAAAATAAATAGTAGATAAGCAATTTATAAACTGTTCAGCTGTTTTTTTTTTTTTAGATGATGAGTTATGAGTGATGATTCCCAATAATAGGGTAAAATAAATTAAGATTATCTTAATCATTGACAAAATAAGTTGTTTTCGATTATCGAGAAATAGTAGCTTGTCTCTTTTGTTTGTATAACGTGAATGTTGCGTGTGTTTCGCTTCTTTACAATTTTATTATTTAAGTAGTACGTAAAATGTTACTTCTGGACCAGGACATTGAGGGGCTTAAAAACAGGGTAGAATCCTGCAAATTTAGACGTTTTACCAAAAGTAAACAACTGAGAACGGCCTAAAATCCTTAAAAAGCACTAATTTTTATGCAATTTCACAATAGTCTAATTTGATTATGAGGGATAAACTATACTTTCAGGCACAAGTGTCTTTTTCAAAAAACATCAATACACAAAAAAGTTCTTACATAAAGCGTAAAACGCAAAGTAGCAATACAGGAAGTTCTGGGTAAATAAACAAATGCTAATACATACTAAATTAAAGGACTGGTGGTTTTATAGATTTAAGAGTATTTTGGGTGTCATAAAATTTATGATTTTTGAAGAATTTTAGTTCTTCTTGGGTTGTGCACTTTTGGGAAAACATCCAAATTTTTAGGATTCTGCCTTGTTTTTTTAAGACGTCAAATATCCTGGTAACCCTTTCCAGAAATAAAAAGCCATTTTGGGATGTTTAAAAACCAGGTATTTTGTTAGTTTTTTTAGGGTGTTCTTGAGGTAATTTTGCATTATTTTGGGAGATTTTAACAGTTTTTTCCGTGTGCTGAATTTTTGGTGGTCTACAGATATCTGGGTACTTTTGGGGTGAATAAAAAATAGTGCTTTTTAAGGATTTTAGGTCCTTTTCGATTGCTTATCTTTGGGAAAACACCTAAATTTGTAGGATTCTACCCTGTTTTTTAAGACCCCAAATATCCTGGTACCAACCCTCCTTGATTTTGTGTTGGTTTTTCCTTTTTTTTGCATGCACCAAATGGCTTGATCCAGAAATAAAAAGCCATTTTGTTAGTTTTTTAGAGCGTTCTTGAGGTAATTTCGCATTATTTTGGGAGATTTTAACAGTTTTTTCCGTGTGCTCAATTTTTGGTGGTCTACAGATATCTGGGTACTTTTGGGGTGAATAAAAAATAGTGCTTTTTAAGGATTTTAGGTCCTTTTCGATTGTTTACCTTTGGGAAAACACCTAAATTTGTAGGATTCCACCCTGTTTTTAAAACCCCAAATGTCCCGCTCCAGGAGTAACATTTTACATACTACTTATTTATTATCATTATTAATTATTATTATTATCGTTATTAAAATTATAATAATTAGTTTCCTAGTTGTCTTTTCATCCTACACAAAAGTATTAAAAAATTCGAATGCTAACTGTCTTCGTATCATCATTATTATAGCTCACAGGATAAACAAGGATGAATTTTCACATGGCGTAGGTGCTCTTGCTCGACTGCTCTTCGTCCTGCATTCCGCTGGCTTTCTTCACGTACTGCGGATTCACCTGGATCTCCTCGTCCATCACCATGACCTGCCGGTCGAGCTCCATGCAGACGGCCAGCTGCTGCTCGAGGTTTTTAAGCACTTCGGGACCACCATATTTCTCCGGTTCGTCTCTGAAGACCACCATACCGTCCTTCTGATTGATCGTGGCATATATTTTGTTCATCTTCGATCTGGATAATTTTTTAAAATTAGATTAGATCTCGGCGAGAGAAACGTGCACCAAGATTACCATGTGCAAGATGTATTTTTCTGCATCGGCCGGACCTGGCAGACCCACTCGACTTGCCACGTCGGATAGGCTTAAGGTTAAGAAGGTCTTCGTCAACCTCTGTATGTTCTTTTTATACATCACAGTCATTACTTGTTTAACTAGTCCGAGGTTGTGATCTCTACTTGAAGCCTGTGGAATACCGAAGTTAAGTAATTTACGTAATTTATATTTATAATAAAGAATAATGACGTTCTAATTAGTATAATAAAATTTATATAACATAAATAATATAATAATTATAAATAATTAATTAATTGAAGAATTATATTGAGTATATGAACGTTACTAAACACCAAATTTCAGTAATGACAATTACCTTCTCAAGATTAAAGTGTAATTTTCAAAATTTAGTACTAATTTTAAACTAATAGTCAAAAAGAAGAAAAATGGGTAAAAAAATACATATAGTTTACAGGAAATTTCACGGAAGCGCTTAGGTAGGAAGTTTTCTATTTCAACGAAAAATTTTAGATTTAAAAATTCGGGTCCGTGCAAATCCTTGCAATTTGGGGTTTGTTTGTATATTTTCATATTGTTAAATGTGGAATAAAATTCTACACTGATTTGCAGTAATATTTCTCCTATACTCATCTTCAAAAGTATATAAGAAACCACTTTACCTACTAGTTTTATTTACTAACGCTTTCAAATTTCAGAACAATCTTTACCTGTTATACTATAAGATAAGATAAATTTTATTTCCTAAGTAATATCTATGACATATAGAAATTTAGCAGAACAAGAAAAAAAAAAACAAGTAAAATAAATGAAAATAGAAGGAAAAAGGATTTAAAAAAATACATGTTTACATGAAGTTTGCTAATTAGAAATAGAAAAGAAATTAAAATTTACATAGCCAAATTTAATTTTTTAGTGAATTCAACGTAAAGGCATCAAAATAACTGTTAATGCAATACAAAATGGTAGGAAATTTTATGTCTCAAAGTTGAAGTTACTAAGAATAATTACGGGCAATTTAAATTTGGCTATGTGGGTAGATATACTAATGTAAGTCAATATAACGAAGTCAATTCTGAAATGCTATAATACGCCTCATTTAATAACAATTGTTTTATCTCTTTCTGACAGTATTGATCTCTCTGCATCTCTCTGTTAATCTTAAGAGGTAGGTTTGTGAAAAATTTTAGGACTTGATAGCACATAGAAAGTTGAATCGCCTTCACTCGATGGCAACTAATCTCTAAATTTTATTTGTCTTTTTATTTAATGAAACATTGTTAAATATTGAAATTGGTCTTTCAACATTTATGAAACAATTATAGAGCGTACAGAAAGCGTATGATCAACACTTCTCACGTGTTCCTAAAAAGTGATTTACAATGTTCAGTGGGTGATACTCTGCTAATGATTCCAATATATTTTTTTTTAATTTTGAAAATTTATAGCGGATGGTAAAGCTTCCCATAAAATTATACTATAATTGATTAAACTAAACAAATTGGCATAGTATAATAATAAAGCAACATTAACATCTATGAAATCTATTAGCCTTCTTGTTTGATAACAATAAGCATTAAGTTTAGAACATAATTCATTTATGTGATGCTTCCAATTTAGTTCAGAATCGATAGCAACACCTATTACAATAGATTTATAGTTTTACCTCATTTTAACGAAAAACTTATTTTGAGTCTTATCAGAATTTCATATTTTCACTATTGAGTATAACTTTGACATTAGGATAAATTATTATTGTCAGTAAATATTACTATTATAATCATTCATGATAAAGAACAACAAGTTTGAAACTCAATCAATGGTACAGATACATTTGCTTACATGTTTCAGCTACTGAAGATGGTTATGTAGTCGAAACATGTAAGCCTAAACATATACGTCTACCATTGATTGAGTTTCAAACTTGTTGTTCTTTATCATTAATTCAATCTGGACATAATCATGCATACTATAATTATGTTTATATATTTACATGTTCATTGCTTAAAAAAAACGCATATTACTGTGAATTTACAAAATATTGAAGTATTTATTTTGATCTGGATATCTTGAATTTGTTCTATATTTATGGTGAATGTCAAAGAATTGAAGGGGAAGTTTGTCGAGAAATAAATGCATGTCGCTAATAGATATAAAGATATCAAATAACTTGAAACACTTTTTGCAACAGTTGGCAGTTGGTAGTGTTATAATGGAAGAAAAAAACTCTAACAAAACTGTCTTCAAGAATGAGGAAAATAGGACCAATATTTTAGGGCATCTGCTTCTTCTGGAGATGTGGACACTTCAAAAAATTTCTGCCCTGTAGAATTTTTAAGTACAATAAGATTTTTAGAAATTCTAACGCAAGCTTTTTTTTCCGGGAAATGAAATCAAAACAAATGAATTTTGAGATAATTTTTATGAGATTTCAAATAGATCAATATTTTTTTATCTAAAATAATTTGGAGTGTCGAATCAAAGTTCACTTGAGAGAACATAAGCATAAGAAATAAGAATAGAATTTTTTTACTGTTTTTGCGTAATTTAGTAAGTGAATCGTCCAACCCTACTTTTAAAAGTATATTATTAATGGCTAGGAATTAATGTTTGAAAATCAAAATTCTAAATTACTAAGAAACTACAAAAAATAAATATAGGCAACCTTAATACAGTTTTAAAGACTTTCAAAATCAATAATAAATACAGGCTATTTCTTTTAAAATATGAAAATATCATTTTTATTTTACTATCAACTCTAATGCTTTGAGTAAAAAATTAAATAATAATAAACGTATTTGAAAATATCTAGCTTAAATATAAATATGCAAGGCAGGCATCATAAATTTTTGTATTACATTTTGGGGAAAAGTTCATTGTCTCTGAAATGGGTTGAGTTTAGATATAAGGAACATATAGAGTGTTTCATTTAAATTCTCCCATCATTGATATGTAATTTTCTTTCGAGTAACTCTGTATATTTCGAAACAACTGTAAAACACGCTGCTTATGAATCTATATAATTTTTAATAAAAATATTTTAGCGTAAAAAAAACCCGACGTGAATGATGCCGTGTAAAATCAATCTGGGCACTAAAATCGATTTAAAAACGTTGAATTTAAAAGCTAATAGTTGCATACTACTAGAAAATAGATTTCACGAGAGATTTTGATTTTTGACTATACCTGTAAACGGATTAAAAACAAATTTGTGAAAGTTTCCAAAAATTAGATGGGTGGTCAACGTTAAGAAGAAGGAATTAGTTAAAAGATGGCCAACGACTACTAATTTGTTCATGGGTTGGAAAGAAAATTTTAAATAACCGATCATTTCAGAGAAAAATATTTTTTAGGAAAAAATCTATAGTTACAACTAATAATGGCGTATCTACATAAAATTGTAGATTTTGGTCTCTATGAGAATCCACATTTTTGTGTAGCAATTAATATTCAACTCTACAAGAAAGTAAATATACAGCGTACAGTAAAATATGAGAACATTGCTCCATGCTTTTTTGACATCGATTTAAATTAACATGCGCAACATTCTAATATTGTCGTATTGACTGAAAAATTGCTTTACGAGAATACAAACAATTTTTTTTGCCCGGCTTAATTCCACAAAAACAAAAATTTAAAAACATTTGCAAACCAATTTAACCGAAAATTTAAATTCCAGGTACAAATTTTACATTTATTACTTTGACTGTTGTACAATCTATTATTGCCTGCTTTCAAAGTGTCTTTTACCTAAGAGGAATTTTAGTGTGTTATGTTTAATAATATTTTTATACAATAAATAACTTCAGCACTGATTTCATTGTATAATTTTTTTGACCATTTATATTTTTTGATTAATTATCAAATTCAGCACTTAATTTTTATAATTAAAGTTTTTACCTTAAAAAGGTAATTCCCAAACATAATGTTTAGTAATATTCTAGTATGTACTCAATATATTTATTCATTAATTTATTATTAATATTTACCTCAGAATGTTTATTCAGAACACTATGAGTTCTGTTGAATTATTAGAAGCGAAGGCATTAGCTAAGTCATGATAAGGCTGCGACAGAGGCTTTATAAATCTATTCACGACTTGTGAAGTATACTTGGGTATCATTTGCACCTGAAAACACCCAAAAGAGAGCGATGAAATTTCCCTTCGAGAAAGCATATTATACTTTGCCGTGTAATAATAAGGACACTAAAATGTATTTCTTGTAAGCTTCTAACATTATGTGGGAGACGGCATGTGCGGGTGTCGTAATCGCTACTTCTAGGAAATATAAAGAACGATCTAGATTGCGTACAGCTAAGTATATCATTCCGCCATAATAGAAATATAATAAATAGTATTTAGCGTCGAATTGAGCACCATTCGGACCGTGCGAGCCCTGAAAATAACTCTAAATTATTTGAATTTTCACACCAACTATCCAAAATACTACCTCCTGACATATACCCGTTATATCTACATTTAACACTTCTAGAGCCGGTTTAAAACATTTCGCTAGCAGACACAGTTGACATAGATCTGCATGAATCGATGTTAATTGCGAATCAAATAATTGAAGTTTTGAGATCGCTTTCTTCAACAATAATATACCTTTCATAGGTTGCTTTTGTTCGATTAAATATGCAGTTAATAGATGACACAATTCCGAAACTGAAATTCATTTTAACGGTAACCTGTCAATCGTCACTTAAATATCGGTACTTACATAAATCTGGTACTAATCTAATTTGCTCGCCGTTGCAACCGTTTACGAACTCCTGGGCTTGAACGAATTTGTTATCGGATTATTCCACTATTGGGCAGGCTGAACTTGGCACACAACACAGAAAGGACTCCCAAAGAATGTTGTTGGAGGTCTAACGTCTCTAATACGTTATCTAAATGCGGCGCATTTTTCAGGAGGATCTCGTTCGACTTACTTAAATAATCGCACAGCTCTCGGTAATTTCCTGCGGGACACAAGATTATGCATATATAACCTCAAAGCGGTGGATTTCGGCGAAATTTCATAGGCTATTACCTTGCGACGATAGGTTTCTTACTGTATTTACAAATTGTTCTAAAGCAGAAGCCATTTTCTTAACATTTAGTATACAAAATATATATATCTACTTATTTATAGCTCCTTTCTTTTGAACTATAGTACGAATTCAAGTAGCAAACAAAAAATTTCTGCTATTTGACAGCTGACAACGCAGAGACATGCCAACCGTTCAGAATTAGGGAAGTTTTATTGTGGTAAACACAAAGTTAAAATAACTAAAATTTCCGGGAAAATTTGAAAAATCAATAATAACATGGATTTTAATGTACCGTCTATCTGTATAACTTTATTTTCTAGCCTTGCCAGTTTAACCAGTACAATTTTATTACTACTTAATCAACTTAGTAACTGTTTGTAACTAAAGCGCTTAATATACTATTATTTATTATTTAAACATAAAACGTCAGTTATGTACATAAAAATAAAAATTTATTTTTACAATTATAATCACATTTATACATAAAAAAAAATATTCAAGCCCTAAGGGTATTTGAGAATTCATTACGAGCATTATTTTCTAACATCCAAATGACATTAAACTAACAAAATATTCTACTAATATCTTTCAATATCACAGCTATTGGATCTTCTATGGATTCACTAATGTAATGGACGTCCTTCACGTTATTCTGCACGTCTTCCAATTGCCGTAAATATTCCGGCCAAACGCAATGCTCAAAATATCCAGGGCAATCGGGAGGTTCGTATACCCTCTGTATCCTTCTCCGATAACACTCCTCCTTATTCAAAGTGACGAAGTATTTTAAATTGCACAGGCTCTCGATGGGTTTGTGGTAAAATATGCAGAAACCTTCTAAGATTAGAATATTAACATTCTTATCCGTCAAAGCTTTAACAATTTGTTCTTTTGAGTATGAAGCCGGATTTGCACATGAAGTACCTATTGAACCATCATCTATGCTGTATGTAGAATCCACTATAATATCTTTAATATCACTGTACATCTTATCCATGTCTAAACTCGTTAAAATATCGAAATTGATGTGATTCAATTCGGGTATCCAGACGTGCCTATCATCATCCACTGGCAAAAAGTAGTTGTCCTGATTTATGACGCGACTGTTCGGGAAAATGTTGTTTAATTTGTTCGCTATGGTGGTTTTTCCGCCGCATGTCGCTCCGCTGACACCGATTATAAACCATTTTATTCCCATATTAAGCACGTACTAAGAAAGAGGTTAGAAATGTGTACATAACCTTTTAATGTAAACTGTCATCTGCCATTTGTCATAAGACTCATAAGGTTTGCTCCGTAGTGTTTACACCAATTATACGAGTTCATGTTTTATCTTTTTCAGGTACGTAAAACGTGAATCTTCTATTCTATTTTAATCACAAGCCAGTGGAGAAAGTGTAACTAACGAACAAACGTATAAAATGCCCATAAACGAAAAGGAGAGGGGAATTGAAATAAAAAAGAGAAATATTAATTGAAAAAAAAAATATTAGATATATATTTATTGACACGTTTTATATATTTTTTGAATAATCATTTCGGGGTCATTTTTATAGGCGGTCTACATATGTGAATTGTTTACATAGTTACCCAGTCAACCAAATTCAAATTTCCCGCAATTATTTTCAGTAACTTCAACATTAAAGCATGAAATTGCCTACGATTTTGTATTACATTAATAGTTATTTGAATACCTTTAAGTTGAAGTTACTGAATATAATTGCGGGAAATTTGAATTTGGTTGACTGGGTATATTATTCTTTTGGATCATTATTCAAAAATGACAAATTACTTATACTATTCCATTTAAAATTTCGGGGTACCCAGCCCAGGTAGCAGGATGACGTAGTATATAAATATTTTGAGATAGTGCAGCCAGACTTTATGTTTTTAAAGAAAACACTGTTTTCCAAAATGTAAAATAGAACTGTAATTGGAGATCCGGTATTCTCTTAAATAGCGCTAAATTCAAAATGAACTCTTATTTCCAGATAGTAAAAAATATGCTAAATAAAGAAATAAATTTACCTTTATTTAATATTATGATAAATACAATAAAATAAACTAATAATAAACCCTACTTTGGTCCCAACATATTTTCCGGCTTGACCCACTGTTCAAATTGCTCCGCCGTTAAATACCCCAACTTGATGGCAGTGTCCTTGAGCGTGCCTCCCTCTTTGTGCGCTGTTTTAGCAATCATCGCCGCCTTATCGTAGCCGATGTGCGGATTCAAAGCCGTCACCAGCATCAGGCTCTCTTTCATCAACTTGGTAATTCTCTCTTGATTGGCTGTGATGCCAGAAACGCATTTTTTCGTGAAAGTATTGCAGCCATCTCCTAGGAGTCGCGCCGATTGTAATGTGTTGACAACCATGACCGGTTTAAACACGTTCAACTCGAAATGACCATTGGAGGCGCCTACGGACACTGCGACAGTGTTTCCCATGACTTGAGCCGCAATCATCGTGATGGATTCGCATTGGGTCGGATTGATCTTGCCAGGCATGATGGAACTGCCTGGTTCGTTGGCTGGAAGCACTATTTCCCCTGTAAAAACGTAAACATAGAATGTGGATTGGAGTTCCTTGATTTGGCGACGAGTTTCTACCTAAGCCACATCGAGGACCCGATGCCAAGAGCCTCAAATCGTTAGCGATTTTCATAACAGAGCAAGCCACCACGTTGAGAGCGCCGGCAACTTCTACCATGGCATCCCCAGACGCACCGAGCGCCGAGAATTTATTCGGCGCTGTCACGAAAGGGAGGCCAGTCAATTCCGCAATCTTCGCTGCAGATTTTTCGGCGAATCCCTTCCTAGCATTCAAACCCGTGCCTACTGCAGTTCCGCCTAAAGCGAGCATGTAGAGTCTGGGTAAGGTGCCTTTGACTCTGTCGATGCCAAAGCTCACTTGCTGCGCGTATCCGCTGAATTCTTGACCCAAGGTCAAGGGGGACCGCGTCCATTGTGTGCGTCCTGCCGATTTTGATTATATTGGCGAATTCCTTCGCTTTTTGATCCAGAGCGTTCCTCAAGGCCTCCATGCCTGGTATGGTGAACTCGTGTAGTTCTTTTGCGACCGCTACATGCATGGCTGTCGGGAAAGTATCGTTGCTGCTTTGGCCTTTGTTCACGTGATCGTTTGGATGTACTGGAGTCTTTGAACCCAGCTTACCTGTGCAGAAAATCGTACCAAAACAGAAAATTTTACTGGTTTGATGGTTTTCGGTACTACTAACTGATATAGTAATTTTAGAAGGTAATTAATGGAATGTAGAAGTCTGAGACAGTCTGAAACTACCCAGACAACCAAATTTAAATTTCCCACAATTATGTTTAGTAACTTCAACGTTGAAACATGAAGTTACTTACAATTTTGTATTACGTTAATAGTTATTTTAATACCTTTATGTTGAAATTACTAAAAATAATTATGTTCTAGTCCAGGATTATTGTTTTTTATCACTAGAGTGTAGATTTCTGATAATATATCGCTGAAAACCGGAGTATCTCATAACTAGGAATCGGATTTATAAGCATTTGCATATTTGTTTCCATACTATATACATATGTACCATCGAAGACAAAAGTCTTGACTCAAAATTAAAGAGAGAAATATTGAAACATTGAAGAAACTCCAATGATTCTACCTCTATTTATGTCAAACTTGAGTCAAGACTTTTGTCTTTGATAGTACATACAGGGTAATCAATCGGTGATTCCCAACGGGTGGTCCGTGGCCATCTTGCAGATGTCCCCCGATTAAACGCAAAAATGAGCTAAACCAATCAATATATGTAAAATATGTGTATGTTACTGCACTGTCCCGTGAATGAAATCACTGCGAGATGAGTTGACGTCTTCAAAATAATGTTGCAACATAAAATGCAATGTTCGGATCACTTTCACGCTTAGCAACACTGGAGAAAACAAATTAATCACAAATTGCAATATTCATCGCTAAACTCTGGCTTTCAAACTTTATCGGAAACCTTATCAAATACTATAAAATTGTCCACAAAATTTTTGAACTTTGTAAAAAGTATCTACTTCAAACTCTAGTGTTCTCAAAAAACTATGTGCCCTAAACAATTGTGGTTTAAATTTTACGATTAATTTTCTTTTGTGGTAGGACACATATTCGAATGACTCAACGTTACTTATAGGTATTCGTAATGTCGGCTATGCACTCATGAAAACAACATTCTGTAAACAAACATTTATTTTGTTTTTTCGCAGTTTGATATTTTAGAGAAACACTTTTAGTTCAAGTAATTCAATGGATTAGCATAGAGGTTGTACAATTTTACAACGTAGTTCCTATAATGCTGTTAATGTGCTAATACACATTCATAAAACATAAGAAATAAAATACTAGTTCACTCTAATCTACATATTTATTTAGACAAAGTTCTATAGCTATAAGGAAATTTATAAATTTTTAATGAAAAAATATAAAACCAATTTAGAATTATAGATTGAATATAAAAAGTCAAGATAGAAGACAGTTAAATAGAAGCAAATCGAGCACTGTGAGATATACTGATAACTAACACGAACTACCAATAAACTTCTGTCTCACAAATTCTTTAATCTTCAAACACAATGTACATTTCATTAGCTATGCTAATGATGCTCGAATACCAAAAGGTATTTCTAACAATACACTTGTATGTACACCTTATGATGTTAGCATAATGAAATGTACATTGTGTTTGAAGATTAAAGAATTGTAAAAAAAAAATCTGATAAAAGAGAGGCTGATGGTGTCCCAAAGTCAAATGAAAATAATAAATAATGCATCTACCAGAACTTAGAAGCACGATTTCGATTCTCGTGAATGCATCGCCAGATTCGTCGACAGAAGTATATGTGCAGCTGAACATGATTCGAGACCAAGCATCCAGAACAAGTATTCGAATACTTACTAAAGTTCTCGAGAACAATGTAGAGTCGCAAACTTTGCCATCGGTATTCGAGTACTCAAATATTCGAATGAATGTCTCTATTCTTATAGCTAAGAGAGGAAGTTAAATTGTTTTCGGGTGAGAAAAGAAAAAAAAAAGTGAGTTAAAACATTTTTGCGATTCGGCCTTCGAAATGAGTGTGGTTCATGTTGCGGACATTTTCTTGCATTTGAATAAGTTCAATTTGCAGATTGAAGGTTCCAGTAATATTAATTTAGACGGGGGCGCAAATATTTTTTTAAGATAAACTGATTTACGGATTGATAAGATTCAAACAAAAAATGATTTAGCCTTTCTCACGCTAAAGAAGCTTAATAACGTTGGAAATCTATCAAGGTGTAAATAACGCTTTGATAGATTATCTACTACCTACAAAAGCTGGCTGCTCTCCCGAATTAAATTTTGATGTAAGCCGCAGAACTATTACAAACCTATACAACAGGAAAACGAAGGATCCACCGCATGATATGCATCAGGAAAAGGTCATCGAATTGCAGAATTATTGACATTTACAAAGACACTTTTTGTTCCAGTATAACAGAAGGATTTTGGTGCAAAAGGCTCTTTCACGTCCGCAAAAGCTGCGTGAAAGTGCTTTAAGGTATCTATCTGGTGATGATTTTCTTTGCGAACAAGCATTCTCAGCATTATTTTTGATATAAAAAAAAGAGGAAAAGATGGATGCAAGCGACACGTGCAGTATCAAACAGCAGCATTCACTCGAGAATTTTTCTGTTAATGAAGGAAATGCAGGCATTTCATTAGAATTCTTTTTTAAAAACTAATAATAGTTTTAGTTATCATCTATCATTCGTGTTGGCAATAAAAGTTTTATATGAAATTGAGTTTTTGTAATTCTTTGGATGGTCCCTGAAGAATCCAAATTCGACTTTAGTGTTCAGTTTGGCCATCTCTCAAAAGTTGAGAACCACTGGGCTAAGTTAAGAGAAATTACAGGAGAGTTGAATTCTCTGATATCGAAGGAATTTTAATTCAAGAATATCTATTAAAAACTAGAAAGAATTCTAATTTTTAATAGATAGAATTCCTGTGTAAAACGACTTGAAAGTGTCGCGACAAAATTTCTTAGCAAACTACTCACCAAAATTTTCGGGATAATTTTTGTTATGATTTATGTAAAAAATCTCCCACGTGTAAAACGGCTCTTAGAGAATAACCTCTCTGATCAAGTGATCAACAGAGTTTAAGTTTGAACACTTTAGGATGTACACCATTATTACCACCAAGTATTAATCTTAAAAAGACCAAAACGTAAACGTTCTGAATTTATATTTTTCATTTCATTAATTTTAAAGATCAAAGAGCATACACTAAATTCTTTATTTGTATTTTTGATGATTTAATTCCAGAATTTTTATTGTAAAGAACCTGCTAACGATTAGTTCAACAAAATTTTTGCCGAAAAGCCTACTTACCTCCCAGCATTTGGATACACCTGTTACTGATCACCTCATTCGTGTTCATGTTAGTTTGTGTGCCGGAACCAGTTTGCCAGACCACCAGGGGAAAATGTTCATCGTATAGTTTTCCGGAAATGACGTCATCGCACGCTTTCGCAATCGTATCGGCGATCTTGGCGTCCAAACCGTACTCC
Organism: Protaetia brevitarsis; assembly: GCA_004143645.1. Classification (NCBI taxonomy): domain Eukaryota; kingdom Metazoa; phylum Arthropoda; class Insecta; order Coleoptera; family Scarabaeidae; genus Protaetia; species Protaetia brevitarsis. Next base: position 4,564,133 of record RXPK01000037.1, on the reverse strand, counting down.
TTGTTGACCAGGGCGGCCGCCTTCTTCAAAATGCCCATAGCTATTACCACTTGCTTCGGCATCCGTTCAAACGGAGTGCCGATCGGGAAGTTCAAGACAGATCTCATGGTTTGAGCGCCGTACAATTTATTCGCCGGCACCTTCAGCTCTCCCAAGGTGTCTTTTTCGATTCGAAACTCTTCCGACAACACTGCGGAAGAGTGCAACGGTCTACTGACGTAATTGTTGACGATGGATGGTCCTAATTTTAGTATTTCGGGAAAGCGTCCTCTCATTTTCGGTTGTTTAATGTGTAAAGGGACCGTAAAAATATAATAAATTGAAGATCAGACTACTGTCAAGACACATGTAAAGTGACAGTTTGTATGTGTCAGATGAAATATGTAAGTCGTTTGTTTTAAGCACGATTTTAAAAATTAACGTGAGCAGATACAATAGAGCAATAGATTTGAATTTTTAATGCCACGTTAAGCTATCATATTGAATGATGGGATTTAACATATAGAAAATTATCGAAAATAATTGGATAAAGTTTAAATACTACGCTAAATTTGAAACGATATAATTTTTAAATTTTGTTCTTAACAGAACATTTATCACAACAGAAAAATTATTTGTAAAATCGATGTCTCTCTGACATTATTGGTAAAAAGATGCAGTTTCAAGAAACTTCATATGAAACAATAATGCTTATACAATATATGTATTAAAAATATCTGCTCTATTGGCACATATTACATCTTGTAACGGATATTTTTTTAAATTTCGCGAATATTCGCGTATTTTTGAATATTCGCATTCCCAATAAATATGCGAATATTGCTAATAAAAAGTTACCTGTTAAAATGGATAATTTAGAAAAAAAAAACCTAATATTTAAATTCATTGAGATCCTAAAACATTTACATTAGAATAACCATCAATAACCTCAAAACTAAACTTGAATTGACAAGAATAAGACGTAAAAACTGTAAAAACTCGAAACGATTCGGTTGTACTTGGCTAGTTTCGCTGCGGTGATAGAGAAATTTAATTCTCTGCATGTGCGCATAAGCGCTTAATACAAGTGTTCATATAGTTGTAAATTGAGAGCTAATAGATGGCGCTAGTAAAGATAAATAGTTAATATTCGTATTCGCATATATCGCGCATTCAGTGTTCGTATATGAGAGGGAAATTCCCTTTTTAGAGGGAATTTTGAACGTTAGAGGGAAAAAGTTTTGTTTTAGAGGGAATTATTGGATAAAATATTATTATTGCATCGGTAAAAATAAATTTAAATTTTTATTTTTTGTATTTTGTTATTCATTTGTTTTAGTTAAAATAAATCTGTCATTGTATCGGTACATTTATTTTAATTTAGTAAGTAATTTATTAAAAAAAGTTAATAAGTTTGTATTTGCCGCCAAAAAAAGGGAATTGCAGTGCCAAATCGGGAATTTTTCGTGTCGGCGCCGGGAATTACCGATAAAGGTATATACGAACACTGCGTGCATTCGCGAATGTCTAGTGCGCTAGTGCTTAAATCACGTATTCGTTACATCACTAATATGTATATATTACATATTAATCTCTGTAAAACAAGTATTTACATATTGTTTGTTTAATTATACTCATTGTTAGTGTGTGAAATACACGTTAAAATCTCCATAGCGTTAGATTACTAGAGAGGAAATAACTTGAATTATGATTATTATCTAATAAATATCAATTTATACTGCTATATATCACTATATACAGACTGTTTCACAAGGAACTGCATTGATCGATTTATCAAAGAGTATACATTGGAAAATTCTGAAAATTTCGAAATATACTAATGCCCACGTGCGCTATTGAAGTAAAATATTTATATTTGACGCTTTAAAAAGCTAAATTCTTGCACAATACATACATATTTCACTAATCATCTTAAAAAAATATCAATTTTAGATGCGTAAACAGTATGATTTTTTTTTTGTATTTTGTAAAGACAGTTTGATGAGAAAGAGAAACATATGTAGGTAGTTGTATTTAAAAAAAGAGTTTTGACACTTTCAATTCGAAAGTTTAACCGTATTTTTCGGACACGCTATATATTTTCGAAAACTTCATTCGGTTTCAAATGCTACCCTATACGATCAACAATTGCACAAATTTTCAGTTTTCAATACCTTTACAGTTATAGAAGTTCAGATGCACTCGTCCATCTGTCAAAACTTAAAAAAAAAGCAAATATTATATTTCAAATATGGTTGAAAATAACAACATAGTTGTTTTAACAAACTCACTTTAAAATTAAACGAGGAATTAAAAAATGTAATAATATATGGGGTGTTCCACTTAAAATTACAAAGTTGACAGCCACTTCCGGTACAACCGGATGCGTCAAATTATTAAAAATATTTTAGTTCAATAGCGCACGGGATTTGAAACTCACATTTAAACACGATAGTGCATATTCTAAATATGATTTTTACATTTAACCTTTTGGCGGAAACTACAAATGTCAAATTGTGCGACTGTAAATCTAGGCGAAAAGATTAACGGCAGTTTTATAGCACACTGTAAAGCGTTATTATCTTCTTATGAAAACAAAAAGACGACAAAAGAAGCAAGTCCATACTATAATAAACATAAAATTTACAATTACACTTTTTTTTTCTTTAAAGATATGAATTTCACAAAGTAAAAACTTGTTCAGCTACAGTTGCTTGAAAGTTTTCATACAAATAAAAAAAAAATAGTGGTTTCCAACCTTATTATCTATCAAAGAAATATAAAATATCAAAATTAATATCGTATAAATGACAGCTGTCATAGTAACCGAATAGGGGTATTCACTTTTCCATTAAGTAATATTTTAAATTTCATCTTGTAAAATCAATTTCAACAATTTTTTATATAATACTGTTTACTCTATTCATGCATAGAGGGAAGTCTATTATTTTTCCTTAGCATATTGCACAACTTAAAAAAATAATGTTTAGAGAGGTTATTAGTTTTATAAGAATCATTGAGGCAAAAATTAATTAAAATCTTGTAATCCATTTTTTTTCTTTAAAAATATTAATATTTCACAAAGCAAAAACTTGTTCAGCTACAGTTGCTTGAAAGTTTCCATACAAATAAGAAGAAAAAAGTGGTTTCCAACCTTATTATCTATCAAAGAAATATAAAATATTAAAATTAATATCGTATAAATGACAGCTGTCATAGTAACCAAATAGGGATATTCACTTTTCCACTAAGCAATATTTTAAATTTCATCTTGTCAAATCAATTTCAACCATTTTTTATATAATACTGTTTACTCTAGCATGCATAAAGGCAACTGTATTATTTTACCCTAGCATATTGCATAACTAAAAAAAATAATGTTTAGAGAGGTTACTAGTTTTATAAGAATTATTGAGGCAAAAACTAATTAAAATTTTGTAATCCACTTTTGACTCTGTATAAGTTAATTAATAAGAAAACAAAAGAAATTGAAATAATGGCCCTCTTTCTCACAAAAGACTGCTTTTAATCCCTACCTGAGGATGTCCTCGTTTGAACGAAACTGCTAGCTTTAATTAAAAAGAATTTGTGCGAAAGTGAACGATTATTTCAATTCCTTACTAATTAAACTACATTAGTTTGTAGTTACCTATATCAAAATAACTTCTGGAGCATTTGTTTTTCTTACTTTATCTAACATTTGTAGATACTTCGGAGGAGAAAGAAATACGCATCAAATGTAATGTTTTTTTATTAATTTACTAAAAGATTACATCATATTTTTCGTTATCCATTCAGGATAATCGTATAATCTTTTTTCAAATTATATAAAAAAAAGATGTTAGTTTTCTATATATTTGTAATCGTATAGTATTAACTAACAATTTTTAAAGTATACAGAACAGAAAAATTGCGAAAGAATCAAAAGAATTTTTATCGAATATGTATGTCAATATCGATTCAAAAAAAAAAACTCAAAATAATTCTAGAACAAATAACAAGAACTACACATATATAAAAAAGACTGTATCTATCTATATATTTTGCACTACTTACAACAATAAGAAATTATTTTAATTCTCTCCAACCTAGTCATCGTCAACAGGTAACATGATATTTTTCAATTTTTTCCTCGCGAAAAAATATATTATACTTATAGATATACTTAATAATAATATTATGTATGTAGTATGATAATCAACCACGAATAGCACCTTATTTTAATAATATTAACGTTCTGACTCCCATTCTCTCTATCTATCATATCTCACTATCGTTTTATTTATTTATTTATTTTTTTTTGTATCATTTGCATCAAAGCACGCGCAGTTCCGTCATAGAAGCAGCAGCTTTTGAAATTCGCGCCAACTTTCTCCACATTATACAGTCCTGAGCGCGTTGACAGCGTTGCCAATCGTTCTATCGAGGGAAAATTATTCTTTTTTTTTTAACCTCGTCTCTAAATAGCATCACACTCTGTTTGCATTGTATCACTATGTACATTTTAATCGCTTATCTCCTTTTTTTTATTTATTTATTATTGTAATTATAAGTAATCATTTTTGTGTAATAATAATAATATATCAGTTATGCGTAGAGGTACAATTAATTATTGTAAATTATGTTAATTTTATTTTCGTTCCATATATTCACTATTTTATACAGGTAATCTTTGGTTCCTATGATTTCTCTTTGTTTATTTTATTATTTTAAACAAATGCGTGCACAAGAAGAATCAAAAACAGATTATTGGTCAATTCGTAACTTAACCACAAACGATCGATTATAATTTCAGTTAGTGTTTGCTGTAATGTTGGTTGCATACCTTATCGAGTGATACAACTAAAAATGTATTTTGCATAAACTTTGAATTTGACTGTATATTTTCTAACTGAAATTTATAATGTAATAGGAAAATTCGCTAGACATGCGCACTTAACAACTAACAGTTAAAAAAAAAACACCCTAAATAGATCACTATTCTTTGCTTAGGAAGGGATACAGGACAAAAAAGCAACGATATTTTTTTATGTATGTAATAATTTACTAAATTATACGATATTAAAAAGGTCTAGTTCAATTCTCTCAACAGTAATATAATTGACTAATGCGTTCTTAAATTTATTGACTTAATTAATTATAATATATAAGGGCTATGTATTCACGATTATATTTTCGCAAATTCCGCATTATTTTCGTTATTTTATTCTGCACAATCACGCGTTTATAGTTTAGATTAGATTGGACACACGTGCGATTGTCCAGATAAAACAACAGTGACGCATAAGAACCAAGAATTTTTTTCTCTAATAGCATGCCTCCTTCTTTTCAACAGTCAACCATCTTATGAAAGTATCAAAAATATCAATTCTTTTTCTTTATTATTTTTTTTTATATTAAATATTCCAACACTTCTTTTACAAATAACAAATAAGTAATAAATAAGAAAATATTCCTTTAAATGTAAGCATAATAATCCAAATTTCGCATATATATTTTTTTTGTAAGTATTTTTTAAATTTGGAACAAAAATTACTTCGTCAAAAACTGTCAGAATTTTCTTCAATTTTTTAAAAATCATTTGTTTAATGTAATGCCCTCAGTTTATCTTTTCAAATAAAAAAAAATTACTACTATATTTAAACGCCTTACAGTTCTAATAATAATTTATTACAACGCCCGTATAATACAGGCAGTAGCTGTCAAAATATCAAAAGAGAAAATATTTATATAAACGGAAGAGTTTGCTAATTCCATATAAAAACATTGCCCAGTGAACCAAATTCAAATTTCCCGCAATTATTTTTAGTAACTTCAACGTTAAAGCATGAAATTACCTACGATTTTGTATTACATTAATAGTAATTTGAATACCTTTAAGTTGAACTTACTGAATATAATTGCGGGAAATTTGAATTTGGTTTACTGGATGGTAATATAAAATTCCATGTCAATTGACATTCCTCTGATTAAACGAAATCTTTTGTTAAAAGAACCTGCAGAAAACATTACAGAAAAATGGAGGAACAAGCTGCAAAAATTATATAATCAGCACTCGGCTGGACAAACAAGATTATGCATTGTACAAACGTGATAATGTTGATTATCCCCAACTATACAAAGAGGGCGGTCTAAGACTTAATTGTTCTTTTATTTGCGCGTTCCTTAAACATTTTAATATGCAATTTAAAAAAGAAACTAACAATATTTTTTAAAAGTTATTTTTAAAATACTAAACGCAGAGAAATTTCTGATATGTCAGTTAGACGACATTCTATATCTAGGCCACAAATTAACATATGTATAATTATTTATTTTTAGTATTTGCAAATTTATTTATACAATGTTGTTATTGTAGACATTTGATATAATCTTAAAAAAAATCTTTTTGAACGATTTGATGAACAAAATCTCATAAGAAAGAACAATTATAAGTGATATTTTTACAATAAACAAAAAAAATAACTACTAAACAGATTAAGATTTTGGTCTTTTTTTATTTATCAATTATTTTTTATTTTAAACTTCATATTCTTTATTTTCCGTCCGAAATAAATACTATTATTACTTTTATCCTACTTTCTGTTTTGAGCCAAATGAACAATCAAAATATGTCTAGAAAAAATAAAATAAACGGAAGAAAAACGAACAACACAATAAAAATTATTTTTCAGAAATCAGAACAATAACAATTTATCTGTAATTTATCATTTATTTTAATAGTTGTGTTTGAACTGCCTCCTTGAAAATAATTACGCAAAATATAAGGGACGTATTTGGGCGATTTATCAAATAACCGATATAGTTAGCTTTGCCTTCTCTGCTCACTTAACGGATCAATACTCAACAAGTCTCCACTTTCGGCCATCTCGACCCTACTCTTTTACGTAATAACACTTTACTCATTCTTAAATAAAAAAAAAACATGTCGCGAGATGGCGCTGTCACGAATCCATTAATAACCAGAACTTAACGGTTCGTCTCTCGCTTGCCGGCATGATTTCGTGAAGTCTTCGCCTCCACGTCGGAGATCCGCTCAGAATATCGTGATCGTCCTCCTCAGTCAAAATCGAAGGCGCGAACCAAAAAACCGCACCCGTCGCATTTTTAAAAATAGTGGAGTGGTGGTTGTTGTAAGTGGTAGTAATAGTATAAGATATGGCTGTCTTGTAATAGTAGTAGTAATAATAGTAAAGGTTGGTTCCTACGATGTGTAATTATCCTGATTTAGTTATTTACATATTTACATAGATAATATATAGGTAATAGTGGTGATGGTGGTGGTAGCCTTGGAGCGCCCGAGATCGCGATCTTTGGACTGTGCAGTCGCCGGGGTGCTCCGGACAAGAACGGTTTATCTCGAACCACTGGTCGGATGCATCTGAAAATTTACCAGACAGTCAAGGAAAAATGCTAAAAAAAATGGGGAAGTAAGCTTACCCTTGTGATTATGCATAGCAGGGTAATCGAGCTATCACATCACCTTGACTTAATTCTTCTAAAAGATAACGCACTCGCCTTTGTCGTCGGTCAAGATGTCTTCTGAAATAAAAAATCATACATTATAATAAAATTGTATATTATATACGAGCGTCTAAAGTGAAATTAAGAGGTACAGCAAGAGAAAAAAAAAAGTTCCCGCATAGCTGTGGTGGTAAAGAAGAATATGCCGTGAACACAATTTTATATATATACAGTGAGGTCGTAAATGATTCTTAATAACTTAAATCTAAATATGGGGACGTAATAAAACTAAACTACGGAGTCGGGTTAGGACAAAACAAATGTAAATAATTCTATTCTAAACAACCCGACTATCGAAAAGGTTAAAATATATCTATTTACCGCTACTTGGTCCAATTATTTTTACATTCTGGATTATTAAATATTAAGTTAAATTACCAATATACAAAAGAGGAAAAAAAAACAAATAAAAGGTCTGATTCGTCACAAATTCTTAACTATAATTTGGCGACATAAATTAAAATAAAATTTAATCCTTGTAATTACTTAAATAACTTTACTTTTAATTTAAATATCTACAACAGAAAAAAATGTTTCTAAAATCAATACATCACTGTCATTACCTATTCGTAAAAAGACAGGCATTCAAAAAAATTTCATACAAAATATAATAGCAAAATTTTTCTCTTGCTGTACGTGCACTTGAAATCTCTCACAATATAAAGCTTAGGATTTATAAAGTTTTACATTACAGTTTATTTCTATTCGCATCTTAGAACATTATACAGACTTTATAAGACGTCGTCAAGTATTGCTGAATTTAGTGATTTTTTGTATGAAACTTACATAGACAGTGGTTGTTATGACAACGAAGAAATTTGGAAGAATTATAAACCCAATTTAAGTAACAATTTATTGCATATCCAAACCATGCTTCCAGACTAAAATCTCGTCGTGGACCTTTTTCTGTCCTACGTTTCATCTAAATTAGATGTCGCAAGGGACATCTTCAGGGCTGTCAGCTAATATGAACAACGGCCGCAGAAGTCTATGTATTAGTTTAACCGACCTCTACGGTGAGGAGATCCAAAAGAATACCATAGAATTCGGAAAGCTACGTCAAAAACTGGTAAGACCAATTTCTCATTAACTTTTTACTTAGATGTTGTGACCACTAGATCATTCCTAAATCCCTACGTGTCACACACCACATTACATCATTTTCCGCTAACCATATCCATCAACACGAACGAATTAAGCATACTAGGACGTGAACACCATTTCCTTTCCTCGACTCTCCTCCTGTCTTCACATTTAGAATTTTCTACTATCCATTCCAACTGGAAGTATCTAGATCCTATAACCCTCCAACAAGCCGAACCCATTCAAATTCTTGCTAACTAGCAAGCAGTGTCGTAAATTCGAATCGTTAAATCCTCTTAAACCAAACCCTTGGTCCTTATTCCATGGCCCACACTGTCGTTAACCTGTCCAAATGATCCTTGTCTTCTGATGAGATATCTAACTTATCCGAAGGTCCCAACTTTGCATATATACCTAGACAGACATAGAATCAGCTTTTGTCGGAATCTCAAACGACACCTGAAATCCGATCCTCAAATCATTGTACTCAAAGCTGATAAGGGAAACACTACGGTGAAACTGGAGATTAATGGGTATGAACAGAAGATCCTATCCTACATCACGAATTGAACGGTCCAACATCCATAAAATCCTCAACGATTCCTCCTGAATTCCATAAATCCTTACTACCTAGCGATTGCAATCCACCTAAACTACACGGTCATCCCAAAATTCTCAAACCCAATGTTCCCTTCCGTTCTGTTACCTAACAGATTCCTCCAAATACTTATTCGAAGATCTTCAATTCCTTACCCACCAATAGTGACTTTGCCTTTCTGTGCCCATGCCGATCCCTACTCAATATATGGTTCTTTTCCAGGAAGCTTATGAGCCTTGTTTTAATTGCAATCCCAAAGATTTTAGAAAAAGAAAATAACTATCCTAGACACCAGATCCCGCATACCATAAACCAACACCTACATCCTTAACACACAATTTACTCCACATCAATCCATTGCTTATCTTCCCTACATCTAAGGTGTTACTGACCATATAGAGAAAATCTTGTGCAACCACAACATGAAAATCGCCTTTAAACGTAACTCCAAACTTTTAGATTCCTTTCCCGTCAAAGATCGCAATTTTCTTTCGAAGCTCCTAGTGTTTATCGAATTCCATGCTCGTGCGGCAGTGTTTACACATTGAAGTCAACAGCAGTAACAGCAGTCCTGAAGATGGCCCTTGCGAGAGTGGACGAAACGTCGGTTAGAAGAAGATCCAGACTGCAACTCCAGTTCGGAGCCCATCAGCAGAATGTAGCATCAAAATATGTTGTCAACACATTTTTTGGTTAATTTATTGAAGAATTTCACAACATTTAATATACAACCACATGAGAATCGCAAATTGTTTGAATTCTCTAATTGTGCTAATGTATTCGTAATTGACACTTGCGATTGCACTTTTTGGCTTGTTTTGATGTGAGTTTATATTAACTTGTCTAAAACTAAAATATTCTGCAACTTAATTAAAATTTATTTTAAGAAAAAAACTAAAACTACTAACACTAAAATACTGAAAATTAGGAAAATTATAGGTATTATCCTAAAAAAAACGTTTCTTTCAAGATCTATTTGATAGCTTAATCAATATGTCGTTGAATCAATAAGAGTGTCGTTGACATCTCAATAGAACGAAAAATGCACGACATGTATATAACCGTTTTGTTATTGTATATTAATTGATATTTAACTAAAAGTTATCTTTTTGAAGTTATTGACAATATTTTTATATTCAATTTTAAATGAATACACATCTATCTCCTAAATACTAAATTATTATATGATTTATGTAATAGAATTTCAATTAAAAAAATACATACACATATACTCTATTCTTAGGAATTTTGAAAAGCAAAAATAACTTACCGTTTGTACGAAAGTCGTGGGTTGTTAGCACATGACCAGATGGCACCTATGTCGTCAGAATGAAAAACTTACTGCATTACGGGCATTTGATACCTGCAAATGAAAAATGGACAAAATCAATATCAAACTAAAACGATTAATGCAAAACCTAATAATGATGAACCGAAAATATCTTATTTTTTCTGTTTATATGTGTATATCTAATAGTAGTCTCAAAACAAGAAATAGGCATATTGTTGAATGAAAAATAATAACACGAATGTAGAAGTTACTTAATTTAATAATGAAAATATAATCTTTATTTTTAAAACTATGTTAAACCATACAAAAACAACGTCAAACAAGAACAAGAAATAGGACTATCAGAAATCGTAAGCATTGTGTTAAAGATATCAAATACACTGAGATCGAGAATGATTGTCCTGATCCTACACTACTTTCCTCAAATTTTGCTATCAAAATTGACATATATCCAACTGAAAGAAGCAATTAAGAAATGAACTAGAGAATATTACAAATGAGCAATTAATAAATGTTTCTGAAAACATGAAGAAATTGTTCTAGTTTTTAGTGTACACTTCAAAAATGCACAAAAATACAAGGGGTTCCATTAAGAAAAACATAACTTTGATGTACACTTCTCACAGAGAAAATCGGAAACACAGCAATCGTGAATTTTAAAATTCTTGCGTGTAAATGCAGCTTTCAGAGGAATATATACTTATCATAGCCATAGAATCTCTTTTTGTGTGTATAAAAATATAAATAATATATAATATATAGAGGAAACGGTTTTACAATTAAATAAACACATTGGAATTTCGGTGGCGGTGTTTGCTTAAAAATACCGAATACGGAAATAGTAATGCAAAAAATACATAACAAATAAAAGGCCTCTTGAGTAGGACGGCACCATTTAGAAATACAGATATATGTATTAAACTTGTTTGATGTTATGTAGAGATAATTCTTTTTTAAGAAAAAAATATGGGCGATGGGATTTTAAATTATTTCCCTATTACTACGATATTAGTTACTTAGTTTGATTTATGATTCGCGAGTATTGCTTTAGCAATAGACAATATGTCAATCAGCTTCCTGAGTTTTATGAACAATGTGATTTTCACATTGATTAATTACATTATTATTGATGTATTCCATTACTGTTGTTGTTTAGTATTCTTAAAATTGTTATTACTACAAATATTTTCATGTTTTAAAAAATTACCAAAAACAGTTAAGATTATTTTACAACATTTTTTACAGCAATTACTTTCGCAAAGAAATTATTTATTTTATTAACCCTTCGTTTATTGTATTTTCAAGAATATATCTCTCTTCAGGCAGTAGCAACGAAAAAGTATTAAATGTATCAAATTCAAAAATAAATATTTTAGCACTAACTGAGATTGACGAACAATATGCTATCTTACAATGTTTGTTAGTGTATTATAAATCCAATATATTTTAAATAATTGTTAATAAACCTGTGCTACATAAAGACGGTTTGTAAAGAGACCCAGTGTTGGCCATATCTCAAGAAAATAGATCAACGACGTCAGATTACACAGGCGATAGCTAAAATATATTTCCTGAAAATACAATAAACGGAGGATTCATAAAATAAATAATTTCTTTGCGAACTTAATAGCTTTATTTAATAATTTTATAAATAATCTTAAACCTGGTTTTGGTAATTTTTTATAGATAGAAGGAAACTTATATAGCAATACAATATTTAAGAATATTAAACAACAATAGTAATAATACATCAATAATAGTGTAGTCAATAAATCTGTGAGAAATCACATTATCCCAAACTGAGGAGGCTGACTGACATATTGTCTATTGCTAAACTAATACTCGGGAGCATAAATCGAAGTAAGTAACTAATTATCAAAGCAGCACTAACAATAACATAATATTAATATAATAAAATCCCATCACCAGTTTTTCTTAAAAAAGAATTATCTCTGCATAACATCAAACAAGTTAATACATATATATTTCTAATGAAGCCGTCTATTCAAGAGTTTTTTGTTGTTATGTATTTTTTTCATAAAGGAAACGCCGCCACAAAACTGGGATTTGTTTATTCTATACATAAACCTTTTTCTCTCTATATATTTATTTTTGTGTTTAAAATTCTAGTCGTTTGATCCTTTGATCGCAAGTAATATACAAATTAAGTGATTTATGGCTATGATAAGTGAACACGTCCTCCGAAAGTTGCATTTACAATCAAAAAAATTTAAAATTCTGAAATTGCTGGTGTCCCGATTTTTCCTGTGAGGAAGGTATGCTAAGTTTTGGAACACCCTGTATATTGCGTATTATTTTAAATTAGATATAATCCTCTTATAATATTCTATATACAATATTTCTCAAATTGTTACCATTTAACTACCAGTGGGACCACGGCTTTCGTGTTACACCATGTGTGTTGCATTATCATCGCCCACGTTGGGCGCCAAATATGTAACGCATAATTACAAAAAAAAAAATACTGCACCCCTTTCTCATTGCCCTAGCGTACCTGTTGAGATTGTTTCACTATATAGTGGTTCATAAGGTGGATGATATATAATAAAATAAAAACGAATATTGCTATTATTATATAATATTTTTATATTTTCATCCACCTGATGCAGCAATATAAGTTTGACAACTTGTAGCGCAGTGTCATCCTAATGCAACACCAATAAAAAAAAATATAAACAAATAAATTTACTAAATAATAAATGGAAGAAAAACAAAGTAACAACTTATCTAATGGATAATCGTTTTAGGGCCTGATCGCGACCTCCCTCAATTACCCTACCCTTGTAATTTTCTATCGATCGATTAGTAATTACCAGGACACAGGGTATTTTTCAGCACTGCAGCAGAGTATTTTTGCAATAGGAACGGTCCTTTTGTCTGTCATGCGTTCTACGTGTGTTGTTGGTATTACAATTAAGGCCGACGAAGGTGAAGGTCCATTATACGGGTGGAGTAATCCATTTTTATGGTAAATCGATATAAAAAAGCATCATTATTAAAAATAAAGCATTCATTAGCATCAAAAGAAGAATTATTTATACTTATAGAGCTGGACGTAATGATTTCCCTTTAAAGAAGAGATAACATCAGACAAATGTGGGTAGTAGATTTGAATAGAAATATAACTAAATAAGCGCTATAGCAATACGATTACAATTTCAGCTTGGTAATTCAATTTTAACATGGTGATATATTCTTTTCCCGACATGTTGGAATGCCTCACAGGTGACCGAACAGAATCACCGAACGTTTCAATCTGAAATGCAGATTTATGTTTTCGACAACGATTATTCCAGCACTAGCACAAACGACAAAACAATACAGGAGTTACGTTTTGAGTGGGCGAGCGAAAACAATTTATATACGTGACAAGGTCAATATATCGCCGAAATAAAGGCGAGCGTGATAAAAAAACAGGATTCGTACACAACAAGTGAAAAATAAGAAGCGTAAAACAGACCATAAATCGAAACAGGTTACGGCTGATAAATGTTCAAGTAAGTTCAAGGCACTCTTTTGTGCTTCCTGGGTTAATTCTTGTCATTCACAATTTACGTTCACTCTTTTAGGCATACACAAGTATTGAAACATTTCTATTATAAAATATGTTTATTTATTATATGTTTATGCCATTTTCTATCTGCTAATCCAGGAGAGATTCAGTTGTTTCCTTCACGTTAGCAAATGGTTTAATATTTTTTTTTTTCGGAACTTGTGTGTTTACCTGCGTTACTTATTATCTTTCTAAATAGTGCGTGTTGGAATAGTAACATACTTTGCAGTGGCGGCGTGATACTAAAGGGCACAAGGGCACATGCCCACCCAACCACCATGATAAACACAGAAAGAAATTCGCATGTAATTTTTAAGAAAGAGGTAGTGCGTGAATAAACAAGGGTTGAATGATTTAAGCATATCGCAGAGAGGGCAAAGAAACACGAAAATTCCGTTTCTCACATGAATGCATGCGCGGATTTAATTTCTCAGGCAAAGTGATAGTTAGACAGTGCTTATTTGCGACATAAAATTAAGTACAACGAAGATGTGGAAAAAAATCTCAATATCAGACGTCGTAATTATGTGTAAAAAACCGTGATTCCTATCCTATGTTGGACAACGTAAAATTGAAAAGTGAATTTTCAGTAATTTATAAGCGCGATGACATGTGTGATGTAGGTGTAGGTGGTGTTTTGCCACTTTTAGTGTTCATAACAGACAAAAACCTAAAAAAAAGTTTTGACGGAAACATACAAACTGTTGGATACTATTTCTATAACCCCCATGTCGACAGCAGAATGTGAACGATGTTTTTTCACCCTCAAACGCATTAAAACAAAAGATGTAGAAAAAAATCGTCATATTTTGCGTCGGTTAATTATATGTATAAAAAAATGTGAAATCTTATCCTATGTTGGACAGCGTAAAATTGAAAGGAAAACTTTCAATAATTTATGAGCGCGAGGACATGTGTGACGTAGAATGTAGGTGGTGTTTTGCCGTTTTAGTGGTTCATAACACACCAGCAACTTAAAAAAAGTGATCGGAAACATAATAACTGTTGGATATTATTTGTACAACCCCCCATGACATCAGAACGTGAACGATGTTTTTCCACCCTCAAACGCATTAAAACTTTTCTGAGAAGCACAATGTCAGAAGATCGGTTGAACGCATTTTTACAACAAAGTCATCGACGTCTTTTCCAGCATGAAAAATAGGAGAATGGATTTTATGTACAAAAAATAGGTAAGTTCTTAGGTATATTGTGCCCACTCTCTTTCATAACTCACGAGCCGCCACTGATACTTTGTCTTGTTTCAGTACAAAAATTAATCTGAGGTATCTGACCTCATCTTTAAGAGACGTTCGGTCGGCCTGTATTTTAGCAAGTTTTTAGTTTGGTATACATTTAAGTATGCACATATTTTTTTTTCACAACATACGAAGTCCCGTTAAAAAAATGTTAGTGTTATTAATTTTTTTTTATAAAATTTATATATAAAAATAACCTCAAACTGTCACCTCCATTATTACTAACTAAAAATGGCTTTTATGAGTATAAACGCACTCGTGACAGCGCTTTTATCACTTGATTAATAACGCAACAAAATTCAATTTTCGCTTCAATTGATTAAATCCACACGACGTTTCATTTAACAGTAAATTTTAAATCGCAAATTTTCACATTGATTACAGAGTTATTATTGACATACAATGTGACCAACCTGACACAAAAATGTTAAATATTCCATGCATAATGTAGACCGTAGACGCAGTTTATGATTACTAAACGTTAACAAAAAAAAAAAAAAAAAACATTCATGAGATCCGATATTACAACTGTGCTGTCGATAACATCTTACCGGCAAAAACGCATTTGTTTGTATAAATTCCATTGTTTATAAGGTCGAATTTACAAACTCACGGCCTACTATAACGTAAACAAGCATATATAAATATATGTCGAGACTTGTAATTTGCAATGCGGAAGATCGAACCAAATAAACACCATTTTATCAATTCTACGTGGCAAGTAATTATTTTAAATGTTTTATTTAAATCATAAATCGTGTATACATGACACGTAACACATTAAGACGATGCTTGTAGTGTATCTATTGAATTTGGGCATCCTGCTGCGTTGTAAACTAAATATAAATATATTCGTGGTGGACAGGACGACGTTCACAACTATCGATACTCGAATATCCATAATTATTGATATACAGGGTGTATCAGATATAGAGGTAAATATAATAATATGTAGCAGCTGTAATCATATACAATCAAAAAGTCTTAATGCAAAGGGGGTCTATCTGTAAGCATCAACGAGAAAAAAAATATTCTGTAAATGCCGTGGGCTAGAGCCGCACCTGTGCCCAACCTAAATGCTGTCCATTCAGCCATTACCGCTGTTAGTTTTGTGTGGATCGCCGCTTGGAGTGCAAGCCACTTCGAACATTTTATTTAAATTCTTACCGTCTCGAAAAAACGATCCTTTTCAGGACCATCATGATTTCATATAAAGAAAATCGAAGCTTGATGCATCGGCAAAAGCGCGGGAATGTATAGATTCATTTTCGCGCGACACCATAGTAAAAAGACGTGTTTGCAAATTTTCTGTAACTACATTTATTTCTGTGTAATTCGATTCAATTCATTTTGCGCTATATGATTAAATAAATCCAAAAGAAATATTTCAGATTCATGTGGTACCGTTTATTAACAACTAACTCTCAATTCGACAAAGTAAAAGAAAAATATTTACGTTTTTTGTAACTACTGAAGTCGCATATCCGGTGAAACTCGAACGTCTTATCAGGATATTAAAAATAATACTTTGTTAGACTTACGTAGAATGCTCTTAACAATAAAGAAGTTTATTTATAAAAGAAGAAAATTTAAAATGCCTCATTTTTGCTATTTTTACAAGGCACACTGGCCGATTGGCCTTTATTTATTCAGAATGACGTTAATGAACTTACGGCACACCATTAAGAATAATACTAAATGAGTGCAATGTATTTATACATAATACCACGTTTAGCGGGTGCTTAACATGACGTTTCCTTGCAGCAGGCCCGGACTAAAGAATTTTTGGCTCTAAATTTTACTTTTTTTAATTTTTTAATGATGAAATCCGGTTTCGGCGGGTTTGTGCTTTATATGTCGTGTATAATAGTTAACACCCAAGCAAAATTTACTTTTTTATTTGATACACCCTGTATACACACAGAAAAAAGTTTTCTATTGTCAAGTACATCTGTGTTCTTACACATTTTTACTAAATGTAAGATAGTATTTTCTTTATTTTAGAGAATTTACTAGATCCGAGTTAATAGGTGTCCTTAAATATAATAAATTATTTTCTTGAAATTTTACTAATATTAAAACAAAATTTATTTGTGGCAAATGTTATCTCTCTTAAAACAAGTACATATAATTTTTATAAGGAATAATTCACTCTCTTACGATTTTTCTAATATTGAGTGATATTTCCTTGACGCAAGTAACATAAGTTTCTTGTATTCAGAATAGAAAAAAAAAGTTGAAATGTGGAGGGGTTGATATACGCTAAAACTTGATTTTATCCAGTATGATCGAGTTTGCATTTCGGTATTAGATATTTCGCAGTATTTCGATAATATTTGCCCTGTGCGTTACCTAAATCTGTTTGTCACCTGTTTACAGTGGTTTGAATAACGGTAAGTATTGTTATAATATAATGCGTATATAGGTATACTAGTAAATAAAAAAAATATACATATATAATTACGGATATTTTTATAAATAGATATGTCTGAAGAACAATTTTATATTCGGCTTCAATATAAAGGCCATTTTGAGTGGTGTAGCATTGGCGCGGACATAGAAACCACAATAAAAAAGGTTAGTAATTGATTTCATTATGCATGAATATGTAATCCTTTACTAGTCTAGTAATTGTAGAAATAGTTACCACGATGTAGTATTAGTTTGTATCTATTAGAAGAAGAGTTCGCTTCGTTTTGTCTGTTAACATAACCTAAAAATTATTCTTTAAAAAAACATACTGTAAATGTATTATCTAAATAAATACTTTTTAGTTGTAAAGTTATTTGATTTGTATTTTTTTCCTTACCTATGATGTAACAATTCACAAAATAAAATTTAAATAAACTACTTTTATTAATATGTTAACTATGTATACTTGTAATTTATTTCGAGTTTTTACCTTAGAGTATATGGTGTTACATGGTAACAATACAAATCCTATGTAAGAAACAACGTATGTTATAAGTAAGATACAAATATGTATATTTAGCCAACGAAAATTATTATCAAGCAACTAATCCTGCATAGGGTCCTCTGCCAGCATAATTAAAATTATAATAATGTATTGGGTTTGGTCTTGCTGTTTGCAAACAATTGAGTAACATTTCGTCATGCTGTTGACTTTTTCAGAATAACCAACAATTCAGTTATTTTTGACGAAATTTTAATCAGTTTTTTGGAACCAACAGTACTAGACTAAAGGTTATCGCACATTAGTCCGTCACAAAACAGCAGGGTGCGCCCCGTCAAAAAAACGGATAGAATTAAAACAATGCAAATGAATGAACAAGCCCCCATTGTACCAGCATACGTAGCTCAGCGCAATGCTATTGGTTTTATGATGGGGCGCACCGTGCCGTGCTGTGAAGGGCTAATGTGCGATAACCTTAAGAATAAAAACACCATTTTTGTTTCTTGATTTAAAGAAAGGAATCCTTAAGTTCAAGTAAGTACCGTTTTCATGTTTAATAAAATAAACGTTTTATTTAAAGGTATTAGATGTTTACCACTAGAAAACGACAAACTAATATTAAGCTCGCTTTGCATTTATTTTAAGGAGAGGCTGGTTATATCAAATTTTTTTTTCTCAATTCAAAGTTCTCATAAGTTCGAATTAAATACATAATATTCTTGAAACCAGTTTTTTTTTTTTTATTTGTTTCAAGTAACCAGCTTTCCTTTGTCTAAGGACATTAAATTTCTTCAAACAAGGAATTAATTTCTTGGGATATTGAGAAAATAATTTTCTTCGTCCCAAGAAATTATTCATTTGCTTATATATAAGAACGAGAGGTACTTCAGTTGAGAAATTCTCACTTGATTCTAGAAATTACTTCTCTGTGTGTAGTCAACTATCAATAGTTATCGATAGTCACTATCGATAGTGCCCACCACAAGTTATTTTGAAATAACAGATAACAATTGTTCGTCTTAACTTAAAGTATTTAACTTGACAACTTCTCCTTTTTATTTTAATTAATTCCTTTAGAAGATTTAACATGAAATACTTGTTTATTTTACCCAGAAAACTGATTACCCTAACAATATTAACGGTGTAAAATATCATTAGAACAATGCTTGAAATATTACGAAATCTAATATATTTTTTGTTTTAACAATTACATGTTACGGGAATTGAATTTTTAATTATGTAACAGTTGGTGGTAGTGTAATCTAGAATGCAATATGGTGTACTGTAATGTCGAATGTCACGTGTCGGAAATAATCACGCTTTATGTATTAAACTAAAGTGTGGTTTCATTTAACAATCAAGAAGAGAGTAAAGAAAGATACCAGCATACATTTTATTTCTTTAACAAAACTTTAATTCTTGTTTGACTGTATTTAACCAATTTTTTTTTTTTGGATTCCTTGTTTTATTAATTTATCACATCTTCACTTAGTGTGACAAGTGTCTCTTCAGTGGTGCAAGTATGATTAACTGTTTTTCAGCTGTGTACAACGACAGCAAAGTGTGAAAAACCAAAATTCTAAACTACAATCTGAAATCAATCTCATTTTTAATAGTCGTATATTAAAAAATATATTTCATCGGTTGCCAGTAGCTTGGTTATGATTGTGATACGTGTAATAAGTTCAGTTTTATGTTGTTCTGGAAACATAAGTAAGTGAATCTACTGCGATGCAAATGATTTTTTTGATAAATACCGATAAAGCGCTGGTGTAGACGTGTTTTTTTTATTAGACTGTCAAAATAACCTTGTTGTAAATATTCGCTGTTCGTTGACATATATAGGTATGATAAAATATTTATTAAATTTATTACTCAATAAAATATTTATTTAGTGAGTAATTATGTTAATAAATACGCTTTCTTCGCAGTATTTTTGTTTTCTTATAATTTTACCTCTATTGAAATAGCCATGCATTTCGTCAAAATTTTTTGTTACTTTGTTTAACTTAACATGGCATTCCGTCACCGATTGCTAATTCTTTAAATACTAAATATTTGTAATTTCGATAACTGCTACACCGATCTCATACGTCCTTTTTATTTCAACGGTTATATATACCTTTGATGTAACACAGACATATTTGCGTACGATTAACTGGTATTGTTTACTCTTAAAATAGTTTTTTCACTCACCATCTAATATGTTGTAAGTCTGCAAATATATAATTTGCTTAGCCAATTTTTTATCATGTTTGGCTTTTAATTTCGAATACAAAATTAGATACTATATAAACAAAGCTTTCACTTTCCAATAGCTCATCTTATAAAATTTAAGTAATGCACCATTTTTTTAGGCAAACAGTTTTCGGAGAAAGTCGAAAGTATATAATCATATTATACGAGAATATTTTGCTTGTAAGCTTGTATTACATATATGATAAGAAAGTTCTCTTTTCCAACAAAATTCAACTTTGGAAACAATGACCCATGCAGTGTATCATTAATTAAATTAATGACGAACTAGATGGTTTCTAAAATGGTATAGCTACATGCATTGTTATCGCAATCTTATTACTTCTTACAATTGATTACATTTTTATGTGCCAAAATGAAGCCTAATATTTATGGTTAAATAAATAATGTTGCTCTTTCCCGACACTGTATTGTATGCTTGTGTTAAACGCAGTGGCGGCTGGTACTAAAGGGCACAAAGGCACATGCCCACCTAACCACCAAGATAAACACAGAAAGAAATTCGCATGTAATTCAGTGCATTATTTTATTTTATTGTTTTTACATATTTTTATAACGATGGTATCAAAGTTTACTTCCGCACCACAGACACTAGCACATATGCGAACGCTCAAAACTACACCCTAAAAACAAATGTGGTAAAATTACCCCAAAAATAGATGGCAACTGGGCTACCGCCTATTTTTGGAGTAAATTTACACCTATAGGGGATTTTTCACATGCTTGTGGAATATTCCTTGAAAGTGTGGTAATTTTCCCTGGTAAATTTACACCTCTAAAGTAATATTCCTTTAATGGAATGGAATAATTTCAGGTAGATTTACCACACCTTCAAGGAATATTCCACCAGTATGTGAAAAATCCCATATAGGTGTAAATTACCCCAAAATAGGGGTAGCCAGTTGCCATCTATTTTTGGGGTAATTTTACCACATTTTTTTTAATGTATAGATTAGAGTAAAAACAAAGAATTAGAAATATTGATTATTAGGTTGTTTTATCATCCAGAAATATTAAGTTTTCAGTTATCTAATAACATGTTTATGTCATTTAGAACTTAATGCAGATTCTCCACTTAAATATTCAAAATATAACATTTATAATATTAGATTTAATTTTATATTATTTCTGAAAGATATATTAATTAGTTGATTACAGAGAATTTACAATAATTTCAATAAATTTTTAAATTCAATAAGCAATGTTTTAAAGAGTAAACATTTTGGGAGAAAGGTCGATAAGAAAAGCCAATAGTTACTAAGAATTGGTTGTATTCATAATACAAAGATCTTGTTGAATGTAACAATAAAATAAATTTTGACTAACAAAATACATTAAAAAATCTTATCAAATTAGATTTGGATTTGGAGCTTTTTTATTTTTGTTGCCCTGTTCAGGGTATATTTTTAAAAAAATACCTCTGCAGAACTTCTAATGTGTTAGAAGCCTCTTTTGCGTACTGCAAATGAACATTAAAATATGCCGCCATCATTTGTTGTAATGCAGAACGAAATGAATCTGTTGGGTCTAATAACTGTCTTTCTACCATTAAAAAATGCGACTTCACATTTCCTAGAAAGAAAAATAAATGTTAAAAACATATGAATATATATATATTTTTAATACCTTCTTCCAAGCATATTATCAACGGTGTATTCACCTCAATTTCTTCAGTTTAGATTTATCCTGAAAATTTTTAATACATTTAGCATTTAAAAATATATTATATGTAGATAATAGTGCTGCGAATTGAAGCTCTTTATTGAAACCGGGGTTGGATGCAGTGATTAATCGTCTTTAAAAATTGTAACCGGTAAAACCGGTTTTCAAAATCAAAAACCGGTTTTTGAAAGCAGATTATTGTGCCTTAAATAGGTTTTTTCGAATTAAAATACATAGCACTTTTAAAAAGTAATACGTATTGTTTTTAGTTTGAAACTGGTTTTGAAAAATCGATTTTAAAAACTGAATTTAAAAAACCGATTTTTACTAAAAATCGATTAACCGGTTTTTGTATATCTGGCGATTCCCGCAATACTAGATATATATAAAATTATGTGATTTAACTATTGAACTCAAATTTCCGTCCTGCGGTCTTGCACATTTGCATTTTATAAGTGCTTAATACCTACTTTACTTTTGTCATTAAATCCTAGAGTAAAACCAAAATAGTCTCTTCCTTACTTTACTTGTATCATCACTTAACAACAAAAACATAGCCTCCAATAACGGTAAGACACTAGTCGTTTTATATTTCCAAATGTTTAATCAAAGAGAAAAAAATTGATACAGTAATTTCCTGCGTGTCACTTGCACGTTGAAAACTTTAAATAAATGTATCATATCTTGTAGCAACAATACCGCCAAATGGTATTGAGGTTAAGTTCCCAGTATATCATATTAGATATCCATACGCAGGTGTATGTCTATTATTTATGTGTCACAGCTAAGTACATGGTAATCATCTCAATACATAATTAATGTAAAATGAACTTACCTCAATCTTTATTTGCAAGACAAAATGAAAAACACACCATTTACATTTATCCGTTGAAGCCATCAGTGTAGGTGCCGACTTGTATTCAAACTGCGTACCTCAAACGCTTGCGCGTTGTATAGTCGACGGCTATGTAATGCATTCTCGTAACGGGTTTAATTTTTGATCAAGCGACACAATGTAATGCAATGTTAAAAAAAAACATTTTTTGTTCCAATCAAATAACAGATGCATATATGTAATATATATAATCAGAATTTCGTGTCCCTTGTATTGTCCATATTGTATTTTTACCAACATAAGGGGTAATATTCCACGAAATATGTTATTTTTCCTTGCTCCTAAGCAAATTTCCCCAAGTGGGGGAAAATTACTTCATTTATTGAAGTATTTTTCCTTCAAAGTCGGTTTACCAGGCAAAATTACACCTAATTTGTGGTAATCTGATGTTTACCCTCTTTTTGGTGTAATTTTATCTTATATTTCATATGTTTTTTCACATACCAGTGAGGTAAATTTACCATCATTTTTTAGAGTGTATGTTCCGGGGCACTATTTCCGATGTATCGTATTCGAGTATGAATCGGACGGCTTCGTTTATCTTCGCCATATGCGCTTATATGGTCGCTTAGGGGTACGCAATTTCGTATCTCCAGTTGACGTCTTGCATTCGTTGTGACTGCATCGTTTTCATTTCAAAGGTTTGAAGTGACGTTTATTATTAATGATGGAAGTTAATTGTGTGCAAAATCTTTTAAAAAAACCCGCTATTATTTGCGGAAAATCTATTCATTAAAGAGAAAGGAAGGCCTATTCCTGATCTTCAAATAAACTACACTTTCACAAGTAAAACTCGAACTTACAATAGAGTATTTAATAAAAATATATATAAAAAATATGAGTGGATGTGCGTGTGTTCACTAACAAATAAACTATTTTGTTTTATCTGCTTAATTTTTAAGAAAGAGGTTAGAACGTGGAATAAACAAGGGTTGAATGATTTAAAGCATATCGCAGAGAGGGCAAAGAAACACGAAAATTCCGTTTCTCACATGAATGCATGCGTGGATTTTAATGTTCTAGGCAAAGTGAATAGTTAGACAGTGCTTATTTGCGACATAAAATTAAGTACAACGAAGATGTCGAAAAAAATCGTCATATTTTACGTCGGTTAATTATGTGCATAAAAAACTGTGAAATCTTATTCTTATAAGTATCCTTATGTTGGGCAGCGTAATATTGAAAAGTGAATTTTCAGTAATTTATAAGCGCGATGACATGTGTGACGTAGGTGTAGGTGGTGTTTTGCCACTTTTAGTGTTCATAACAGACAACAACTTAAAAAAAAGTTTTGACGGAAACATACAAACTGTTGGATATTATTTCTGTAACCCCATGTGGACAGCAAAATGTGAACGACGTTTTTCCACCCTCCAACGCATTAAAACAGTCATAGCCGTCTTTTCCAGCATGAAAAATAGGAGAATGGATTTTATGTACACTAGCGACACTTTCTAATTGTACGACCTACAGCATAAAACAGAGCCTAAATGTGTAGCATGGGTAGTAGACGACTTATGCATTCACTGCCGTCTTCGAAATATGTAAACACAGATGTGCGGTCTCGGTGTTTTTTTGTAGTAAATCTACTTTAAATGTAAGGAAGAATGCAGTAAATAAACATAGAAAAAAACATTGATCTTATAAAATAGAGAGAATTAAATACATCAAAGGCGCATACTTATGCCTGCCGACCTACCTCGGTTAGCACAATTCGAATTTTTTTCATTTACTTACCTTAAATATAATATTGTATACAAACAGATGTTTTGTTTTCTTTACAAATCCCTACAGCTTTACCAAATATGTTTGTGTTTTTAATCCAATTGATTCACAATGATTGTTTTCATAACTATTTTTAATTCGCCCCGGCTCCTTTTTTCGATATTAACATAATGAATAATTAATATTTATATAAACTAATCATTAATTACTAATTTAAACCTGCATTTTGTTGTTTATAGCTATCACTACTGTTCAATTTAGCACTAATTCAAATTTTGTATTTCTTTGAAAAAATATTGTGAGACTTTTGAGGTAAAATCTTTGAAACTAGGGAATTTATATCGAAATATTATTTTATCTTGCTATTATAATATTAATGGAACATACCATTACTATAACTAATAAAAAAATATTTCTGACGAGTGTAGAGCTTTTCCTTCTAATATCTGATAATCTGATATAAAAATCATGGTTTTGAATGCATCCTCGCCATATCTCCTTTATTATTTAATGTTAAAGAAGGACAGAATGACATTAATTAGATTAAAAAATATAAGCATATTTGGGTAACGCTGCAGGGAAAACAAAACATGCATTTCTGTCAATAACGAAATTACTACAAATTTCTCTGCATTTAATAAATTAATTGGCGCAACACCCACTTCACGAAAAGTGGAAGTAGTAATAATCCTTATTACTATATTGTTTAATATCTTGCATAGGGGCTGTCGCAATCTAGTTAATGCATTAACTAGATTGAATGAAACACTTTTTTCATGTGTTCAGTAATATTGAAAAAAGTGTTTCATTCATAACGGAGGTGTGCTTTACTGATTTCAGTATAGCTAAATACTTTAAATGTCTTCATGCGATCCATTTTGATACGGTCATTATTATTTGCATACGTATAAAATGAATAAAAGTAATAAACCCATTGATATTGCTATTTATTGTATAATTAACATGCCTTTGGTTTAGTTCCTAGTCATAGTTCAACTGTAAAATGAAAATACCTTTTAAAACCATTTAATAACACTACAGCTATTCGAAATACTTCAAACATCAAATAAATTTATTCCTACGCAAAGATAACAAATACATAAGAGATGCATTCAACTTCGCACATTAATAAATCCAGTCTAAGCTTTTTTAAAATAACCGACAGAGAGACCGCACATCTGTGTTTACATATTTCGAAGCGGCCAGTTACTGCATAAATCCGTCTACTATCCACGTTAAAGATATGAGCTCTATTTTACCCTGTAGGTCGTACAATTAGAAAGTGTCGCTAGTGTACGTACAAAAAATAAGCAAGTTCTTATTTTGTGCCCACCCTCTTTCATAACTCACGAGCCGCCACTGGTTAAACGTTAATGTCACATATGTATATGAAACTTACAATAATTAGTACTGACCTGGCGCGCAGACGAAAGGTGACCATTCTAATTATTTATAGGCCACATGCATAGGCCAATTACAATTTTATCAACTGTATCTAAAATTATTGAGAGAGTGGTTTTTAATAGGGTGTATGATTTTTTGTGCAAATACGAAATACTTTGTTTTGAACAGCATGGTTTCCGAAAAGGCCGGTCTACTAATACTGCTATGCTCCAGTTTATTAATCAACTTTATCAAAGTTGATTAATAAAAGGAAGCAAATTATGAAACAATTGGCATATTTATGGCCCTTAGCAAAGCATTTGATTTAGTCATTAGTGATAATTCACTTCTTCTCGAAAAAATGTTTGATTACGGCTTGAGAGGGGTCATTCACAAATGGTTCTTGATGGATATCTTATACCCTCTACAATCGACAGCAAATGTTTGATTACGGCTTGAGAGGGGTCATTCACAAATGGTTCTTGATGGATATCTTATACCCTCTATAATCGACAGCAAATAGTGGAGATAGCCGGTGCAATATCCTCTCCGTTGCAGGTTTGTGTGGGTGTACCCCAAAGATCGATCCTCGGTCCTTTGCTTTTTTAAAATTTTTATCAATGATCTATCTGCCCAACGTATATGATAGTAGTAGTTTAGTGCTATTTGACGACGTTTCTTATTTGTGGGCAAAGAACAACATTGCGGACACGCTGAATTTAGCCAACGTTATGTTGGCTAGATTCAGTACTTGGTTATCAGCG
This sequence comes from Protaetia brevitarsis, assembly GCA_004143645.1. Taxonomy (NCBI): domain Eukaryota; kingdom Metazoa; phylum Arthropoda; class Insecta; order Coleoptera; family Scarabaeidae; genus Protaetia; species Protaetia brevitarsis. The sequence continues at coordinate 4,537,226 of RXPK01000037.1, read as the reverse complement.
AATAAGTTATGTTTGAATCAAGATAAGACTGTTTTTATTAACTTCACACTGAAAACTAAATATACCGGCAGTAGTTATCTATTAAGAGTCAAAACTCACAATTGATTAAACAAGAATCATCGACCAAGTTTCTGGGGCTTCATATTGATTGTGATCTGGGCTGGGATACACGCATACAGGCTTTGTGTTCCTGGTTGCCTTCAGTTTGTGATGTTTTATATCGCTTGTCGTTTTTGATAGATTTTTATTGCACGCAATAAAAATAATTGCGAACTGTAAAGCGGCCTTAAAAGTCGTTTATCAATTAACTTAAAGATGACGAACTTACAAAGGATTTTTTCAGCGGCACACAAATCTCGACAAACGATAGCTTTCTTGGAGCAATTTTGCGATACAAGAATTAATGATTTTTCTGTAAGATCTCCTGACATGACAATTTTATATTATTTTAATACTCCATATTTAAAGAATACCATATTAAAAATCGGGAATCACACAATCGAAGAGCTTAGCAATGCTATTGGAGATTCCTGTGTCGACATAATCCCACAATTCCTCGTAAATGGTTTGGAGAGTTAAATAAACTGTGTCGTCAAAATAACATTTTCAGCATCACTATAGTACTATTGTCTTTTTAACTTATAATAAATATTTTTTGCAGACATTTCGGTAACATAGAAACTGTCAAAAGTAATTAGTGCGTGCACTGCGACAAACGATTAAAAAAAAACAGGTGTAGGTACCACAAAATTTATCGTCAAACATAATTTAGTAACAGAGAGAATTTACCGTAGACAACATGATGGAAACCTCGGTTGACATCTGGTTCGTCATCGGGAACACAGGATCCCAACACTATACCCATATTAAAAGTCGTGCAGTGCCTTAAGATTCCTGACAAATCTAATCTTTAACTTAAGACAACACTTTACACACATTACTTCTGGCCTAACCACATCTTTGAAACTTATATACAACTGGGGGCTTGATTACACTTATTGCAAGTTTTTATAAACATTGCTACTACACTATATCAAATTGCCTACGGCCAGTTGCGCAAGCACACAGCTCAAATTAATTCCATACTAACCGCTGATTACAGTGTGATTAGGTAGGTATTGCGCGTTTCACAGTAGTGACCAATGTAATGTGATAATACTAGTTTATTATAACTACAGGAGATTAGCGTACAGATACAAATGTAACTCAAGCCGAACAATGCCGAACGCTCGCTTGTGGGATTTGTAACCTAGGAATTATGTATGTACAATCAAAAGCTTCCAATACTCAGTTGGTACTGGCCTACTGCAACCTATGTGAACAATATTTTTATTGGCCGCTTCTGCGTCGAGCGCGTTAGAAACGGTGTGTTTATAGCCACGCCGGAACAATATTCGTAATTGAAGAAGCAATTACTCATTCTTATATACGCGTACACAAACAGACCTCTTTACATAAACGCATGACCTTTTCCTAGAAAGGCGTGTTCTCGGTTAGTTCGAAATGGGTATTGCTGTGTGTGTATATGAAAATGGCAATATTAGAGAAAGCACTTGTTTGTGGTTTAAAATCAATGTATGTACACTGTTGAAAATATTACGGTGTTGGCGTTAATTTTGCGCTAGTCAAATATTTTAGTGTTGATTTTTCCAAACTTTGCCAGACGAGTTGACTACGCGTATTTAATAGAACAGAAATTACTAGAATTTCGTGTGAATTCTTTGTTCAGATATGAGAATTGACTATTTTTCTAGACATTCAGAAGCGTCAACCAATCAGAATTTTTCCCTCGGATAGAAATATAGAAACCCCACCTATTCTAATACAGTATTGCATTATACGCACCACCTGCATTGCACGTGTATCTGTTTTCGTGTTTGATTCTCCGTATTAACATATCCAAACAAACCACCAAATGTGACTGACTTGCAAAGTGTAACCTCGTGTATTAAACGTTAATTCCAGTGGGCATAAAAAATTTCAACATCTTAAAGATGTATTGGGAACACCTATTTACGCAATTAGTTTAGACTTGAATCAAATAGCATAAACATTCACTTAATTTTATAATGGTTCTCAAAAAATCATTTTAAAATTGGTACGTTTAGTTGAAACCAAAACTTGTGAATGAGTGGTTCTGTATATTTATAATGAAAACGTCTTAATGAGAGAATATTATAGCACTAAGAAATAGGAGTTGCATATTAAAAAGACGTTGTGTTTATAAAATGGTGTTAAAACACCCAATAGATCGCATTCATTTAGTTAAACAGCTAGTAATTTGTCTAGTCTAGATCAAATAAAATGTGACTAGAAGTATTTTATAATTCCACGTGTCAGTTGGACAAAATAATCCTTAGCAATAGACAATACTTGACTATCTTTGCTCGTCAAATTTAAACTTCTATAGTTCTCGACAAAATAACACGAAAAGAGTGTGGACCTCTCCTGACTATTAAATTAGTCAAAAAAGTGTTAAAATTTTCAACAGTGTAATGGAAAAATTAGACCAGCCATAGAGATTGCAAAATACTCTTTTTTATTATTAAAATATGGAAATTTGAGTTTGTGGAATAAGTTCAACACGTCTAACGTCAAAATTTATTTTGACATATCTCACGTGATCACTAATACGAAGGCAAAGGCTCTGCTCCGATAAGCCATTGAAAAGTGCCCCTAAAACTGTCGGGTTGAAATTAAAGGAAATGAGTACTACTGTCACACATACAGTAAATACCAAAAATTGGCTCAATCGTTGCCACCCCATTCGTGATATTAGCATAAGGGTGGAAAAATTCAATATTTTTTTTCTCAGGAATTACTTAAGCCATCACGTTCAAAAAAAATTATGTAAGTAAACACTGATTACGGGCATTCTATAAAAAATCAAGAACTAATTCCCTCCACTCAGTTCAAAGTTATCACTATTTTCCCCTTTTGAGGGGTGGTTTTTTAAAGTTCGGTTTAAGGTGCCAACTTGGCTTTTTCTTATATTAGACTGTATACATTTAGGTTTACTATACATTTTTTTCAGTTTTTTCTGTGTGGTAGAACATGTAAATAAAAAATAAAATCTCTTTGAATGCCTTTAGTAGGAGCAATTTGTTATTGGTTATTTTAGGGTTAAAATAATTGTTCATGCATCAATTTCAGGATTATCTGCATGTATGTTTCAGTCGTAGTAGTTATAAAAGCATATACAAAAGCATATTGTAATAATAAAATAATATTTAATTCCATACACGCAGTTCAAAGTTATTATTATTTTCCCTTTTTGAGGGGTGATTTTTTTGAGTTGGGTTTAGGGTGCCAATTTAACTTTTTATTATACATGACTGTATAAGTATATTTGGGTTTATTATATATTTCGTCAAGTTCTTTCAGTAAAGTAATGTAAATAAGAAATAAAACTTCTTTGAGTGATCTTAACAGCAGCATTGGGTTATTGACTATTTTAAGGTTAAAATAATTATTCAACAATCAGATTGAGGATTATTATATATGTACATTTCAGCCCTAGTATCTATAAAAGTATCGACATATAAAAAAGAATATTATAACAATAAAACAATACTTAATTCCGTACAGGCTCTTTGAAGTTATGAGTATTTTCTCCTTTTGAGGGTTGTTTTTTCAAGTTGGATTTAATAATTCGATTTCATTTTTTGTTACCTATAATTGTATGCATTTTGGTGGAACATATATATTTTTATATGATATAACATATTAATATAAATCAATCAAATCCTGTTAGATATTTATTGTTCTAGTAACAACATAATTCTATCTACATTTGTTATTGCAACAAATAATGTATTTATAGTTGTTATAATTTTATACTCAACTCAAAAAAGCTACCCCTCAAAAAGGAAAAATAACATTAACTTTCAACTGCGTGTACGGAAATAAATATTATTTTGTTGTTATAATTTTCATTTTTATATTTCGATACTTTTATAACTACTAGGGCTCAAACATACATACAGATAATCCTGAAATTGATGCATGAACAATTATTTTAACCCTAAAGTAAACAATAACAAATTGCTGCTACTAAAAGCATTCATAGAGATTTTATTTTTATTTACATGTTCTACCACACAGAAAAAGCTGAAAAAAATATATAATAAACCTAAATATATAGAGTCTAATACAACAAAAAACCAAGTTGGCACCTTGAACCAAACTCAAAAAAACCACCCCTGAAAAGGGGCAAATAGTGCTAACTTTGAACTGAGTGAATGGAATTAGTTCTTGATTTTTTATAGAATGCCCATTATCGGTGTTTGCTCACATAATTTTTTTGAACGTAATAGCTTAAGTAATTCCTGAGAAAAAAAATATTGAATTTTTCCACCCTTATGCTAATATCTCGAATGGGGTGACATTGATTGAGCTAATTTTTGGCATTTACAGTATCTGTGACAGTAGTACTCATTTCCTTTAATTTCAGCCCGATAGCTTTAGGGGCACTGTTCAATGGCTTTAAAAATTTCCAATTTTCGGTATTGCAATAGTGCACTACACATTTAAATTTAAGAATTTGGCTTTAAACATAATAATAGTGTGTCATTGTTTACGTGATGATTTAATTGTTAATGAATTTCGTTACTTCGTATTACGGCATTACAATTTTAAATTTTAACAGTTATGACGTAGCTTTGTGGTTTCTTTTGACGTTTTTATGCACCTGAAGATGGCGTTACGTCGAAACCGGTCGTAAAACATAATAAAACTAAAGATTGGATATATAGAAATTTAAAAATTCCGTGAAAGCGGCAATTAAATGACATGATATCCTAAAAAGTCATTTGGCAAAGATGCTCAGAATTAAATTTTGAAACCACGTGTGGACATATTTACAAAAAATAAAAATCAAATTTCTTTTTTCACGTATATTTTTTTTAAATAAATTCCATATTTTCAATATACGTGGGGGTAACTTACGTATAAAGCCGGCTTCACAGAAGTGAAACATGTCTAGGCGACATTTCTCCCACCACGTCGGTTCTTGCTGTCGCAGGCGACAGATGAATTTGTTTACTTTTATAAAAAAAAAAATCCGTGAATCCGTTAAAAAAACAGTTTATTTAAGACCACTGGCATGTGTCAATTCTACCGATGACCTGATGTCACTCATTGTTATTTAATTTACATTTGTATTGAGTATAAAAATGGTACTAATCGTACTAATTTAGAGTGGTAAACACAGAAAAAAAAACATAACCTCAATTATTTTGGCGCCACCAAATGAAGTTCGGAAAATCCAACTACACTCGATGTCGCTGTAAAGATGAGATCACAAAAAGAAGGATTGAGGGGAATATCTGATGCTTAGATGTGATTAGTTGTTTAAATGTCGCCTATGTTTCACTTCTGTGAAGCCGGCTTTACACGGGTATAAACTGTAGCAGCAGTGTTGCCAATTGATAGGAGCCATATTTCACTAGATCGGGATTATAATTCCACCAGAAAATCACTAGAATTGGGAAAGGAATTACTTTATAAAGTATTTTAAGAAAAGCAAAAATATTTTATATTATATTATATTTATGTAATTAATAGTTTAACTATAAATCCCCTTTTATTTAACTTTTTATTTATTATAATTTGCACAATGTTACTTTTAAAAACCTATTATACAAAGTACATTTTATTTTGCCTATTATATATGAACTTAATACAACACTTAGTAGGTAGTCATCAAATATTAATAATTTACAACAATATATAGTGGAACCTCGTTAAGTCGGACCCGTGAACCTGGATCTCCAGATAACCCGGATCAATTTTGACGATCTTTTTGTTTAGAAATGGGCGTTGTATCAAATAGTTTTGTCCTTATTGTTTAAAATTAATTTAAAAATATAATTGTTCGGTTTGTTTTGTGCGTATATTTGTTTATCTACGACAAAAAGTCATTTTTCTGTAGGTACTGTCTTATTTTTTTTTTCTTTTTACCCTAGTGTCCGCGTAACCCGGATTTTCGTTAACCTGTATCGGCTCTGGTCCCAATTGATCCGGGTAATCGAAGTTCCATTGTAGAACTATATAACTGTAACCGTGTTTAATAAAATCATAATCATATCCTCATTTATTTTATTTTGTACTTTTATTTATTTATTTACATATATATGTATATGTAATTTAGTCTTCGTGTTCAATGAATTATGACTAGATTTATTACTAAAATTAAAGAAAATCCACTAAACTAGCCACTAGAAATGATTTGTGTACACCAGGCGTGCTTCCAATACACCAGTATTAGTGGAAAGTTCACCAAGTTGGCAACACTGTGTAGCAGGTAAAAAAAAGTAGAAATAAAAATAGAGAAATAAGTGCCCTCTATTAGTGAATGGTTCAATTCGTGTCAAAATGTCAAGTTTTCTTACCCCAGATGGCAGCACGTAACGGCAAATTAAATCTATATTCCGACTATTTCAAAATGAATCACAGCTAGGTGTTTATAAATTTCTCCTATAAATTATGATATTCCGCTTTCTTGAAATGGGGGTGTAGATTAAATAGCATATAGGTTATCCATCTGCCACTGTCAAAATTTATCGTCGAGCGATGTGTGATGAAATTAATAACAAATACAATTGAATTATTAATTTATAAAATAACTTTAAAGATGTGATATTAACCAAAAAAACTAAGGTCAATAACTTATTTGTAGAAATTTTATTTAGTTATAATTTACAAGTAGATACCAATCTCTCTGAATATCTGCCAAGAATTTGTCAAAACATCGTAAAGACCATCGTAGTCAAACAGTAATTCAGAATGTTCTTCACAAAAATCAGTCATGCATTCTGGAATTGAATATATTACCACTCATCATTTACTTTTACACCTGTGCGGAAGTGATATTCCATAACGGTTGCTTTCTGCTCCGTGTTTAATACAGTTTTTTTTTTCAATTTAATAAAACTTGATAAAAAAGTTTTAAAAGATTTGAAAATAAACATTCAGAATGATTTTTCTCGATGCTTGGATATAATATTTTATGTGTACAGGATTTATTTATTATTATTACTGACGGTCTACTCATTTCTAGTGAATTTTTATATACATACAGATATACTGAAAATGTAAATATTGAACTGGCAACACTGAGCGGATTTATGAGTTCATGCAACGTTGTCAGGCCTACTGATAGAACTGACAACACTGTCTTCATTAATAATTATGGTAGCATATTGCTAACATATATTCACAATGTGAGTTTATATAGAAAGAACAAACACTTTCAGAAAAAAAATAAATAAATCATGTTTCTATTATTCATACGAAAACACTCAAGTGTTATAATATCAATGACTGCTATGCTATAATTACTTTCGGAATAGGTTATAAACGACAATTCATCGTTTTTTTTTTTTTAATTTCCCATATTTTCTCTAAGATATTTCAAACGAAGTGCCTTATTACTAAATCGTCACCTGTTGTTATTTCTAGGAAACCCTTATCAGATAAGTATCTTAGGGAAAAAAAAACAATACATTCAAGTACGATTTATAGAAGCTGGCAAAAAAAATAGCATAGAAAAATATGTATTTATATGTATACCTTGGATATGTTATCAGATTTATCAGACATTAATATTATATCACGTGGATTTGTTATTCATTGAATATTTTTAGAATAATTGCAATCAGTTTCTTTTCGTATTTTTAATAGGAAACGGACGGCTATTTTTAGAAGAAGGTGAAAATAAAAGTAAGTATATATACAGGGTGATTCACGGAACCAGTCCATTAAAATTTTTTTACTTTGCAAAGATATCTCGATTTTGACACTTTGGGGTTAAGCATAGTTAGTTAAGCTATGATCTCTTTAAAAAAAAAACAACTTTGATATTTCAAAGAGAAACCTATATTTTTTAGTGCATTTTTAGGTTCTACTAGGAATTTTAAAGCCAATTTTATAAAACATCTACTTACCTATCGGTTATCGTTTACGAGTTATTTTGGTTTTCGTGAAAAGAAAAAGTTCAAAAAAATATGATATGCGTATAACGGCTATACAGTAAAAGATAGAGAGGTTTTATGTTGACTACAGAGGGATGAGTCCTCTACTATTTAATCAGGAAATAAAAAGTAAACAAAATTATACAGGGTGTTCCAAAATCTAGGGTTGATTTGGGGTAACTCCTTAGTACTAAACGTTTTTTTTCAAAGGGAACGCCCTGTATACAGGGTGATTCTCAATATATGCGACAAACTTTAAACGCTGATTGCTGGGGTTATTTTGATCATAAAAGTTCATAAGAACATATGTCCAAAATCGCTTAGTTCTAAAGTTGTACAATGTTTAATAGTAAGTTAACATAATTAATGTTTTTATTATAACTTAACAAAATAATTAGTAAAACAAAATTAACTTATACTAACTGTTGAAAATGACCGCCCCCAACTGCAATACAAGCTTCTATTCTCCTATTGACTGGCGAGTCCGTTCTAAAATACCAGGGGTATTTCGAATTGTTTGAAAAGCTGCGATAATACGATTTCTCAGTTCATCGACATTCACAATGGGAGTCGTATAAACTAATGATTTAAGATGACTCCAGAGAAAAAAGTTCAAGGAATTTAAGCCTGGAGACCGAGGAGGCCACGGTTGTGAACCTCCCCGTCCTATCTACCGATCTGGATACGTATTGTCCAAAAAACTCGCGAGCAACTAAACTAAAATGCGCTGGAGCACCGTCATGCATAAAATACATTTATAATCTTAATTGCAACGGAAATTCTTCCAGCAGTAGTGGTAGCTCCTCTTCAAGAAAATTGCGTTATACCTCGCCATTTAACTGCATCGGTAAAAAATGTGGACCTATCAAGTGAGCTCCAACAATTCCGACCCACACATTGACAGAGAATTGATGTTGATGACGGGCATTCACTAGTTCGTGCGTTCTAAGAAAAGTTCGCGTTTCTAGAGAAAGTAGCCTCGTCGGTGAAGAATATTTGGGCCAAATAGTCAGAATTTTGTGCGATTTTGTGTTGCATCCATTGACAAAAAGTCACTCTTCGCGGAAAATCTGCCGGCAAAAGTGCCTGCACTCGTTGAATGTGATATGGATGCAACAGTTGATCTTTCAATATTCTCCAAACTGTGGCCTGACTAGTGTTTAAAGCAAACGCAATTTTTCTGGTGCTTGTAAGTAAGTAAGTAAGATGTTCCTCAATTTCATTTAGTACCATTTCTTCAACTTGTGGAGTTCTCACTGTAGATGGGTGCCCGTTATCAGTCGTCCGTTTTTTAAAATTTCCCGTTTCACTAAGACGTTGGTGAAGACGAGCAAATATTGAATGATGCGGGATGATACGGTTCGGGTATCGTTCTTCATAAAGATGTCTAGCAGCGCGCGAATTTCCATTGACAAGACCGTAAACGAAATGCATATCACACATCTCAGCATTCGTGTAATTCATTTTAGAAAACAGAAACTGGCAATAAACTGAATGAATACTCTGACAACTATTAACAAATATTGAAATGACAAATGAACAATTCCCTCTCAACACAATAGTTTTTAAAGAACCAACTGTGATATTATATCGTGTTAGTCATAGTTCATAATTTATTATTAAACATTCAATAACTTTAAAACCAAACCGTTTTGGACATATACTCATATGAACTTTTATGATCAAAATAACCTCAGGAATCAGCTCTTAAAGTTTTGTCGCATATATTGAGAATCCCCAGTTATTTTTACACCATGTGCTGTAGAATTGCATCCTCTATCAAAAAGTCATAAGTGTTCTTTTAGAAGAAGCGGTTTTCAGAAAAAAAAATTAATTAGTATTTAATTAATAGTAGGCGGTGAAAAACAGTTTAAATTTTAAAAGCATATTAAAAAAATTAAATACAGTATGAAAAAATATCCTCACCTCATAGTTTCCATACGTGCTACTGCTGAGGAAATAAGCATATCATATTCATCAGTACAGCGCATTCTGTCAAAACATAAAATGTACCAATTCGGAAACGGTAGCCGATAGGTGAGTACATGTTTTATAAAATTGACTTTAAAATGCTTAGTAGAATCTAAAAATGCACTAAAAAATATATGTTTCTATTTATAATATCCAAGTTGGCCATATGACTTTCGATGTAACCGACAGTGCGACATCGATGCAATTGTTTATTCTAAAGAGATCATAGCCAACTACGCTTAAAGTTTCAAAATCGAGATATCATTGCAAAGTCAAAAACTTTTAATAGATCGGTTCCGTGAAGCACCCTGTATATCTTATTTATTTCAATGAAATAATTAGTCATTTTAAGTATTACATACATTTGACCCAATAAAACTTTTTATTTGAGTAAAATATTTTATTTGTTTAATTCTATTAAAGATATTGTTAAAACAAACAAATTTTATTAACAAAATTACTTGCTTCGCCCAACAATATATTTGTTTGCCCATATTTAAACAAAGATTTTAGTCAATAGAACTAAAATTTGGTTCAGTCAACCAAATGGGTTTTTTCTTCAGTGTATATATATATGTCGTCATTTTTATACCAACAGACAAAAATAGTTGACCTAGTTACTCTGTATAAATTGTCTCTTAAAGAGCCCACCACCGTATTCATTACATTAGTGACGTCTGCTTCAACCAATTAATTTGGCTCGTATTCAATACCTGCCGTCATAATTGATTCCTATATACGCGTCTGTCAATTCCCGTCTGATGGACTTCTGACTAAAATTATTTATATACTTATACACTACGACAACAAAAATTTTCCAATGTTTTTGGGTGAATAAATATAAACATTATATATACTACCAAGATAGAATAGACATCAATTTAAGCCCTGGTTAAATAAGTAATTACTGAGAAAATTAGGTATTAATAGGTAGGTATGTTTAATATACATAACACTTTTAAAATTAACCTAATTAAAGTGTATGCCAAGATATTGATGAGTGTATTTTGATGGGAAAGCATTATGTTATCGTTTTGACTTAATTACCAAGAACGAACGTTACAAAAAAAACCCACTGATTTATGTAACACTTCTCAACTCATCCATATTTTGGTTGGTAGAGATACCGGTGTAAAACAAAAACTGTTTTTAATTTGGATCAGTAATTGTTTCAAATAAAAGCTGCTGGAGATAAGGTTTTTTTTTTGCCTAATAAGTCAGACTTTATGATGTTCTATTATTTACTTATATTTGAGATTTTTGCACCTTTATCTGTTTGATTCGAACTATAAATGTAAAATACTTTAACCAAAATATCACTTCCGGTTGACCGGAAATGGATATCAACTTTGTTATTTTAAATAGAATGATCTAATTTTTTTATTCATTTTTGGATTCTACGACCATAATATATACGTCAGTTTTCATTAGCTATTCCTATAGCTACATGTTGCCGTTTTTGAGTTATTTAAGTTTTCCTTTTTTTTTAGTCATAATCATTGCATCATTGAGAAATTAATATCTCGCTTAATACTGCAGCTAGGGACCCCAAATTTGCTATGTTATGAATGGAGATATAACTCTAAGAAATGGTACGCACACTTTACATTCTAACATACAGGGTGTTCAAAACTGAGGAACAAAGTGACATATTTTCAAATGCAGACAACTCATTTTTTTTTAAATAGAACACCCTGTATTTTAATTCGAATTAGAAATAAATATCATCCCTATCATTTTATATCAGCATTCCCTATACCTATCTTTAATAGATTTTAAGATATGAGCGACTATTTGTCAAACTAACTAACCCTATCCTTAAGTGTTTGTAGCTGGCTCTGAATGGCATTAATGTCAAATTCATGTATTATTCTTTGAATAACCATACAAGAATGTCACTGTTCGAATAGTCATTTCTATTAATATTGCGTTGTACAAAAGTGTAATTACGATGTTATACATAAACACTTATGACTAGTCAATGAAGGCGCAAGTTACATTAGAAGAATGAAGGCTTTAAGTGTAACTCCAAAAATTGCTACTTTGGTGACAGAAACAGCAGAAGAAAAACGATTGAAAGATGGAATAAAAGAAGCTGAAATGAAATTGGTGATGTTTCTAGCAGAGCACAATCTTCCATTTAATTTACTTGAACATTGATCTAAATTCTTAAGGTTAGTATGCTGTGATTCACAACTTGCTAAGCATCTACAATGTGGTCGCAAAAAAGGTACAAAACTAGCAGTCAAATAATTGGACCAGAACATTTACATCCGGTATCTGAAGCATTGAAGGAAACCTGGTTTTCATTAATAATAGATGAAAGCACTGACGTTTCCAGCCAAAAATGTTTAGCAGCAATTGCTCGATACTACAATGGGAAGATTGTAAAGGACGAATATTTGGGTCTAGTCGTGGTGAAAAGTGGCACAACAGACTCTTTATTTACCTCAACAACAACAAAAACTGACTGACTGAAAATCACATTCCAATGACTAACATGATCGGATTTGCGGTTGACAACGCTTCAGTGATACAGGGAAACATAAACAGTGTACAAGCAAGATTAGAAGGAAATTCTGATCATAACTGTGTTGGATGTGTATGCGCACTCGTTGTTGGTTTTTCGCTATTTTGACCCATAGCTCAAAACGACAGAATGAATTAAAAGAGTATCAACAATTTATTGATGCAAATCAGCACAAGCTATTAAAATTAAAGTAGTACTAGATGGCTTTCTCTGCAAGCTGTTGTAGACCGGATAATTGAACAGTGGCAAAATTTAATATTATTTTACTAATGTTGTAAGTTTGTGATAAAAATTGTTTGATTAATCCACAGCTGACTCTAGAAGCTTTGAGAAATCCTGTGTTTAAATTATACTTTTCATTCCTATCATATATTCTTGACGTGGTAAATACTATGAATTTGGAATTTCAAAGTGAGTCTCCAAAAGTACATTTATTTGTACAATAGGATGACAGTTTGTTTAAATCCATACTGAAAAAACTTTATTCAAATCACAATATTTAAATAATGTTGCAACTTACAATGAAATACAGTTTCTTCCTTGCAATTATAAAACATTAGATGAAATATATTGTGGCGTTAAATGTGAAGTAATTATTAGTAATGCACCAATTGACAAAACTGAACTAGAATGCTTCAAACTAAAATGCCTAGAACTTTATATTGAATTTAAGATTCAATTTTAATGATAATGTTCTCAAATTTACGCAAAACTTTTAACCTTTTGTATATAGCAGTTTCTGGTGTATGTGAGTCGCTAGTTCACTAGCTGGCCAGATTCCCAAAGTTAGTTAGTAATTTAGAGAAGCTTAATTCAGAGTGGAGACTTTTATCTGACATGACTGAAGTTAAAACAAAAGCCCATAAGCCTTTAATGGAGTTTTGGAGCTATATTTTTAATTTAAGAAATGGATTAAATGATTTGATGTTTCCAAATTTAACCAATTTTGTAAAGGGTTTATTATGTTCTACCTCATTCCTCTGCAACTGTGGAAGAATTTCTCGCACCTATCTCTAATAAAAACGAAAAATTGCAATAAAGCAAAATATTTCTCATGTAATTATAATTTGCCATACGAAATTCTCTTACAAATGCAGTGCTATGACTTCAGCCCTCACCCGTCACTAATTCAAGAAAAGTAGACATGTGATTACTAATGTAAGTGAAAACACACGAAAACGAAGAGATAACTTTTAATTAAACGTATTCTGATGTCATAATTAGGCTAGTTTTCTAATGTAAATAAACAGGTCTATCAAATAAAAAAGTAAATTTTGCTTGGGTGTTAAACTACAAGACAGCATAAAGCACAAACCGCCGAAAACGGATTCATCATTAAAAAAAAAAAAAAAGAAAATTTGGCCAAAAAATCTTAGTCCGGCCTGATCAAGAACGTCATGTTAAGCACCACGCTAAACGTCGTATTATGTATAAATACATTGCACTCATTTAGTATTATTCTTAATGGTATGTCGTAAGTTCATTTACCGTCATTCTGAATAAATAAAGGCCAATCGCCAGTGTGCTCATTCGAAATAGCAAAACAGAGGCATTTTAAAATTCTAATTTTATAAAATAAATTCCTGTTTGTTAAGAGCATTCTACGTAAGTCTACAAAGTATTATTTTAATATCTGATAAGACGTTCGAGTTTCACGAATATCGACTTCAGTAGTTACAAAAACGTAAATAGTTTTCATTGGCTTTGTCGAATCAGAGTTAGTGTTTACGGTCGACATAATCTGAGTTACTTTCTTGGGATTTATTTAACCAAAAACGCAAAATGAATTGAAATCGAATTACCACAGAAATAAATGTAGATAAAGGAAATTTGCAAACAACCGCCTTTTTACTATGATGTCGCGCGAAAATGAATCTAACATTCCAACGCTTTTGCCGATGCATCAAGCTTCGATTCCTTATAAGAATCATGATGGTCCTAAAAAGGATCGTTTTTTCGGACGGTAAGAATTTAAATAAAATGTTCGAAGTGGCTTGCATCCAAGCGGCGATCCACACACAAACTAACAGCGGTAATGGCTGAATGATAGTGTATGCCGGGGTATACTCGGACAGCATTCAGGTTGGGCACAGTGCGGCTCAGCCCACGGCATTTACAAAATATTTTTTTACTAGTTAATGCTTGCAGATAGACGCCCTGTGCATTAAGACTTTTTGATCGTATATGATTACAGCTGCTACATATATTAGATTACCTCTATATCTGATACACCCTGTATAAAGAAATGTATCAGACACTTCCTAATTCCTTGCATTTCCTATAATTTTTATACTACATCAGCCACTACTGTGTACACTTGCTAATTGAAGGTGCAGCGTTGGAGAAGGTTCGCCTGCAATGCTGCGCAAAAATGAGATATGGTGAAACATGGTCAGGTGACCATATTTCATTGGTTAGGTCAAGGTTAACCATTGCCAAAGTCGGTAGTGGTAGATGTAGCATAAAAAAACTATTGAAATAAATGGAATTGGGAGACACTCAATACAATCTTTAATTAAAGTTTAGTTTTAAAAATAACTGTTAAATTTGTGTTATAATTTTGTTATAAATAATTTGTTTCTATTTTTATATTGTTCATATTTTAAAAGTCCCGACAGCCTCCTCCATTACAAAATTTTGTGCGCTTGACATAACACTGGTATAACGTCGATTTTTTTCTATAACCACATTTCTTTCAACTTAATTTTTTATATTGCAAAGTTTCTTTAAGTTTCTATCCTGTTCGTTAGTACAGATTAATTGTCCTACAAACGACGTAAAACGAAAAAATATAATTTTCTATTAAATAGATTGAAAATTTGAGGTTAGCTGATGTTTGAATGTTTGACATATTAGACTGGGCATATTCTAAACATAAACTACATTTTACCACGGCGCATAGTGATTATTTTAGGAGTTATAAAATATTGAGTACGATGTAGCCAGTTCTTTTATCAAGTTCCTAGAGATAAATAAAGTGAGATGAGTTGTAAAAAGAACGCTACTAATGTAAATCTCCTTACCTATTTACAATATTATAGTAATATTTCAAGCGTTTTTCCCCACTGTGTATCGAATTCATTATTTATAGAAAAAAACAAAATCTTAAATCCAAGAGCCAAAGGAAATATTCTTAAGTATCTTAATCCTCTAAACGTCCTTGGTGGATAAGATAATTTTTATTTATATGCGCGCTGCCATAACAGGATTTATTATTAATTTTTATATATAGACTTTTGGTGATAAGTATATACACAGGTATTAGCTATACCGATCACTGAGGGGACTGGCCGTTCCAAATCCGCTACAATAATAATAAACACAAAGATCTATAAGTAAATACAGATTATACCCGACCCTGGCTTAAAATAGAAACGTGTATCTTTCTCCGAGTAGGTCTTAATAAATACCAGAACGTACAAAACTTAAGAAAGACGCATGGTACAAAGTACATACGTGTTGCTACTACACGAGAAAATATACGCTATCTGTAAAAATTTTAACGATCAAGACGGATCCAAAACGCAAACATTTACGTCTCAATGATAAAGGAATAAAGGATATGGTATACAATAATAATGTAGAGTGTAGATGCATCTTCAATATCACAAGACAAAACAAAAGGGGCTGTAAACTTGAAAATGTTTATAATTAGTGTACAATACGACTCGTATAATGTATACGATATCTACACTGGCATTTATTTTTTATTTATATATTTTCTGATGAGGATGTTTAATCATCATGTACTTCACTTATTTATAATAAATCACTATTATTAGGTATTAGCAATTATTGGGATCCGTATCATTTGTTTGTGTGTGCACAATATGATAAATAAATAATAAATAATAAACAAGGCAACAGAAACAAAAAACAAAATCAGTTTTAGACAACTTCCTGACCATAATGATAACGAGCAATTATGGTTGTCTAAACATAAATTCTAGAACGAAAAACATAAATAGCGTGATAATGATTCTTAGATACTAAAACGAAACATCATAGTTATTAAAGAGAATTAATTATTTATCAGGGTGTCACAGTGAGATCTGTTCGTTAGAAGTTAATATGGAGTCTACAGCCCAAAATGAAAATTTGAAAAAATCAGAATTAGATTAATCGGCTTGGCATTTTTTTGAAATAAAATAATTTTCAGATTTCTAACGTCGCCGGATATACCGGAAGTCAAACCCCCTATATTACATAGATCACAACTAGATAATATTAAAACAATCACTGAAACAAAAAATAAAAAAATATATATACACCGAATATAATTATTCTCAATTCATAACGACACAGTATCAGACTTGCAAATTCGGGCCATGCAATACATATTATTAAAATAACCACTAACATATAATTATTCATGTTCAATTGAAAGATACATGTTGGTGTCTACTACTTTTAAATTAGCATGCTGTTAACACTTTCCCAATGTATCCCACCATTTAGTCTAAACTGTCAACTGTCAAGATTATATTTGCATTTGCAGTAAAGTGTGGGAATTTGCGTTTATACTTGGTATTATTATTTAAAATAAGTAGTTATTACAACATAAACCATATCGAAAACCATTGTGTAAACAATCGAAGGAGTTATAAGTTTCGTTAATCGTGTATTTCGACGCGAACGCCGAGAACAACGGCCATTACCCCGTAATTTCGTGCGAGGAGTATAAAATCCATATTTTTTAATGTCATATTCTTTACAGTATTTCGTTTTAGAGAATACGAGTGTTCTAAAAATTCATGTTGCAAACAGAAGCAAAATTTCATCCATGAAGTAAAAAAGGATTACATCCACTGACCCAAACGAAAAATGCATACGAAAATAAATGTTGTAAAATTGATTATCCTACTCCATTGTCAATCGATTGGAAACAATTTATGAACATGTAGAAAAACAGAGCAGATATACAATAATTGCTTACAGAAGTGGTCTCTTTCACACACATTTTCCAGACTAACATAATATTAAACATTTTGACCAGTCCTCTTAAAGAAAAATAACAATTCTATGGTTGAAAAACATTGTTGTGGCTAGATATTATTGCTTCTCAAAGAAAAGGAAGTTGTTACGAAATGATGGATGAAATATGGCAGATCGGAGGATGCATACACGGATATAAAGCGGATTGAATTAATAGTCTGGAAATTTGACGTAACTTGGTCGTACAACATATTGGAAACGAAATTTAGAAGTAGTAATCAGAGAGACTGGTTTGGATAGAGAAGAAACTTGCATACTAATCGTTACTGTGAATACTTTAAGCGATAATGGTCCCGATTAAATTTATTGTACTCACTTAGTGCTTTTTTTGTTATTTTTTTCCACTGCTATCTATGGTAACATACTTAAATCTCTGATTTCAAAAAGAATCATCCTAATATTAACGGATAAATGTTTTTTTAAGAGTTTGTTTATTACACACTGTCAACAAGTGTTTGAACAGTTAAATAACCTAAAGTTGGTTTACGTTTTAACGAACAGAAATTTGCAACACGGTCGTAACGTCATAAGCAAAATTGACTCACGTAGTACCTCGTCTGTTATAATAAATGAACTATAGCTACGAATCCATCTGTACCTTTACCACAGTACAAACCTTATCCCGTAGTTTCACTAAGTGTCGGCGCCTTTGATATTTTGTCTATCAATTTAAGGAAATTCGCGATGGCGTTTCGCGGCTATATTTCCAACTAATAATTGCAAAGTGGGGTACGAAAATAACCTATGTACTCCAAACAGAAATGACAAATGACAGAAATCGCACAACATCTGTCACTTCTATAATAAAATGACAGAATGGAACAGCTTGAGGTTAGATTTTTGCTTGTAAACAAATTCAAATAGTTTTAGTTACAATTTCACCCACATATGCGACACCGCGAATATGCTGGGGGCGCCATGTTTGAAACCCATGTTACCGGCGATGTGAAACTACTGGATAGGGTATATACTGTGCCTTTACCGACTGCCTTATCGAAACTTCACAAAGAACATATACCATGTATTTTATTTATGATTGCAACAACATAATATTTTTAATAAATAAAATCATGGCATGTTTATAGAGGGTGAATTTAATTAATCATATTGTATTTGTTGTAGGTGCATTATATCGTCCATACAAATTCATCTATCAAATAATCAATGACATTTCCAACTTAATCTCCCTTCATTCGTTTGACGTTGACACATCCTTGCCTACTTAATGACGGGAAATTCCTTGAATTTAAGCATAAAGAAAAAAAAAACCATTAAATTACGTGGATAGTATCAATTAAATTAGTGAAACATTCTCGATATTTTTTAAATTTAAAACAAAAAATCGTAATTTATTCAACAGTCGCTAAACATTCAATATAACTAGTTTTGTAATTAATAAACATAGCGGATTACTTTCTGATAAATATG
This sequence comes from Protaetia brevitarsis, assembly GCA_004143645.1. Lineage (NCBI taxonomy): Eukaryota > Metazoa > Arthropoda > Insecta > Coleoptera > Scarabaeidae > Protaetia > Protaetia brevitarsis. The sequence goes on along the minus strand of RXPK01000037.1, from coordinate 4,518,329 downwards.
ATAAGCAAAATAAACATTAAAATATCGCAAGGCGCAATTGACTAAACATCCTTTGTTCGAGGTAAATTAATTCGTCTGAATTTAACATGTTACCGCGGGCAATTAAACAATTTTTTAGTCATTGAAATATTTACGCAGACGCGCATGACTCACGCGTACTTTCATATGTATGCATACGTACACTACTAATGTAAGGAAAAGTTATAAAATATATCAACTAATACAATTTGTCTGTACTAGCGAATTGCTGGGTTCATTAAATTTTTTTTTATATATATACAGGGTATTCCACATAACTGGTTCATTATAAAAGTTTATTGAATGTTCTATTATTTACTTATTATTTGAGATTTTGGCACAGTATTCTGGGTCGATTGGACTATACATGTGAAATAACTTTTAACCAAAATATCAACTTCCGGTGACCGGAAGTGGATGTCAACTTCTTATTTAAATAGAATGATATACATTTTTTATTCATTTTTGGATTCTACAAACTATAAATACGTCAGGGTTTATTAGCTATTCCTATAGCTACAATGTTGCGTTTTTGAGTTATTTAAGTTTTTCTTTTTTTTTAGTCATAATCTTGCTCATTGAGAAATTAATATCTCAGTCAATACTGCAAGTTAGAGACTCCAAATTTGCTATGTTATGATGTAGATATAACTCTAAGAAATGGTACAGACACTTACAATTCTAACATACAGGGTGTTCAAAACTGAGGAACAAAGTGACATATTTTCAAATGCAGGAAACTCAATTTTTTTAAATAGAACACCTGTATTTTATTCGAAATAAAAAAGTAAATATCATCCTCTATCACTTTATAGAGCATTCCCTATACTATCTTTAATAGATTTTGAGATATGAACGACTTTTTGTTAACAGACTACAAACACGCAAAGATAGGGCTACTTAGTCTGTTTAACAAAAAGTCGTTCATATGTCAAAATCTATTAAAATAGGTATAGGGAATGCTGATATAAGTGATAGGGAATGATATTACTTTCTTAATTCCGAATTAAATACAGGGGTGTTCTATTTAAAAAAAAAGAATACTTAGTCTGTTCAACAAAGGTCGCTCATAACTTATAATCTATTAAAGATAGGTATAGGAAATGCTCATATAAAGTGATAGGGGAGATATTTACTTGCTAATTCCGAATTAAATACAGGGTGTTCTATTTAAAAAAATTGAGTTTTCTGCATTTGAAAATATGTCACTTTGTTCCTAAGTTTTGAAACCCTGTATGTTAGAATGTAAAGGTCTGCACCATTTCTTAGAGTATATCTACATTCAAACATAGCAAATTTGGAGTCTCTACTTGCAGTATTAACCGAGATATTAATTTCTCAATGATGCAATGATTATGACTAAAAAAAAAGAAAAACTTAAATAACTCAAAAACGGTAACATGTACTTGTAGAAATAGCTAATGAAAACTGACGTATTTATAGTTGTAGAATCCAAAAATGAATAAAAAATTATATCATTCTATTTAAAATAACAAAGTTGACATCCACTTCCGGTCAACCGAAGTGATATTTTGTTAAGGTATTTTGCATTTATATTTCCAATCGAAGAGATAATGGTGTCAAAATCTCAAATATAAGTAAATAATAGAACATCATAAACTTTTAATGAACCAGTTACGTGGAATACCCTGTATATATACTCCTCATAGAATGATTTGAACTGAAACTGTGGAAGACAGGTACACTGAGTAAAATGATTGGTTTAATCCAACATAAAATTTTGTGTTACCACTTTTATGTTAGCCCAAAACAAAATAATGTTAAAGAAATCCGCTATTGCGTTTGACTAAAACTTATATGTATGTTGCGTTAACATTTTTGTTTTGGATGAACGATATTTAGTGTTGATTTATGGGTGACCACTTTAACTTACGTCCTTTAAAATATAGCGCAAACGTTAAACTTATAAATTTGCGTTGCTTTAATACATAGAAAATGTTGAAACAATATTAATTCATTTTCACGTAACCATAAACCATAAACAGTCTAATTTTAGTGGTAAATTTTAACATGCTCTGCACATATTCTTGAACAATCACATCGTACGTCCGAGAACAATTTGGATTCACCGTGTCAACTCTGGGTGAAAATATGAAATAATGTTCAGGTTTCAACTTGTTCTAATTAACAATAAATGTGATTGCTTTAATACAGTGGTTCTCAACCTGAGGTACGGAAATCCCTAAGGGTTCGCAATGGGTCCACATGGTTAGAGTTATATCTATATTCATAACATAGCAAATTTGGGGTCCCTAGCTGCAGTATTAACCGAGATATTAATTTCTCAATGATGCAATGATTATGACTAAAAAAAAAAAGGAAAACTTAAATAACTAAAAAACGGCAACATGTAGCTATAGGATATGCTGACGTATTTTAAGTTGTAGAATCAAAAATGAATAAAAAAATATATCATTCTATTTAAAATAAGAAAGTTGACATCCATTTCCGGTCAACCGGAAATGATATTTTGGTTAAGGTATTTTACATTTATAGTTCCAATCGAACAGATAATGATGCCAAAATCTCAAATATAAGTATAAGTCAAATAATAGAACATCATGAACTTTTAATGAACCACTTACGTGGAATAGCCTGCATACAACCCAAAAACTATGTTAAATTAACGCATTTTGCGTTGACTGAACACAATTTTTTTCTCAGTCTATAGGATAAACCTAATACAGTAAGTATATCGTAGAATCGATTGTAGAATCCAAAAAATGCAATAATATACACAGGCGGTTTCATTTAAATTAAGAAATGGTTGATGGTAATTTCCAATTCTTACAGAAGTTATACAACATGGAATATAATTTAAAACAAAACAAGGCTATGGGTTATTCTTTATCTGAAAGTTTAAAATACATTAATAGAAAGAGAGCCTGAAAACTCCTAATCAACGAGTTCTGTGTAAGTCCCTGTATAAGCAGACAACCACACACAAGCTTCAAGGTCAAAAACAACCTTGTTTTCTGTAAAGGAAAAAACAGATCAACAGCGTTATTTTTATTACAAAATCTACCTGATATATGTATCAACAAAAAAGGGAATTTGATTCATGTAAACATCAAATCGTATATATGAGTACAAAAAAAAATCTAACCCAGTATTCTCCCACGAAGCCAGACGTATCTATTTTTAAAAATAACTGCCAATAACACGATCAAGTAAACAGAGAGGCGACGAATTATTATAGAACTTAATACAGATAAGGAAAACGAGGTGGTAGTATCAGATAAAACGCGACAAGCAAAATAACAAATAAAGAAAACAAAATAGTGGAACGAAATCACTTACCAGTTTCTTTGTTATTTCTATTAGGAGAGGAGCGGATGTGGTGCGAAAAAGATATGCTTTGCCCCATGTTTTTTCTTGCTTTTCGGCAGTTATGGATGTTTGTTTTGAAATTGGAACGCACTTATAGCACAAATTGTCAAAAAAAACTGTATATGCAAAAAGGTATATCACCATCAGTTTGGACACTATATTTCGAAGCACACAGTTTATTGTAATAAATAAATCGTTATCCCTTATTGTGTTCTTGGCGTATGTATGATCATACACACCGACTGACCCGTTCTCTGTTCTCACAACTTGAACCCGTTTGCTCTCGATAAGTAATGTAACAGCGACGACAAGCGTTGCAGCAACAATAATGAGCACACGACTCGTATAATTATTGTCCGGCACGATCGAAAGTAAAAGTTTAAAATAAATAAATCCTACGTGAACCGACCGACTGCACACTAATAGTACACGTTAAATTATTCCAAGTGATCGACTGACAACAAGTATTTAAGTAAATAAAAAAGCGTATGTATACCGTAGAAACAAAAGAAAAATTAGAATAACACACGCGTGAAAAACTCTGGACGATCTTGTCAGTCGACCGCACTAGGCAAGTGACTGCACTCGAATGTTGACACAGGCGAACTGTAGCCTACCTAGGTAAAACCAGCTGTGAGTAGTACTCGCTTTTTAATCTGATTGCGAGTTGTGAGAATATAAACGGGGATATGAGATATGATTATTAATTATTACTGCCGATTTCTTTTATACATTTTAATATAACAATTATCGGACAATCAAACGATGAGGTAGAAAAGATACATATACTATGAGATTCAAAATGATTGTCGTAAGAAAAAAAACTGTTTTCCGGAAAAATTTATCTATACTTGTTACCAATTTAATGAACGAAGTTAGCTACATACAAATTTCATACATTAAATGAATTTTCTTGACATTTAGCGACATTGGTGTGTGTTGTAGTATCTTTCGATTATTTATATTATAATTTTTTTCAAATCGTTTATATTTACATCTAATATCACCAACAATAGTATTTTTGAATACTGTAAGAAAATAAGGGAATTTATCTGTGGTAATAGCTCAACAAATAGGTAAAAAATCAATATTAACATTAAGTGAAATAGTTTATTACATTTTATAATTTTATAGGCTTATCATACACTTCAGCGTAATGAGCTGTCAAAAGAAAGTTACATTTTCATAGCTATAAAGTTTCTACGGTACAGGAATTATTACTATTAGATCACGATAGGTGATTGGAATATTGTCATTGGTTTAATAACAATTTAAGGGACGATGACTTGCTAAACAAATCATTTTTCTCGGATGAAGCCTGGTTTTATCTAACAGACTACAATTTACAAAACTATTGTATCTGGTCTGCAGAAAATCCACACGAATTTCGATAAACGCAATTGCATCCCATAAAAGTTGGAATTTGGTTAGCTATGTCCAGCCAACGAATAACAGGACCAATTTTCTTCGAGCAAACTGTAACAGCCCAACGTTACCAACAGATGTTGGAATTGTTTATAGTAGAGTTACAAGAAAATGAGCTTGAAGCAGGTTATTTTCAGCACAATAATGCCACAGCACATACTGTGCTCGACAAACCTGCCAATATCTTCAACAGTTTTTTGCCTGACAGGGTCGTTAGAGCACAAAGATGGCCACCAAGATCGCCTGATCTAACCCCATTAGATTACTTCATGTTTGGCTATCTAAAAAATAGGATCTATAGAAACCGCATGCATACCATACAAGAACTGAGACATGCAGTTTTGTCACTTAATAATTATACTAATTGTATGTTATAATTTAAAGTAATAAATAAATTTGGTTAAACACCAGTTAGTACTGAATTATAAAATCATAATTTAGTAAAGTTAAATTAATTGCATTTGATTTTTACAAGCAGAAACACCAATTCATAGTCGTTTATATAATGCGAGTTCAAATATAAGTTACGTTTTCCTTATTTATGACAGATCCGTTTACTTTCTTGTGTTCCAACACTGACTTAGTTCAAACCTTCATTACAAACACGCGGCATATACCTACACCCTGCTACTATCTATAGGAGCGGAATTGACAATCATTTTGAATCGCATAGTATTTAAAGCACAAAAAAGAAATACATAGGAGGCCATGGGTTCTCATAATGACATTTTAAAAATATTAGATATTGACAGCCGCAAAAATTATTATCACTCAGCGAAAAAGTGTGCTATCTATCCTTGTTTACTAGTTACTTGGCCCAATCTCCATAGACGCACTAGGAATAATAGCCTTTCATAACATTTTTAATACTGTAACATTAAAGAACAAAGAAATACGAATGATGTTTTATGAAAAGAGTTCTATCTATTATACAGAATGATTTACGGAATTCGTCCATTAAAAGTTCTTAAATTTGCAATGATATCTCGATTTAAGCATAGTTTAGCTATCGATCTACATATTTAGAAAAAAATACTTCATCTGTAACGCAGCGGGTAACTATTTACAGGGGCGCTATTGAACCGGCAATGTTGTACGCGGGGGCGATATGGGCAGACGCGTGTAAAATTAAAAAAACTAAAAAATATAATCGGGGCGCAAAGATTGTTAACGATTAGGGCCGCGAACGCGTATTCATCTATTTCGGCAGAGGCGGCGTGCGTTATTTCGGGTATTTTACCAGTAGATTTACGCATGAGGAATTCAAATTTCGTAGGGACGCGAATAAAATAGGGTTTGAGGGTTTGATTACGGCAACGGGAATTAGATTAGAACGGGGCGATTTAGAAAGGCGAGTAGATATAGGAGGGAAGGCGAATTCATCCCGCGGAATTAAAAAGTATTAGTTGTAATAAATTTATATAATTTTAAAAATGAACATACAATTAAAATTTACCAAGTAAGTTTTTTCTCCCAGGGCATACTGTGGTCGTTCTTTTTCTGTTGTTTATTTTAGTTTGTGATTTGTTAGTTTGTCCATTTATCATTATTGTACACGTCCTTGTAGACAAATTGAAAAAGATGTGGTAACTAAGGATCGAAACGTTTTTGTACAAATAATATAAAATAATAAATAAATGCAGCTTCCCAAGTTTTTTCTTTTTTAATTATGTACAAACCAAATTACGGCAAAGAAAAACAAACCATTATCTCATATCAATAAATTTTTATAGGCACTTTTCGAGAGGGTTTAGAAATTTTTACGGATAGGTCGAAGGGTGAAGGTGGTACAGGGGCGGCTTTTGTTGTTTATAATAGGGGTACTGAAATACATAATCAAAAGTTTAAATAAATTAAAGGGATCATTACAATATTTTTCAGGCAAAATTAGTTGCAATAAATCAGGCAGTAGTTTATAGTAGACGCGAATGGAACTTATGCAGGACGTGATAATTATAACAGATAGCTTATCTGTATTAGAGGCGTTAGGGGATTTAAAAAATCCGACTGATTTGTTGTTAGATTATATAAAACTTTTTTGGACTAAGGCTCATGTAGGTATAATCGGTAATGAGAGGGCGGATCAATTAGCGAAAGAGGCGGTGTCTAAGGGGAAGATAGCTCGATTATTAGATTTAGGCTAATTTCGGCTAGTGTAGTTAAAAAAAGCGTTTAGCGATAAACTTGATAATCATTGGCAGATTAGGTGAGATAATACCATAAATGGGAGGTGGACTAGGAAATTTATCGGTAGCGTTACACGTTTTAGGGAAATGAGGGTTAATTTATCGTATCAGACGATAAGAATTAATAACAGGTCACGGCAATTTTAAATCATATTTATGTAGAATTGGGAGGGTTAATGATTCGCTTTGTGAATGTGGTGGGGTAGATACAGCGGGGCATGTCAAAAAAGTATACGTTTGTATTCGCGGTGAACTGCGGCTTTGACCAAGAGTTTTTTTTTTTATGTTGGTATGTTAGTGACAAAAATAATAAAAATAAAACATCAAAAGGTGTTATTTCAAGAAAATAAGGTAGTTGAAACAATTTAATGCTAAGTTACAACAGTTATTGGTTGATAAATGTGTTGTTTTTTTTTTCTTCAAGATTTCGACATGTTTTCTGTGATAACCTGAAAATTGCATCTTTTTTTAAGAAAAAAGTGTGGAAGACGTGATTTCCGACGAAAAATCTCTAAAGTTATTCTGGAGTCATTCTACACCAATACAGCTCAAAATTACGATCTTCAGAGTACCCGGGCTATTTTTCATATTTTCCCCAATTTTATAGTATAAATAGAAATCTATATTTTTTAGTGCATTTTTAGGTTCTACTATATAGGTATTTTAAAGCTAATTTTATGAAACATCATTTCACTTATCGGTTACTGTTTCAAAGTTACTTTAGTTTAGTGGAAAAAAGGCAAAAAAATATGATGATTATAGGCGTATGACAGCCGTACAGTAAAAGATAGAGTTTTTATGTGGACCATGGAGATCATGGATCCTCTATTATTTAACCAAGAAATAAATAAATTATACACGGTATCCGAACAATCTAGATTTGGCGTAACCTCTCAGTACTAAAAGTATTTTTTTTCTTCAAATACCACACCTGTATATTTTGTATGTACCATGGTAATGTAGAATTGGATTCTTTATCGATAAGCGTAAGTGTTATTAGAGCTATCTCTATCGATTCTTTTTGGATTAGGGATTTTCAGAAAATGTAGTTTTGAATGAGTACTTTCTTGTAAAATTGGCATGCAGTAGGTTGTGGGGACTACGGAGCATTACTAAACAATATCAATCTACGCTCATGCCAACAGCAAAAATGGAAGACCATTTCGATAATTATAGAAATGAAGATATCTGAAATTTAATTTTTATTCAAGGAAAATTATGGGTAGAACTTGTCGATGTTGTTTAATGCACAGTATTCTCACTTGATCCATTAGCAGACAGATTTGGAGTTTGACTCGACGATGCATGAGCGTTATTTGCGTGTTTTGTAAATTATCATAAAATCTGTTGTAAACCATTGACGTATACCTTTGGCCAGTTAGCCAGTGAGTTGGAATCCTACTGAAACAGGTCTAATGCTAGGTTTACATTAGATTTGCTGTTTGGCTCGTCCGATATACGTTTTCAGCACCAGTAGAATCTTCTGCTAATCGACTCGCCTTCGGCCCTACTTTTTCGGCCAAGTATAGCGAATACTATTGAAAAGCATACCAAATCGGAAGTGTAAACAGAAAAGTGCTAGCGCTATTAAATAGCACCAGCTGACTAGCAAATGTAAACCTGGCTTAATGCAATTCTATATTTTCAGCATCTTATAATTCATTAGAAATGATAATATTATAACTATTACAATAATAAATAAGCTGTATAAACATATAAAACTGGAATTTGAATATGTTTCTTTGATATAAGGAGTGTCAATGCAATATTGAACATGTCCGTGCTCCCAAAGTTTAGAGGAAACGATTTTTATTTGTGTTTGGAAAATCTTTGCCTAGTGGAACAATTCTGTGAGTCGATAATTCATTTGTTAAACTCTACTAATACAGGTGTAAAAATATGGAAGTTTGTTACCGGGAGCCGGCTAATAGCAACCCCAGTGGTAGGTTCGGGAAAGGTTGAATCGAAATGGTTACACCGATTATTATACAATATTATCATGTATTGCGGTTGGTTAATTGTTACAAAAATACAAAAGATTTACAATACGTTATCAACTGATTAAGGTAAAATACAAGAGTTATACAGTAATGGGAAGAGTGTACCTTAATTGCAGATAGCCGGTAGGTGAGGTGAAGCGGGTGGCTTCAGTGTTGGTCCGTAAACTCCACTAGTAGAGTTGCGATGGGGAATTCGTGAACACTCTCGCCCTAAATAAGTGGGCCCTTTAAAGGACACAACCAGATATTACTAAAGGAAGCTTTAGACAAAAAAATTACGCTTACCAACGACCTAAGATGGAGACGTGACGCAATGTCGAACGAACGTGTTTAAATAAAACCTTTTCAGATAAATAAACCCGCTGTCGCAGAACACACACTCCTGGCAGTCCAGGGATAATATAAACAAACGATTTCTAACTAAGTGATTCGCATGAAAGAACCCACTAATGCGGAATTAACAAAGAATTCATGGAGATCACATGAATACGTATTCGGTGTTCGGATAGTCGGCGTCATGGCGTCGTCTACCTCATGCGGAAGGAAGTCGGAAACACGTAATCACTAACGAGTCAAATGAACGTTAAAAAATCCAAAAACCAAAAATTTATGAACAAGAATATGCGCAATATTCTGATAAAATAAAAAACTATAAAAGTTACTTTTAGATGAAAGGAAAAATGCTATTAATTAAAACGAAGTTCGTGTGAATGACGTTCACAATACTAGATGGCGGCACAATTCAATTTAATTTAAAAAAAAGACCGTAAAGTAAGAAAACTGATACGCGCATTTGGCGAGCAACAAGTTTCCAAGCATATGTTATTAACTGAAAAAAATTGCATTTTGTTTATTGGATTTGTTAGTAACGCACGGACTTGTTGAGTTTTGACGTGAATACTCTTAGATTTATTTAGTTTTGCGTGAAAACTGGGTGCTTCAACGAGTCGGTGTACTGAAAAGAGTTTATAAGAAGAACATTTTATTTAATTTATAATCTCCCGACAAAGCATTAAATTCAACCATCTTGATGTCAACTGGACTTGTTTAGGTTTGATGTTAAATCTTCGCAGGACTTGTATACTTTTACTCGAAAATATTTTACTATTTCATGTTGATTCCTAATTATAATTAAATAAAAATAATAATAAAGGGCAGAAAGACCCAAACAGTTTAGCGATAATGCAAACTTACCGAATCATGAGTATTGTGGATTAAAATTATTTTGCGTCAAACACGGTTCGGCGAAATGTTTTGAGAATGAATAATATTATATTAAAGAAAGCTTATTCTAGGAATTGGGCTAAGTAAAGTGTTTACTTGATAAAAAATTATTTACAATAGATAAAATTTTACTTGGAATATTCTTGTTAATTAATACCTTCAACTAAACCAGTTCCTGAATGCAAGTTCTACTGTAAATAGTGCTTTTATTAACGGCTATTACACAGCGTACCTGACAAATTGTGGTAAATAATCGTATTACTTATGACTACTGGTATTGTATCTAACTACAGCACTTGGTTAGTAGAAAGTAACAACAATGCTGATCGCTATTAAACTCATGTATTTTCTTAAATAGTAACAAACTTCCACAACTATGATTATTTGAGTTTTGCTGCCACCTGTATTGTTTTACTATTCCTGATTGGCTAATGCGGCGGAGTAATGAAATAGTCCCGAGACGGCGTACACGCGCAGGCGCGGGCTAGCATCAGTATGAGTTACGGACGTGGGAAAAGGTCGTCGAAAAAGAGTGGCAAGGAGTACGGCATTGTAGCAGTTGGAACGCAAATATATTAAAATACCGGATGGGTTAACTCGAGGCCCCATCCGTATATAGAATCCCAGCGAAAGAAGAAGTACCGAGCCTATAAGCAATCGATGTTTCAGATTGCAGTTTTAAACCACGTGGTGGGATATTTGAATTCCCATTCATTGTGATGATATCTGCGTCGCTGGTGAAGTTACAGTGTGGATGCCGTCGCTAGCTGATGACAGTCCAAGTGCACCTGCAGATAGGGATACCCGACGAAGTAGCCGTTTCGAGCGATCACGACATAAGCGCACGTACGCCGACAGAGGATCAACTCGCCGAGACAACGCCCAGTGCAAAGAACACACAGAAACCGCAAATTCACCGCCTATGTATATTATTTCTTGGTTATTAGTTGTAACTTCAAAGCCATATTTTTCTTTGTCCTTTGTTTAGATTTCAATAATTTCAATAACTAAATAACGTTTCAAGAAAGCCCCATTTACCTTATCTTTTATTATTGCTTTGTTCATTTTTTCATTATTAAGGAATATATTTTATGAGTCATTACGTTGTAAATTGTCTAAAAAAAAAAAAACTGTTGTTAAAGTGAAACCAATATCTTTCATTCATATCAAGTAGTCACTATGTTAAATAAAACTATTACTAATAATACTGCTTTTTTTTTTCTTAAGTAATAAGTATTATGTACCATCTTTAGCAAAATAAATGTGAATTTAATCTTCAACTATTAATGGAATCGAAGCTACAGCACACTGAATAGTAATTAAAAATTATTTGCAAACAATTTTGAATTACGCATTACTCGGTACCCAGTTGCGATTGCATAAATAATTGAAGATTTGTGGAACTTTTTTTTTTATACTTTATCAGTTATTCACACAGAGTACACAGTAAGCTACTTAATAAATATTCACTAAACTTCTCGTTTCCTTTATACACTACTATGTTGAACAACAAATTTAAGGTAAGTATATTGTATAATTATAGCAAACCATTACCTTCTATATATCAGGTATTTAGTGAACGTGCATTAATGATACTCTTTTCTTATCACAAGTAATCTAAATAGCTTGTATTAATTATGAAGGTGTGATAGCTGTTATGGAATAGTTCGCTCACAGCAATACACCTACGACTTGACAAGGGCAAATCTTTGCTTACTGCAACTACATATATTCTTTGGCTTAACTACTTCAGTTTAATTATCATAAGTTACCGATATGAAGCAGACCGTAGAGTAACTTAGATTGCTTCTTGTTAGTATCAGTGTTTAGGATCTCTTTTTACTAGACTAAGTAATCTGTGCTTGTCCCCTATCCACTGAACTTTTTACTTACGATAACTGTATTTTTATTTATGATTATTAATTTTTCTTTTCTCAGTGTAGGAAACAATCCAATTTTGGAAATTTTGAGAAAAGATGTTAAGTATATTTTCTCAAAAAAAAAAAAATGTTTTTGATAAATTTCTTAAATATAATAAATAATAAATCATTGTTCTCTGTTGCCACACACAGAAAAACGATTACTTGATACAAGTGATTATCACTCGAGTCAAGTAAACGGCACGTTCATATATACGCAAGAAGTATTTAACTTTCGCCAGTAAAGAATTGTAAATTCTTTGAAATATTTAAAAACATACATGTTGATTTGAAACTTACATGCTTGATATGACGAAAAAAGATTCTCAAATCAAAATAACTATCGACTCGATCAATTATTCCTATTTCTTTATTTAAGAATGTGACTTATTTATAATGAGAAGGTATTATATTCTATTTGAATACTTAAGTACTTGTGCTAAAGAGCACAATGCCTTAATTCAAGTAACAATATTCTGCATTTAAATTATCCGGTTGTTCGTTTAAGATAGGTTACTTACTTCCTAACTTTATTTAAATGTTTAAAGCAATTCATTTTTCTTTAACTTAAGAAATTATTTTACTTACCTGGAATATGTTAAATTACTTGCACTAAGTAACATTAACTTTATTTGAAGGATGTGGGTATACTTGTACTTATATTTTTTCGTTAGATATTCTTGGTGTTGTGGACCTTTTAGCATAAATTACTTGTCGATTGACGTTTCGATAATTTATACTTTTCGGAATGTAAACGTGACATATGTAAAACTTTATAGAATTCTTTCACATTATAATTATTATAATTTAATAATTTGTGTATTATACTTATCATAATGATATTTAAAGATATACATTCATTTATAAATATACACAAATTTCAAACTAGGTATATATTATATAATTATTATGTGTCCATAATTCTACATTAAGTTTTACATATACAATTGTATTCAGAAAAAGAAATAATTTCCAAACATCACTCTACAAGTAATTTTTGTTAAAAGTCCACAATGCCAGGAATATTTATCGATTTATAATATATAAATCAACAAGAAAATCTACAACATTATTGTATTTATATTGCCTTGAAGACTAGAATGCTCTAAATTGAGAATTTCTTAAACGGACGCATAGAGAGAAATTCTGCCATATTAATCTAATGTGCACTTCGTCTTTTCACGTACTCACAACGTCGGGGTAAGAGATTCTCTCACTCAACTTACATATTAAATTTACAAGAAAATTCATAGTTCATTTCTGAAAACGAATGGAGATTGAAACATTTTGTTGCAAAATACAATAAAGTTGCACATTTATCAATATACAAGGAATTTGTTATAAATAAATTAATATTTGCCTTATCCATATAAATATCAAGTAGTAATGTAAGGAAGTCTATTTACAAATACGAAAATGCTAGAATTTACAAATTTATTCATACACATATCTACTTATAAAACTACTTTATACTACTAATTATAAAAAATAAAATACAATTCATGCAACAGAAATATTGATATACATGTTTAATATTACATTACCGTATTATGCTAAACCGGCATTCCAATATATTCCCATGTTCATTTATAAAGTATTTTTCAATACTCATTAGTATGAAATAAGTAAAATATTTAAAGTTTTTCTTTACATGTATATTTATTTGTGAAGGTACTATTTGGATAAAAGGGGTAGTAATAGGAATTTGAGACATAAAATGTATAACATCAAAAGAAACATATTAGTGCTAAGTTAATATGACAATTTAACCATTTTTTGGCAGAATTATATATATACCACTGGATAAACAGTGATCAATTGTAGGATACCTGCAGTATATGTCAGAAACGGATATTATAGTTTCTGTATTTAGTAACTGAACTAGATAAGCTTCATAATGTTCGTCAAAATTAAGAGTTTCAAACATTTTGCAATAAAATAATATTTGAGAAGTATCCTTATTAATAAAAATATATTCCACTTTAGCAAAATGCGGAGTATTGGCTTCCATAGTATAAAGTAAAACACAACCTTTATTGTAAGTTAAATCATTGTGTTGATACCACTGAATGCAATAGTAGTTTTTTAATAATTCGTGGAAACCGTTACCCAAGTGTTCGATAATCCATTTCAGATGAAGGACTCGTATTAATGATATCTATAAAGCCGGTATTTGTCAGATATCTGTAACAATTCTGCAGTTGTAATCTATTAGCTATAGTCAGGGGAATGTTAATTCGGCTACGTGTATTATTTGCGATAGTTTTTAGCTCACGATGTTTTGCTTCAAACCTTATTGACGATAACAGCGAAACTGGTCCGATAAGCTTAATGATATGAGGATAATGCAATAAAAAATGTTGCTTAGGTTTCAAATTTTCTTGAAATAGACGAATATACATTGCGTGGTGTTGTTCAATTAGTGACTTTAGTTCATTTATCATGTCAGTGGATATTTCCCTGGCTAGCAGAATGTTAGTTATTTTTAATAATAGTAAATAAAACTGCCAGTATTTGTTTTGTAACGGTACTAAATCTCCTACAATAAAATCTTAAGTTTCTTACTAAATTACACATTTCTGTTGCGGAGCAAACAATGTATCCGTTAATTAGCTGTTCTTCCTTAATTGCTGGTAATACATTTTTTTCGTTGGACTCATATGTGGTATATTTTAATCGTATATTTAGAATCTCTAAGGTAAAGCAACCGTCAGATATCAAATATTTTAAAATTCTAGCCATTTCATAGCGATGCACACCCTCTAGCAAATCGTGCATTACATCACAATTGAAGTTTTCATATACATGAAAGAAGTTTAATTCATTCCAAATACACCGTCCTTTAATACCAAATAACTTTTCTTTAACATGGTTTTCGTAATCCTCTTTTCTTCTTAGCGAGTCTTCCAAATTTGTACATTGAATTTTTAATTCACATTTAGTTCCAAGACAAAATCTACAGTAATTGTTTGACGAGAAACTTTCAGAAAAACCTAGCATTGCATGCATCCCCAAATTATCACCAATAATTAATATTACACAAAAATAGATTCTTTGAGAATTACCATTCACATCAACAACTATACCGGTATTTTCCAACTTTTTTAGATCTTCCAGCAAAATTTGAAACGTAGCCTCATTACCGCATGTACTTCTATCTACAGTATGAAAGACTTCTGCTAGAAATATATTTTTTAACTTACTGTAATATTCGGGTGGAATAGTTGGGATAGTATAATAGATTGCACCGATTTTAGTAAATGTGGCGTGGCTTCCTAACGGGTTCCCTACTTGAAGATCATCAAAATAAATTATTAGAGGTAAGGTAAGCTGTGAACGAATTGATTACTCTACTTTTCCAAAGAGTTCCTTGTACAAGATTCTTTAACACTTTTGTATCGTCGTGCATTAACTTTTGCTGGTATGTAATTATCTTATCTAGTACATTAGCAATTCTAAAAATAATTTAAGATTTTGTAGTATCGGAATATTTACACTAGAAAGAGGTTTAACGACAAGAGCAGTTTTGTTTCCTTTTCTACTGACATCATTAATATTACCGATTTTACATGACACAGGTTTGATAAAGTAAGGATGATTTTTGGAATAATTGACTCTCTTATATCAGTGTTAAAATTATCAAAACTTTTTTCAAAAACATGACAACATATTTATTACTAGCTCTAAAAATGGTTTACTTTCATTATTAATTGTTATGCATTGCCTTATCAGTTGTTGAATTAAATTCAAGGCACCACTAAGAAGAAATGAGCGGACTGTATCCACAATAAATTGTACACATGATTTTGGAAGTGTTAAGTTGTCATAAACTTTAGCAACAAAAGTTAGCACCGAAGAATTTACTAGAGTACTGTATTCATCAAAATATTCTTTAAGATTAAATGAATTATCTTCTGAACAAAAGGTATCATTTGCGTTTGAATTAAAATTTAAATGATTGTAGTTTGAATCGGATGATTGTAATAAATTAGAAACTTCTGATTTGTCATTTAAAATTGGGTCAAAATTTATGTCTGTGTGCTTATTAGCGTTTACGCTATTAGATTGTTCGGACAAAGAAAATGTGTGCTTCATTATTAAATGTTTTTTAAATACCGCTCTTTTATGAAAAGTTCTATCACAATTCCCAATTGGACATGCGAAAGTGTGACTGGCGTGAATATATTCCATATGAAATATCAATTTTTCGGCTTGCGTGAAAGGTATATTGCAGCATGTAAAGGAACTCATAATTTTAAGCTTTAATCCAAATATTGATATAAATGAGACAAATAAGGAAAGACTTTATCCTCTGGGTTATTAATTTTATATACACATTTTTGAACAAGGTACCATATATGTTCTGCCTGCGGAGGATACTTGGCATTAAACGTATGAAAGCATTTAAAACATATATCAAGAGCAGTTAGTAACTTATCAAATTTGTAGTACCGTACATTGTCGATTATTATATAGATATTATTAATTTCACTTAAGGTACAACCTTCTACTAGAATGTAGGGTTGCACTGGGTAATTTCGAATGGCTGCCTTTTCTTTTGTTTTACCTATTAGTATTTCAATATCAGCAGGAGTCTGAAATTCAATTGGAATTACCAATCTATAATGTCATGAGATGGTTCTATTACCTGGGCGTGAACAATTATAGCCTCTAGACTCTCTTGTATGGAAAATTTCCAATCACCAGTACGCGATCTCTTTCTGCCTTTATGAGGAACTAGATGCGGTAGTATTTGTAACTGCAGGGCTGTTTTGTAATCTGAAAATAGTTTATTAGGAGAGTAGAAACTATTTATATATTCTAAAATACTTACTGTCACTAATATTTTCATTCAGTAAATTATATAAAGAAACACAAATGTCAGTTTTGTTCCACTTTCATATATACGAGCGAAAAAATTTTCCCATTCCAGTAAAAGTTGCAGTCCTGCATTTGGATACAACAGGTCAAATCGAGATCTATCTACGAATATAATAAAATTTTAACAATAAATTTGGTATTGTATGTAATACTTACTAAATTTATGGCTCGGTTATCGGTTAGTATTGGCCAATTTTTAATAAAATCCTCTACAGATAGGGACTTATCACGTTTTCTTAAAGCAAATGTCTCTTTCCACTTTTGCAGTACTTCAGTCCACGGCTCATTTCTAGCTTTTAACCACAATGCAGCATTCTCTTCCTCTTCTACAAAAAGATATTACATAAGTATAACATTGGAAACAATGATATAAATATATAGAATATAAGCATTTTTAAAAACTACACACCGCTGAAATTATCAATATTCTCCAACGCTTCACTCTTCTGTGTAGATCTTCTTTGGCCTCCTATATACAATAGTTTTTAATTTTGTCTACGAGTTTTCCTTTCGCGATCACGTGTTTTTTAGTTACACTTTTCAGCTTTTCGTACAGCGGGTACGTAATAAGTTTGTGTTTTTCAGTGGGAAATAGGCTTATTATTTTAGAAGTTAGAAATATTATATTCAGTATGCGTGAAGCGGCTAGACCCAATAATCTATTTATAATTCTATTTCAAAACTTACTACTTTACTTACTGTTTGACTATGTCTTTATATATGTGTTGCATATAGTATCAACTAGGCGATTTCTTCTATTGTTGTTCTAGTGATTGTTCACCTTATAATAGTTAAGCACCGCTTGTTGCCGGCTGCCGAGGTACCCAAAAGTGTCGCCAAATCAAAGGTTAGAAAAATCAGGAGGTCTCTTATCAGAAATTCTATACTGTATTCACTTCTTAGGGATGTGCTATTCTGTTTGAAATTGTATTTAATAATTAACAAGATATATCAAAATAATGCAGTTTACCTCTGAAAATGAACTATTTTCCGTCACTGTTACGGTAGAAGGTAATGAGGTTTGTATATCTTCTTCTATTTCATCTGCCTTTTCTACTTCTATCATTACACCTCTTCCTTCTGTGGTAATATACTCAATAAGAAATTCTCTTTTAATGGTAGCCCCAACCGAGTCTTTAAATAGTATATCTACTGTATTGTCCAGTTGGAGTTCGTTTTTAACTAAAAATGCATTTGCCTCAATAGTTTATTTACACTGAAGTAATACTAAAAAAATTGAAGTGGGAGAGAACTGCTAAAGGGTACTGAACACTACGATAGCTCCAGGGCAAAGCAAAACATGCTAACTAAATCAAATTGGTTTTTTGAAAAATTCTAAAAACTTTTTATTTTAAATTTTTCAATTTTCCGATGTAGTATCTGAATATACAGTGTGATTCAAGTAAATATGATGACTTCACATATTTTGTTTTTAAAAACTATGTAAGATTGTGACGTCTTCGAAATTCTTTCGAAAATTTATCCTAACCTTTCGGTAATTGCGATTCAAAATACTAAAAAATAAATATGGTATCCATTTAAAACTAGAACTAGGTAATATCATCAAAATATTTACATAAATCACTTATATTCAGATATCACATCGAAAAAAAAAACGTAGAATTAAAAGCGAAATACCAAGTGTTTTTGGAATTTTCCAAAACATATTTCTACTTATTTGGCCTTTTATCAAATTTATTTATTTTATCGCATTTATTAGTTTAATATTAACTATAGAATTTCCATCCATTCAAGAACACGATTCCTATTGCAACGCATGTTTCCTATACGTATTACCAACGGCCGGCGCCGACTAGATACCAGGCCCGGGACATTGAGCGGGAAGTGCCCGAGAACACCGGCCGGCACAAGCGGATAGGGATAACACCTCTAATGCATCAGTAATCTCGAAATTACGCAATTGTTTATACGAGTATATAACCGATACCCACTTTTAAAAAATTTAGCTTTTCAACACTTTACAATTTCTCAATGTTAAAATCTTTTTTTTACGAAATTAATACATGCGCGTACAATTTAGCAGCCAGTTTATTTCGCGCGTAAATGATGTGATAGAACAATAAGATTTAGCTAAGCAGGAAAGCAAAGGTTTGTTTGAAATTGTGTATTTTGAGAAGAGATGAGTTTATAATATGTAAACTGCTTCAACAACTATCGTATAATAAAACCTCAAATTACCTAGGGCTATAGCATCACCTACATTTGTAGGTAAACGCCATCCATACAAAATGGCCTTATGTTGTCGATTCGTACGTGAAGCTTGTTTCACTCATCGCAGATAAAGTAAGCGTTGCACCTACAAGAATTATTTGCTACCTTAGTAAATGTGTGATGTTATATATGAATATGCGCAAAGCGTAAATAGAGATAATCATACCTCTCAATTCTTTTCACATTTGCAGATCAGACACCACTACGACCACTTACTTATAACGAAACCATAACTGAACTAAACATGAACCCCCGCACCACTAGGGCATCCCCACTGTTAGATCAGATATCTAAAATCCCAATAAGAATCAATTGACGTACGTTTCAACATGTGCAATTCCCTAATTACTGACTAACCTAAATTTAAGTATTTTAAATCTTTCGAGGAGAAATTATATTTTGGTTTCAGTAATATTTCAAGAAAATAAAAATATTTTCACGAGTTAGGTGGGTACTTAAATCTACAATATTTTCCTGAATGAAGTAAATAGTTACTTGTGTTAAGTGAATATAGTCAGGAAAATATTTTTATTTCAATTAAGAAATCGTTTTTCTGTGTGCACATTCCGTTGTTTCGGATGGTATTGACTTCTATTTAAATGGAGCTATAAATATAAACGTCATATTATTTCAAAGGAGTGCCTTGTTTCAATCACTGTAGCTGGCTCATAGTATCACAATTTAATAAAAGTTATAATAATGCCTGATAGCCAATTTATGCCCACATCGTGCTTATTATTTACGTTCAGTGCGTATACCTCTCGTTAATGACTTGAAAATAATCGTAAAAGCTAAATTCTGCTGAGGCATGAAGGTTATTCTTCATACAACATGCGTACAGCAATTACATGATGTTTGCATACGTATGTGGTACATACGGTTTGTGTTTTATATTTTATTCTTACGCAGGACGAGTTCAAGTGAGTTTATTGCATGCACGGAGAGAGAGAGGGATGCAGAGAGCCAGAGCTCAATGAAACGTCGGTAATTGGCCTAGAGAACCATAACCGTGGTGCTTAGTTCGAAATAAGTTGCTTAAATATAGACTGCATCGACTTTGAAATAATTGGTACAATTCATTAAGCACTAACAATATTTGGCCAATAAAAGTAATCACGATTTTATTTGTTAGAATTAAAAGAATACCATGTGATTTGAAATGATTGTCGTAAGAAAAAAACTGTTTTCCGGAAAAATTTATCTATATTTATTACCAATTTAATGAGCGAAGTTGCTACTTACATTTCTACATTAAATGATTTTTTTGACATTAGCACATTGGCGTGGCGTGTTGTAGTATCTTTCGATTATTTTCCTTATATTTTTTTTCAAACCGTTTGTATACATCTAATATCACCAACAATAGTCTTTCTGATTATTTAGTACTGTAAGAAAATAAGGAATTTATCTTGTAGTTAGCTCAACAACCAGGTAAAAATCAATATAACATAAGTGAATAGTTTATAAATTTTATATTTTATAGGCTTATCATCAACCTTCAGCGCAATGAGCGTCAAAAGAAGTTACATTTTATCCCTATAACGTTTCTACGGTACAGGAATTATTACCATTAGATCAAATAGGCGATTGGAATATTGTCATTGGTTTAAAACAATTTAGGGACGATGACTTGCTAAAACAATTCCATTTTTCTCGGATGAAGCCTGGTTATCTAACAGACTATATCAATTTACAAAACTATTTTATCTGCGTCTGCAGAAATCCACACGAATTTCTACGAACGCAATTGCATCCCGTAAAAGTCTGGAGTTTGGTTAGCTATGTCCAGGCAATGAATAATAGGGCCATATTTCTTCGAGGGAAACTGGAGCGCCAACGTTACCAACAGATGTTGGATTGTTTATTGCAGAGTTACAGAAAATGAGCTTGCAGCAGGTTATTTTCCGACATATGCTCCAGCACATACTGCCGACAAAATTGCCAATTAACTTCAACAGTTTTTTGCTCAGGTTCGTTAGAGCACAAAGTGGCCACTAAGTTCGGCTGATCTAACCCATTACGTTACTTCATGTTCGGCTATCTAAAAAATGGATCTATAGAAACCGCATTGCATACCATAGAAGAATAGAAGATTGCATTTTGTCACTTTAATTTATAGTAATTGTATCTTATATTTAAGTAATAAATAAATTTAGTTAAACCAGTTAGTATGAATTGTAAAATCNTAAGTAACGAATCTCACAAACATTACAACAGGAGATTCGAACAGGAGGTTGGCTATCTGTGAATGGTTTATTAATTTTTCTGATGAGAGTTTGAATGGAGCACAATGTATTTTATGCAGTGATGAAACAACTTTCTCCAATAGAGGAATGTTTAATAAGAAGAATGAACACTACTGGACGCAAGAAATTATTATTATTAATAATGCATATACATGCTGCACAAGTTCGATTTAGTTTTAATATCTGGTGCGGATTAATTGGTTCGACAGTTTGTTGGTCCAGTAATTCTACAATGGGCACATTGACAGGAGAGAGATATGTGGAATTTATTCGTACCGTTGTTTAAAAAATTTCCTTGATAACGTCAATTACCTGATGCGCCAAAATTTGTACTTTCAGCAGGACAGTACTCCGACACATAACTGCCGCATAGTTCACAACTATCTGGACATCATCTTTGCCGATAAGTGAATTGGTACAAATGAGCCAATTCGATGGCCAGCACGCTCTCCTGATCTTTCACCTTTATACTTTTTTCTTTGGGGATATTTAAAAGATCAGATATACAGATCTCGGTACAACAATGTGAACGAATTGCAAAATAAGGTTAGGGAGGTTTTCCGCTAATTGGATGGAAGGACAATCTTAAGAGCTACCTTGAATGTACTTAAGCGGGCACGAAAATGTATGGAGAATGAAGGTGATACCTTTGAGCGGTATTTATAAATTATGCATTTACTTTTTCCTATTGAATTTAATTTCAACGACATTATTTTAAGATGTAATATGTTAAAATAAACATTAACCATAAAGCCATGTATCTGTTTTGTTAAAAGTTGATTCTTTATACTGCTTTACATTTTATAAAATAAAAACCATCATAACTTCTTTATTATTCGTTTTAAAACAATATTGTATTGATGTTTTTGCAACATAAATTAAATTAAAAAAATTCATTGTTTTAAACAATATACAGGGTGTTCAATTAAAAAAATATATAAATGTCAAAATTTCTTGGAGATGCGTCATTCAATTATTTTTTCGTATATTGCATATTAATCAGCGTTAAAAACCTACTTTCTAAGAACCAATAATAACACACACAGGAAAACGATTACTTGATGCAAGTGATTTCACTTCAGTCAATAAACGCGCACGTTCATAATATACGCAAAGAAGTAGTTACTTCAACGAAGAATAGAAAATTCTTGAATATTTAAATAAATATGTAGTTGATTTAAACACTTACATTCTCATGTGTCGCGTACGCGTTTGCTAGCATCCCCACTGTTAGATCAGATAGTCTAAAATCACCAATAAGAATCAATTAACGTATGCGTTTGCACATGTGCAATTTCTACCATTACCGACTAACTAAATGTAAGCATTTAAAACACTTCGACGAAGAAAATTAATATTTGGTTTCAGTAATATCCCAAGAAATTAAAATATTTTACACAAAAGGTGTAATTACTTAAACTATAATATTTTCTTGAATGAAGTAATATTTACTTGTGTTAAGTGAATATAGTCAAGAAAATGTTTTTATTTCAATTAAGAAATCGCTTTCTGTGTGCAGAGATAGCCATGCTGTGCACTTAATTTCAATCAGTCTATATAACAATAGCTGAAAATACGATTACTACAACCTTCCTCTTAGTATAATGTCATTTTTCCTTTCCAACAAGAAAGATAATTTTAACAATAGATATCTTCACGTCCATGTCCCATCTCTCTCTTAATCAAGATATAAAATGTTTTTCAAATATATCCAAAGGCAACTGAAACTACTTTTTAATACTTTTACTGGTCTTAGGTAAATATGGACCTAAGACCAGTATTAGTTTGTTGATGCCTGTCAAAGATATTAAGGGATATTCGACTGTATTTTGGGGAGATCTAACGAATTGACAACATCGACCATAACACAGCGTAGCAATTATGTCCGTTCCTAACTTACACATACCTTATTGTCGTTTAAAAAAGAGGGGATATTATAAGGTTTAAAATACATTGTGTTAACTTTGTAACAGTTGCTAATTTTATTTCGATTATCACGTCACATGTATAATAAAAGTTATTGTATTAAAGATTTGTAATTACATATTATTAAAATAATATAGGCAACAGGTAAGTTCTGATTACTTAATCAACATTGGTCCTAACCAAATTGCAAAATAGATTTGCTATGAATTGTTTGCGTGTATTTATAAAATATATCATAAATCCTAATGTAATACATTAGTTTCAAACTTAATACCATCGTTCACTTATCGCAAGAATAGAACCAAACTCGAGCGATACCTTTGCAGTTGCTTGTAACTTGTTTCCCATGTCAGAACTTCCGCGAGACAACATTATTAGTGAAGTACCCCTGCAACGAGGGACATATTCTCCCATGTAATCGCGTGACACGGTGTGCATTGAAATCGGATTCAAACTGCCCGCGCTTACAAGGCGCATCGAATCCATCTCCATTGGTTCAGCGGCAGAGATGAATGTGTCCCCGACTTCGATTGGTTCCGCCGCGGCGCGTGACCATTATTTGTTCCGTTTCCTTGTTAGCACATTAATTATAGATCATTGGTTTCGAATGCGCTTGGGGTATCCGTCGTAATTTAATTTTTATAGTTTCCGAAGATAATATGTTTGAGCAGATTGGGTGTGTTGTTAAATGTGACTAACTGCTTGTTCAAGGAATAAATAAATATTGTAAGCATAAACACTACATTTTATTTTAATTTCTTAAATTTTATATTTTAATTAAATATTACGGCTTACACAATTGAAAGAGCCAGTAAATTGTCGAAATCAGTTGAAGTTCTAACTGTGCCATTTCCACAGAAAAAATAACATATATTTTATAAACACCGAATACAAATTAATGTACAAGTTTAGTATCCTAAGTTACGTTAAGCGCACTAGAGGTGGATAAATATATATCTCGGAGCCGTAAAAATATTAATTTATTGGGGACCGTTAACAATTTATCCCTGATCTGGGAACTTGTGAACACACTTATTCAGGGAAATGAGAAAGCATGTTGTGGAACAACTTCATGGACTTAAACTTGTCATCAGTATAGCATTTACAGTAGCTAAACGGTTAATTGATATTTAGGCCAATCAAAAAATGCTCTAACATCGAAAGAATTGTCCTATTTTAGTGCATGTATGGGAGTGCAGTTCACCCAATTATACCAGAATAACTTGAGTTACAAAAGAGACCTTAGTTTCAAAAATATATTTTAAATTTATGGTTGTTTTCTATACAGTGTTGTACAGTGTCAAAATGAGAACTTAAAGATGTAAAAAACGCGTTTGTTTATTAAACCTGCTTACCATATTAATGTTGATATAACCGTGCAGGTTTCACAAATTAACCGTAGTTAGTCTCAGTAAGATCACTTGGGTTGTTTTCAGAAGTAATGTAACAACCGGAAATGAATCTGATTGCCCTTTCATATCGGGGTAGATTCTCCTGTTAGTTTTTCTTTGACTTATCTTCACAACGTTTGTTGTGTAATTCATATTTAATCTTTATATAAATTACGGATTGACCAAACAGTAATTTTCAAATGTACTATAAGATAAAGATACTATGGGAGTGAATATTACGTGCATAAATAAAACGATAAAATTCCCTTGCAGATCTAATTTGTTTTATATATAATTTTTCTTATAGTACATGTTAAATTTAATTCCTATTTACATTAGTCAACGATGCCAACATAACTTCGGTAATATTGGGAAATATTATCTAATTTTACTAAATTACATCCTATCAACATGGATACCATAGGCTACATAAAAAAAATTAATTGAACACATTGTGTGCTTACAATAAGATGTATAAAGCATATAAAGTAAAATAATAAATTAATTCAATAAATACATGTGAATAGTTATTAACAATTGCTCTATTACTTCAGAAATTTAAGCAAAAGATTGCATTGTATTGAGCAGTTCTAGCTTCACAATTTGTAAACTATTAATTAAACTATTGAAATCGTGGTTTAAACAAAATTGTACAAAAGAACGACAAAATGTAAAGTTGAGATACAGAGGATGCATGGCTAATAAATAATATAGCCAAATATATCTAGAAACCCACAACAGACAAGACTTAGTCACTGGCGAAAGTGCAGAGATTAGCATTCGTATGCATAACGGGGGCAATGAGAACTTGCCCAGCAGCAGCTATCTAGGTAGTATTAGATTCGTACCCCTCTCCATATTGTAGTAGAGAGCGTGGTAAAAAGAATGGGCAAGGAAGGAACGATTAGGCATAGGCCTCAATCTCCTGATGGTGATCAAACCCAGGACATGCAAAAAAAAATCAGCTTTGTGAAGGAATTCATCACAAAACTAAAAGTAGAAGTAACAAGAGCGAGTGGGACCATAACACCATCTTGAAATTGAATAGAAATGCCATCAAATGGTACAATGATGGCTCAAAAGCGGCAAAGGGAACTGAAATAGGAATATATGGGCCTAGAACCAAGTATTTCGAAAGCTTGAGGAAATACCCAAGTATCTTCCAGGCGGAAATACACGCTATTGAAAGATGCGTCCAGTTCAATATTCATAGAAGTTATCGAAAGCAGGAGATTATCATGATATCTGATAATCAAGCAGCTATCAAGATGGTTTCAAGATGGTCTGGGAATGCCTAGGGAAATTAAATAAGCTAGGCAAAAGGAATAAAGTAACCCTCCTGTGGGTTCCGGGTCACACACGAGTGGAGGGAAACGAAATAACGGATAATCTCGCAAAAAAGGGGCCGGCACACCTTTTGTAGGGCCTGAACCCTTTTGTGGGGTAAGTAGCAGTACAATACTGAAGAAACTGAAAAGAGAAATGGAGCAGGGAAAATCCCATTACTGGGAGAATCTCCAGGAATGAGGCAAAGTAATATTCTTCTGGGAACCTATAACCAGGAGAGGTTTACAGAATGCATGAACCTGAGTAAGAACACACGTTCGCATATTAACAAGAATACCTCAGGCCATTGTAAACTGAAAGGACACCTGAGTAAGCTTGGATTCTAAAGGAATCTTAATGTAGATTTTATAGGGAACAGGATGAAACGCCCATCCATCTCCTCTCAAATTGCGTAGCACTGTGCCACTCAAGGGCGTTGCACCTCGGATCATGTGAAATTGAAGAAGAAGACTCACCTAACCTGGGGCCTTCTAATATCTTACACTTTCTGAAAGGAATAGGATTGGAAGACCAGCTGTAAAACAGCAAGAATAGAGGACACGATAGATCTTTTAGGTCGCAGTTAACATCAACCTTCCCATATACATACATAAATAGTCACTGGTAACTCGAAGCTGCAATGAATTTTGTTCTGAAACGAAAAATAAAAACAAATCTTATCTCAATTATTTTATAACATTATATGTCGGTATAGCTCAAATCTTACTATCTTAGAATGAATTTTTAAAGGTCTATTCGTTGATGAAATTTTGCAAGATTTCAGTGTGTTCAGTTAGTGACATAATCTAAAATCTTCATTTTAATAGACACAATTTCCATCTAAAATAATTGACAACCACGATTATATCGTTGCCCATTATATACTCTGCCATGACTACGTCTGTATTCTACCATGATGCCTTAGCGCCTATAAACATTTTAGATTTGCTAATTGTAAGTTTATTTTCAAGAGAACCAATTCTGTTCACTCACAACGATGGAAAGAAAAGTAACAGAAAGTAAAAAAAACATGTATCACAGTTTTTCTAAGTTGTAATATAAAGAGACGACACTTACCTCTTTCTCTTTCTTATTGGTGTGTCTTAGATATTATTTGAAAGAATAAATCCAGCCCTTCATACTCCCGTCTTTTCGGTAAAAATATTACTCTAATAGTGTTTCTTTCCCAAGTGCAAATGAAGTTTTTTTTTTTATTTAATAAATACTTATATGCATATTTAATAGTCATCCTATTTTATTGTTCAACTGACTTAAAAGCAGCTTCAGTTAGTATACAGAGTTTTCGTAACTTTTCCTTAAACTATAGGTGCTATTTGAAAAAATATAGTCATAGTTTGTAATTTGCTAAAACAGATACCACCATTTTTGAAATGCATTTTCCAGTTAATATTTTCAATTTTTGAAATATATCTTTTCGTACTTAAAAACGTGATCGTGCCTTTCGGAGTTTTTTGTCGAAACAATTTAGTTCGGGCTATTTTGCCGGGATATCGAGAAATATTTATAATATTAATTACGTCTGCAAATAAATATAAACGTAAACCAAACCTTTTCCTAAATTTCAACATTTACAGTAACCTGAATAGCAATATTTTGCAACTTATTTAGAATGTATCATTTCGACGCGTCCACAAAACACCGAAAATGACGATAAAGATAAAACCGAAGCTCTAACAGCCTGCTGAAACAATGCACACACAACCGCACACACATACATCGTGGTTCCGGTGAGGAGGCACTAAATAGAAATCCGATAGATTATAAAATTTGATTAAACTTTTGCGGGCCGTAAATTGAACTAAACTGAAAATCCGAATGGACGCATTCGAACAAGAAGATTAGATAAGTGTAATTACTGATTTATTAGACCGGGCCGAACTGAGGAGGGTGTGACGTGCTATTTAAATACTAAAACTAATCCGATTTGTGCGAGGATACAAAAAAATCTGCTTATCAATTATTTGGGTTCACCAGCGACGTTATCATTTCCCCGACCGCCGCCGCCGGATGGAATACTTTTAATTTATCGAACAGCGACGTTTACGTAGATAATTGTCTGATGTATTTAAATACATTCAATTGCTGTATACATCGTATATATTTTTTTTTATTAGGCATAAATTTAAGAGGGTGCTCTTCTGTTATCTGACTGGGACAGACAGAATGTAAAATGAAATCTATTCCACTTGTTTGATATTATATGTATAACTCAGAATTTTTTAACATAATTTACCAAATGCAAACACGGTAGCCTTCTTCCCTTATCAGAATATATTTAATGTTACATTCATACCACAATTTCGTCAACACAAATTGTTATGAAATTCCACTCGTTTTTCCAGCAGCCAAAGTCAAAATTTATCGATTGAATATAACTGACGCTAAAATTGGGCTCGGACATAAACTTCAGAGACCGAGACCGAGACTGTTAGGTCCTTCAGACTTGTGCTTTCTAATTTATTTTAAAAAGCTCGAAGCGCTATAGGTACAGCCAACACGCCAATATTTTAAGTCTCAAAGAATTTCAAATATCTAATAGTTTATTTTCCAACAGGTAGAACCCAAATACAGGAAAAAAATACAAAATTTTGATCAAGATAAAGGTTATCTATACGGAAAAAAGGAGAAAAGGGCATAGTTAACGCCATACTAGTGATAATTCCTGATATAAATTCTAAAGAATCATTATGTATATCACACAAATGAGCGATATCGTTCGTGCACATTGTTGATATTGGAGATTTAACCAAAACATTTGTTCTGTGCTGATCACAATAAAACTTACACTGATGACGACTTTCTATTCTAGGCACATTTAAATTTATTCTACCTAACAACCATGAACAATCTATGCTGTTATTTAACAAGTTCCACAAAAATTTCAATTTAAGCATAATACGCCTTATACGTAATGATACCAAATTAAGTCTAGTAAGTATATCGCCATAATTCGTCCCTCTCACTGGATATACACCATGAAGCTTAAAGATTAAATATTTCCCAAAACGTCTTTGAACTGACTCAATGTTGTTAATGTGGATCTGGTAAATGGGATACCAGACTATTGATGCATAGGTATTCCAGTTTCGAGCGAACATAAGCATAGTACAGTAATAGTAAGCAGTTAGTGTCTTTGAAATCCCTACAGGTCGTACATATGAATCCGTACATTCTGTAAGCAGCATAACTGTCAAATCAACATGATTAATAAACTAAATGTTCTCGGTTTCACTCAACGCATATTTAGTTGCAGCTCTGGATGGCTCTGATTGGTATCTATTCTTAACATACAAAATTAAAAACATATCTGTAGTGGAAAAGCCAGTAGTTTAAAAAAAAATTATATTTGATTTGTAAGCATGGCTATATTAAGTAAGTAGCCATTAAAAACCGAACGTTGAAAGTTTTTTGTATAATGAATATGAAATTTATGTTTTTTTCAAGTAATTATTCCTTCAAAGACCGTGATTCATAGTAAAAGTGTAAACGCACTAACAAACACTAGCTAATCAAATTACAAATTATGCTAAAATGCGAAATAAACATCTAGCATTGAAACGTAATCTGTAATTATATAATACGAAATTATGATGCAGCCACTCCTCGTTGGCTAGCACTAGAAACATAAATGCAACATCCAGTATGATTATTAAAATAAAAAATCCTGCGTTTTGCCTACATGCGTAAAAGAATTCAGCCATAAATTCAAGTTTACCATATACAGTCAAACACATGATACTACGATGATGTCTTTAAATTAGTAGTATTGGTATTAGTAAGGAAGGGTAGCGCAACAGAGTGCGCCATTAAAGTACTACAAGCAAGCCTACAGATACATACGAGTGTCTGAATGAAAATCAGCAATCGTTTAGGGTTATGGAGCATGCAAAAGATGTAAAAGTGTAAATAATAAGGTGGCATTGTAAGTTCGTTTGTTGTTATGAATACGAACAACCTAGAATCAATTATTCTAATCCTACAGGTACTAATCAATGTACATCATTTTTGTAATCGCTTAATTCTTATATGATGATATATAGATGTATGAGAATATTTAGACTATTTATTTAAGATTATTTGCTTATAAGCGACGAAAAATTTTTCATTTATCTTAATTTTGAATGAGGTTTCTCTATTTTTAGTTTTATATTAAAAGTGTTCTAACCTAGTAATATTTAACACTAACAATATTTTCTCGTATTTTCCTATTTAATTTTCTGATAATTATTTTGTTTAAGACGAGTGTTTTTGTTGCTGCTGTACTTAATTGTGGGTCAAGAATTTACTTTTTGTTTCGGTATTTAGCTTAAACATTACTATTCATATACTAAATGTTTTGTATTTTAGGTTAATAAAAATGAATCCGCATCGTTTTCTTCTTGATTCACATACTTCATACTATTTATTATTATTATGTACTATATTAATATGTCAAGTTTCAAAATATCAAAAAGTTTGTAGTAAAAACGTGCCTTCTTGAAAACATGAATGACAGTTCACTAATGTCCATATCCATGAGATTAAACCAAAAACTTCTTTAACCTCTAACTGCGATCGCAACACCTTCTCCTCTCATTTCTGTAAGCCGTAAGCCAATCACGTTACCGTTCATTATCGCATTTCTATTGTTTATCTGTATAGAGCCAATTATAAAGTTGTTGCTATTTTTTTTCAGATTTGCTTATATTTCGTTTTTTTTTTTTTGCTACAAAATAAAATGGTTTGAGAACTGAAGAACTTTCTTTTACTGTTAAAAACGAATCTAAATTATTACAAATTCATAATACACAAGCTCCAAAATTGTATGGTTTACCAAAATTGCATAAAAATAATATACCTTTAGGACCAAGAATTGCTTATGGACGAAGTCCTGTTTTAAATATCAAAATTTTTAGCAAACTGCCTTAAAGATATTATTTTTAAAAATGGCTACTACATAAAAGATTCATAGCAATTCAAATAATTTATAGTCAACTAAATTTTAAAGTGATATCCGTATACACAAACACACCATTAGTTCTAGCAAAACAAATTTTATTTACAAATTGGAATGGGTGTGCAATGGGTTCACCAATTTCTAGTATCATTGCTCAAATTATTTCAGAGTCTACTGAAAAAGAAATTTTAAGTAAAATAGATTTCGAATATTTTTTTTTCAAAAGATATGTAGGTGATTGCATAACCGCATTAAAAGAGAAACATATACCAGTTTTACTTGAAAAATTGTTATCATCGAAGATTGAAATCGATGAAAACAATAGCATTACTTTTTTATATTAAAGAAATTCATTAAAAATGATAACAAAATTCTAACTAAATGGTGTACTAACCAATATGATCTGGACGTTATCTAAATTTTAAGTCTTCACAACCTTTTTCATAAAAAGTTAGTGTCATTATTAGTTTAGCCGATAGAGTAATAACATTAACAAGTTCAGTTTTTCGATTTAATGCTAGTAATAAAGCAAAAAAATATTTTAGAATAAAATAATTATCCAAATTCCCTTATAAATGAAATATTCAAACAAAGAATAATTTTATAATAAATCGCAAAAAATATAAATAATAGTCAAACAATTAGTAGATTTTA
Organism: Protaetia brevitarsis; assembly: GCA_004143645.1. NCBI lineage: Eukaryota > Metazoa > Arthropoda > Insecta > Coleoptera > Scarabaeidae > Protaetia > Protaetia brevitarsis. Next base: position 4,486,593 of record RXPK01000037.1, on the reverse strand, counting down.
ACAATATAATAGTATAACAATTTTAAATAAAAGGCGAAATTTAAAAAACAGAAATATACTTGAAATGATTCAAATTTATAAACATACATAGAAACCCAGTTAATGATAAAACTAATATACAATACTTCACAGATATAACTTAGTTTTGTAACTAAATACAATAATATTTTTTAGAAATCTATTTAATTATAAAATTTCATATTTAACTTACAATAAATAATCAAAACATATTATATTGAAACTCAATCATTGAAGAAAACAATTACGATTTTGTCATTCATTAAACAAAAAGAATTATTTATAAATAATTTTCACTACCACTTTACAAGTTATATTTTTTTATATATTTTTACTTAAAAAAACATTTGCAATAAAAGCGAAAGGTCGTTTAACATTTCTGTGTTTTTCTGAAGATCTAAAGACCAAGAAAAACAAAAGGAATTAATTGTCCCTGATAATCAAATTCACATTTCAACATACAACTTTCAAAATAATTATAATGATACAATTTTTTTTTCATCCTTCATTAATTCAAGTAACTGCATAAAGATTTTTTGGAAAAATGGAATGGTTCTAAAAGACGTTACTAGTTTTAGTTATGTTACTTTTGGGTGTAACAACTTAGTGTAAACTACCTATGTATAGACAATGTTGACTGTTTTTTTGTATTATTTCGAAATTTAAAAAAGTCTTATTAATCTTCCTTTACAAATTTTTTCCTTTTTTTTTATCAAATATGCTTAGATAGATTACTATACTAGAATAAAAATGACAATAGCAATTTGTCATTTTTATTTATATTTGCTATGTCCACTAGAAATGTTATAACGTTTCAACAAGAAATTCTTACTTTTTTAAAGGCAATTTTACTAAAAGAGAAAACAAATACAAACGAAGTCGCCAAAAACAGTGGGTACTTTAAAATTTTGTTTTATCACACCCATTTATAATTTATTAACTTTGTCGACAAATTAGGCTAATGCGGTTTTGTAATAGATTTGCGCATAGAATCGTGACATCCTAGTAAATATCTTTAAAAATAAGGCGACAAAGATGAGAAGAGGAAATTAAATTGAGCGAGATTCTCCATTCTGCAGTTATAATCCGGTTCTATTCGTGAATTTACCATACATCTTAATATGCAAATGGATGCGTCGCAATAAAAACGAACTGAAACTGCAACTGAAACATTTTTCAACATTATACATTTTTACGGTTAGCGTGTAGGTAACAACACGCCGTATTTGTTTCTCTTTTCTTGAATTCTGCTTTAAAATCGAAGAAAAAAAGCACCACGGTAGTTTCACTGCTATTCCGCGTACAGCAGTGGAATTTTGACTAATTGTTTGAGATTTCCATATGAATGAGATAATGAAATATGGTAACATTAATATGGATATATGCTACAAAGCGAACTGTAAGCAGTCCATCTGACCTTCTGTAAGTACCCGGCCATAATGGCTACATTAGCACGCCTTGCAATCTGTATGTATGAGATTTTCACTAATTTGCATAAAATGTGTCTCAGTGATTCATATATCTTATTGTACTTGATATATGATTTCTGCTTTACCCTGTTTGGATTTCAATTGCCAACGGAGTGTCTCTTCTCGCAGAAAATCGATTTTATATGCATATAGTTCCCTCAATCAATCTCTGGATAAATTTAAATTTGCATATTAGTTTTCTAAGCACTTTTCTTTAAAAAATGCAAAGAATATTTTTTCATTTGCAAGTATTTGAATTGTTGAAGGTAAAATTAATAAACAATTGATTATTGTTCAAATTAATTTTCTATATTTGCGATGTGAAATAAAACATTTGCAAATACTAAAAGTAACCACTCAATATGCAGAATAGATAAGTACTTAAGAACTATTATCTAAGCAATATTTCTTAAGTATACTTTTTTTATTGCCAAACACCAAACCGAAAAAAAGAAAAAAACATCTATTTCTACGGAGATTTTTTTTAAGACTGATAGAGATGACAATAAAAGGCTCTAAAGCAAACACACTGCTACGTTAAGATAGGATTACGACAAGGTGACGGATTGTTAGTAATATTCGTTAATATAGCAATGAAGGGATAGTAAGGAAACGTGAAATACGAGGAACTATAATAGAAAAGTCGGTAAAAGTGGTGGCCTATGCGGACGATATCGCAGTGGTAGCTTAGCATAGAAAAAGTCTAGAAGAAACGGTAGTAGGATTCTCAAAGAAGAACAAAAGCTAGGATTAAAAATTAATCAATATAAAAAGAAAACACGTAAAAAATGCAAACAAATGCAAAAAAGAAAAAAGAAATAACAACGGGATTATGGAAAATGGGAGCTATGAAACAAAGGAGTTGGTGCCCTCTATTCCTGTTGCTTTATAAATGGCCTTTCAATGCAACTTTTAGAAAGTTCGAGATATAAGAAGGTTCTAGGCTAAATCTCCCATTTTGATTTCACATGCTCCCAGGTGCAACGCGCTTGAGGTGCACAGTGCTACGCAATTTGAGAGGAGGTGATTGGATGCTTCATCCTGCTCCCCACAATGTCTACATTCAGATTCCTTTGCTAACCCAAGTTTACTCAGATGTCCTTTCAGTTTTACAATAGCCTGAATGTGTTCCTGCCAATATGCGAATAGTGTTCTTACTCAGGTTGACACATTCTGTAAATTTCTTCTAGTTAAGGTTTCCAGATGAGTTTTAGTTTGCCACATTCCCTGAAGATTTCCCCCAATAATTAGATCTTCTGTGCCCCATACACATTTCAGTTTCTTCAGCATTGTACTGTTACTCATCTCGCAAAAGGGTCAACCCCTGCCAATGGTATTCCAGCCCCTTTTTTGCAGGATTATCAGTTTTTTTGTTTCCTTTCGCTCCTGTGTGATCTGGAATCCACAGGAGGGTTGCCTTAGTCTATTTACCTAGCTCGTTTAATTTCCCTAAACACTCTCAGACCATCTTGGAATTGATTTCGTATGAGTTCATTGCCTTGATGGTTGCTTGACTATCAGACATAATGAGAACTGGACGCATCTTTCACTAGTGTGCTTTACCGCCTAGAAAATACTCGGGTATTTCCCCAAACTATCAAAGTACTTGGTTCTAGGTCCATATATTCCTATTCCTGTTCCTCCTACCGTTCTGAAGCTGTCCGTGTTCCATTTGACAACATTTCTCTTCACTTTCAAGATGGTGCTTTGATCCCACTTGCTCTTGCTGCGAAGCTTTTTGATAATTTTTTTCACATGTTCCCCGGGCATGTACATGGCTTGATCACCTTCAAGAAATTGAGACCTGTGCCTAATCGTTCCTTCACTTCACATCACTTTGAGTGTAGTTCCTTTTGCCATACCCTCCATCACAATGTGAGGAGGGGTAAGATCCAGTACTACCTCGATGGGTGGTGTTGGGCAGTTTCTCATAGCTCCAGTTATACATACGCATCTTTGCACTTTGGAGAAGTTAATTCTCATGGTGCGATTGCCAGGTAAGTTGTTTTGCTCCAAGGTACTGACCCATAAATGATAATTGATTTCACTATGGCTGTATATATCCAAAGCAGTATTTTTGCGTTTGAAATTATATTGAATTATATATGCACCATATAGGTATGTCAATTTTATTTAAATTTTGCCACATTTTTTTTTATTAATAATTGTAAAATGGTATTTACCTCATTGTTCTGCGATACATTACAAACAATATATGTCTTGCACCTTTTGTAATTTCATTGTAGGCAGAATACAAAATACGATATTTTAAAAAAGGATTAAAAAAGTAACGCCAAAACGTAAATAATTTAATAAATTACTTCTTAAACGTATGCAAAATTTTACATATTCCTACCTTATACCAAAAATAAAAACCCTTTAAAATAACATTATTTCTGAGCCAATATATATGCTTTTCTTATTTTACGTAAAAACTTGTAGTTACTAAACCAAATTCTGAAGTTAGGAAGCGAAGTGATTAGTATCAAAAGATATCACAAGGACTATAGACCTATAAATATCCGATCACTCCGGGCTACTTAATTAGAAACAATTATTTCGGGAACACTTCCCGATTTAATAAGTTATTTGAATGCTTTTTCACGTATATGTTTTCGTATGCGTCTAACTTTTTCGGTGGTTGTACATTCTTCCACTAATTCGAGGTTTTCTATGTCGATTCTATGTCCGGTATCGTTTATATTTTGCACAACGATGAATGATTCAAGTCTACCATAACGTAACATGCTATGTGCTCTTTAAACCTGGTTCCTACAACCGATTTTATAAATGCTCACTCAATCTTTCGTTGGAATGAGGTTTATCTTTCGCGTTGCCTAAAAGATTTCTGAGTCTTTTGAAATACGATGAAAAGATAATTTAACAAATTTTTTGTCGCGATTTTCTTCTGAAGTTGAAGTCGTGGCACTCCTAACTTAGTGTTTATGTTGAATTTTCTTTACGCTCCTAGAAGAGTTTTCTAGATAGCTTAGTGATAAGAAACAATAATAAATTAGAAATAGACATCTAATAAAAATAGATTCATAATGACTGACTGAAATCAGTGTGGACAACATAAAATCATTAAAAAAGATCTATTATGGTTACTCTTCTCTACAATCAACGAAACTTATTGTTTTGATATATTTATGGAGATAGAGAAGAGTTAAGATACACATTCGTCGCTAATTCTTGGTAATTCGAAGGGTCAAGTAGGGGTATAAGAAGCACCTGTAAATATGTTTTCTTTTTATAGGTATATATATAATAATATAATATATAGGTATATAATAGGTATTTCTTATTTTGTTTTGGAATTCAATTGGTCTTCGTTTGATCATAGGAATCCACGTATTCCGAAACAATTGCCCCGAATTAAACAATTCTGATGTAGCTCGGAGTGATCGGATATTTATAAGAAAATTTAGAAAGGTACTTCCTAATTTATTGTATTTTTACTACAATTATATTTAGCACAATCGGTGTCGGCTTTTTAAAACCTTCTTCAGGTGTGAACCTGAAAAAAAATAACTGTAATAGTAAAAAAATAAATAAAAGATGGAAAACTGCAAACATATCAGCTAACTACTTTTTGCTTGCAGTGCCGCACGCGAACCTTCTCCAACGATTACACACTGTTATCGACTCAAGTAGACACGAAGAAGTGATTAGCTTTGAAATTAAGGAAAAAAAGAAAAACAGTAGGAAACGATAAATCGTGTTTCCCTTTTACAAAAGAAATCCCTAACTGGAATTCTGTCACGTGAAAGCAGTAGTATACACAATTCGTGCACCGTTCCAACGCCATTCCCGTTACCGTTATTATTATCATTATTATTACTGCTACCGCTACCGCGAGGATTGTACACATTGTACTTAATAAGAATTAAAATGGTCCCCGTGACGGTGAGAGTTTGAAACAGGGCAACGAGCGCCATATTTCCGGTCGCGGTAGCGCCGGAAGCGCCTCCATTGTGTGTGACGTCGTAATTAACAAACTAAACTTAACATGTGCTTTCCTGCTACCATTGTCCTCTTTCAAATTAATGATCTGGTTTCCTTTCGCCCGGCGCTCGTTCAATAGCACTCGTAGATCAACTGACCCGCGTCCCGCTGAAAAGCCGCATTTTCAGTTGGAAAATGCGTGAAATATTGCCCCGGTACGACTGGAATCATTTACATACGCTTGACTACGTCATAGATATTTGTTTCCTATGTCATAAATAACTTTAAATTCTGAGAAATGAAGTAACATTATCGCCGTCTATGTTCATTTATAAATAACCTGCATGGATGTTCACTGATACGCTTCATATATTTTATATTTAATTAATTAATCTTCTTTTAAAATAGCTATTGTTCCAAATCGCAAAGCAAAGGAGCTGAAACTAACTTATGCGTTGTTAAGAAAGGTATTCCCAAGGTTCCATATTAGGCCCTGTACTCTTCTAATTTTTATCATTAATCTTCCTTCTATTTAAAATAACGATGACGAGATTTTGAATAACTGTGTTTGAAAAAATAAAAATATTAGTACATGCAGGTGAAACGAGATGTATTTTATGTGAGCGTAGGCCCATAATTGGGTTAAATAAAATTTAAAAAAAATATTACTATGAGTACTTCCCAATTTATATTTTCATTAATTTGCTATACATTTTTTTGCGACTTGTTTCGGTTTATATTACAAATCTTTATCAGATGTACTACAACAAGTAATATAAAATTTAAGTAGGTGAAATGAATGATATTTGCATATTTTGAGGTTATAAAATAGTACTACATGTGGTAAAGTTATAAATCAAAACAATCAAACTTTTTGAGGAGACATGACCAATCAATAATTGTAAGTAAACAAATTAAAAAAAATTACCTAGGAAAATTTATAATAGTCAAAAAGTATAATGAGAAGAACATGATGTGATACGCATACACTTATTAATATTTTTACTTTTTTAAAGTTAACAGTAATTGTAATAATTGTGGTGGCATGCGTTTGCATTCTTTCATTCTTTTACCTGTTACTCTGTTAAGGCCGCTTTACAGTTCGCAATTATTTTTATTGCGTGGAAAGCTGCGTTGTCTAGGTGATTTTTTTTTGATTATTTGCTTGCAATTCTTAATTGATCATGTCCCCTCAAAAACTTTTTAAATATTTTAAATTACTTTTATTTTTTCTGTAACTGTGTAACCCTGCTGTGGGTTCCGGGTCACACAGGAGCGGAAGGAAACGAAATAACGGATAATCTCGCAAAAAAAGGGCCTGGAATGCTTTTTGTAAGACCTGAACCCTTTTGCGGGTTAAGTAGCAGTACAATACTGAAGAAACTAAAAATAGAAATGGGCCAGAGAAAATCTAGCTACTGAGAAAATCTCCAGGGAGAGAATTTTACAGAATGCATAAACCTGAGTAAGAACAACGTTCGCATATTAACAGGAATACTTTCAGGCCATTGTATACTGAAAGGACACCTGAGTAAGCTTGGATTGGAAAAGGAATCTGAATGTAGATTTTTTGGGGAACAAGATGAAACACCCATTCACCTCCTCTCAAACTGCGTAGCACTGTGCAACTCGAAGGCATTGCACCTGGGAGCATGTGAAATCGAAGAGGGAGATTTACCTAGACTGGGGCCCTCTGACATCCTAGCCCAGGCCAGCTGTAAAGCAGCAAGAACAGGGGACACAACAGATCTTTTAGGTCGCAGTGTAACATTACCCTTCTATATACATACATATTTGTTCTGTAACTTTACCACACGCAATACTATTTTATAACCTCAAAATGTGTACTCTTCATTTCACCTACTTTTTAGGGAAAAAATCTTCAAAAGACTTCTGCGGCCTTGTTCGCAGATAGTGCCAGATTCTTATCGACTAAAAAGCCCTCTCAGAGCTACTCGGGACTGCGGAGGCATTACTTCAGGTAGCTGGACGTAAGATGTTGGCAAGGCAGTTACCCTGAACCTCCTGGATCGTCACTCTCTGTCTTTCACGTTCATCCCTTTCTTTGGCAGTCAGGATGCTCCTCGCTAGGCGATCTATGCGTTGCCAGTTCTCGGAAGACGCAAGTCTCGAATTAACCTCCTGGTCTACCCGGCAGATCCACCTTCCTCTTCCCAAAGTTTTTGCCATTCTTCCAGAATTTGTGTTTTTGCAGATTCTCTACTAGTCCTGCCTTGAATAATACTGACCTCGACCTTGGCCACCAGGTCCATGGGCGGGGTCCTAGCCAGTATTAGAAGGACTTTGGTGGAGGCAGTTCTATACGTTCTGGCGATCATTAGGGCGGCTTCCCGCTGGGCGTTTCTCCATGGCGTTCAACCAGACTGGTGCTGCGCAAAGCATGATGATGTGACCATATGTTCTTGGTATGAATCATCCTGACATGAGTACCCATCTTCATATCTCTATCAAAGTGCACACTAAGGTACTTTAAGATTCTTGTGCATGCACAACGTTTTCTCCCAAGTGGATTTTTCTTACTTAAGTTTTATATTAATTAGGTTTGTAATATAAAGCGAAACTGGTAGCAGAAGATTTTATAGTAAATTGATGAAAATATAAATTGGGGAAGTATTTATAGTAACTAATTTTCTGAGATATGTTTTGTTTCATAATAAGGTCAAATATCAAGTACACCCTTTTAATTTACTCATTTGGCATAGCCATTGACGAAAACCTCCATAACTCCTGTTTCGAGTTCAGTAATGCCAAAAAAAATCAGCTTCAGGTGTTACTAATTAATACTTTACTGTGGAATAACATTTAGTATTATTCATTGGGGTTGTGGGGTTGGTTGCTATCGAGTATTTTTATTACAGAAATTGGGGCTTGAGATTGCAATTTTTCTTCCATGTGATATAATATAAGAAATAGCCGGTTTTTTTCATCAACTAAGTATTCAACGAGCGAACCTTATTCAAGAAACATTGAAATATTTCGAAGGAGATTACATTGTGATATAATTAAAAAATCACATATTTCAATTCAAAGTATCAAGTTGTTTCACAATTATTAATACAAGAGATCCATATCAAGGAAAACAGATGATAAATAACTTACTTTTCAGAAAAATCATGTTTCAAATAAGAATAAACAGTATCAAGAAAAAATATAAATCATCTAATTTATTAAAACAAGTATTTTAATGTATAATGTATTTTTTAGTTCAGACATCATTGCTTTAAATAAAAATCTAATTTAATAAAAATTACATCTGCAACTATCGGCATCTATCGATAAAAACAGAAAATTTTAGCTCTTCAAAAGAAATGTGTAATCAGCTGTCAAATAAGATTCATGAAATTTTTAATTGATTTCAATACAAATCACATGCAAAACGTAATGGAGACACTCAATATTTGAATGAGATATAATTTTTACATTAAATGTTAACGTAATTGATACTGAGAAGTGCCTTGAAGTTGGGAGGATTCAATGCCAACCGGGTTACGAATGTTTTTCGACCGACAAATGTCGTAATATTCGTATAATAAGAAGATTTCGGAAAGCCATGTCTGAAAAAAGGTTTGTTTAGAAAAAAAATTAAAAGGAGAGACGCGTTAAGTAAGAATAAACTGGGTGTACATTTTTTGAAATTACTTCTAGAGAAAAATTAAATTTGCACGCCAAGTAAAAAGTTTTCACTCAAAAAAGTGATCAGAAATAAAAAAAAGGAAAAAGAAAAGCTATTCAACTAAAGTACCGTCATAACAACTAAAGTGAACATTTAAAAACAAGAATATAACTTACCAAGGGTATTGAAGCGAAAATCCAGGTTCAAGTCACACTGGGAGAAAGAAAACATTAAGCCTAGCATTTTCTAGCCCAGAAAGCGTAGAGAGAAACCAGGAGACAGGACGACAGGACATTCTGAAGTTCCACTTTCAAGAAGGAATTCTCCGAAATAAAAAAAGGTCTGTATTCTTCATTTTATAACTACCAGTGTAATTAAGAGCTCAAGAATTCATATCTAAACGATATAAATCAGTTTAAAGAATAATTTAATAATTAGAAATCTTTCATTTCAAAAAAAAAAATACCACATTGCTATCTATTATTGTTAATGGATTTTTAAAAATTCGTATTTATCATTAAAATCTATAATTTCAAAAATTGCCTAAAAGAAACGATCGTCTTTGATTAATTTATTAAGTGAATCATAATGTGTATTTTGTTTTAAATTTTAGAACCTAATCAGCAGTTTAAAGAATTTTAAATAGTTTGAACAGAGTTTAGAGGTTAAATTGTAGAGATAAAGTTGTAAAAGAGTTAAAATACCTGTTAGTATCCAGTTTCCATTTAATTTTGTTAATTTAACAATCCACATTTATTTGGTTTGCAATATACGAGTAAAAAAAAATTCGGTGTTTTCCTTGGTAATCGGCCATTTCTGCATACAACACTTTGATGTCGACCATCATTTGATTTTGCGGTAAATGCTTACCTTTTCTAAGCAGATAAACAGGATTTGTACAGTTTACACAGTGGTCACATTGTCAAAAAATTACAATTTGAAGGGCGCCAAATACAATTTCAATACGGTCAAGGTAACTGATTCTATTCAGATATCGTTACTTCCAGTCCCTTGAAGACCTGAGATTAAAAATGTATTGACCATTAATCAATTTATTTGTTCATTTATTTGTTTTGTTTATAATTAAATTTAACGTTCCCTACACGACAAATAATTTATATCTGTCCCTTATTGTATCGTGTGTTTTATTTAGACTGGAGAGTACCGGTTTTCAATTCAAAATAGTACGAATCAATGGATAATATCTATCCACTTTTCTTCTCTTCCATGTACTTCTTTTTCAAATTTAAATCAGATGCTTCAGGTGTTTATTTTCCAAATTTGTTTCCTTCACCTTTTAATCACAAGCAAAAAAATCCATCTAAAATGCAGCGCCGTATTCCCAGTTAAAACATATTCCACTAAATTGCTTATAAGCTACTGGCGCAATACAACTCCGTAATGGGCCTCCATGCAATATTATTCCGAACTACTTCACCCTAAAGCAAACTAATCTCAGCACTTATGGCATGTTCGTACAAGTGCGTCGTGGAATAGGAGTAAGGCTTCCGACGGGACCCCGAATACACATCCGTATAGGAATATGTGACTATATGCTTGCACCAGTTTAATCAAACTAATAGAAATGTTTTAGTGCCCTTAATAATTCACCATAAAACCCTTATCGACCGTCTAGATAGAGGGCAATTTCCAGTGCGATAAATCGCCGATGGTGTCGAAATATGGCCGTGTAATATATTTTCATAAAGTGTCATTTACTAGATTTATTAAATCATCGCTCCGAATTGAATCTGTTTATGCGAGGTAATCAGTTTTAAATGGCACTTATGATGGAAACGGGCCTTTTTATAGATTGGCTATTCGGCAGTGATTTCCTTTAAAATAAATCACGCTAAAAATGTACGGGTCGCATTTAAATCAACAAAATGTATTGAGTGGTTATCAACTAACGCGTCCGCGCATATATGTAAATACCATATAGGACATCCATAGGCTAGCGTGCAAACTTTTCGCTACACTCTGCGATTCGCTAATTGAGAGCTACGCTATTTTCATTAACTGCATGCTGTTTATTTCCGCGAATCCATATTTAATGTACATACAGTTTTGAATGTTCAACAAAATGTATCCATTTTAAACGAACATGTTCGGCCGGGAAAATAATGCAAGATTTATGACACCACGGGTATGGTATTAGCAAATACATATCCGCACATATACATATTAGTAATTTAATGCAGTTTTATCATATAGTAGGTTTAAACTGGTTAAAATATGAAATTTGGTTTCCAAATGAGCAGTAAAGTAGGTATATACGAATTTTGCTTTTCTATATCGTTTGCGGTTACACTTTAATTGAAAATGTATGTTTCACCACTGTAAAATATGATGAAGCAATTGGTAACTTTATAGTTAACGTACATTTGATATAATTTAATTTGTGCATTAATAAAGTAATAATTGTACATTTGTAATATTTTATTTATTAAAATCTTTATTTTGATTTTTTTTTTCCTGCTTTTTCGTAGTTTTCTTATTAACAATAATGATAATTTTTCGTGTATTTGCTGTTATAACTACAAAACATTATTTTTCAATTTATTTGCAGCAAACCAAGTGCAAGCGTCTTCAGCCGTCTCAGATCTAATGCCAAGGTCCTAAAGATTCGATGCTTGGACGATCAAGGACGCATTGTCAGCATAGAGGCACATTTTCGGCCACTGGACATTCGCAGGGAGATCATTTAAATATATAATAAAAAGTAAGGGACAGATAATAAACCCTTGTGGTACACCATATTTCACTTATTTATTTTAGTTCCACATTGTGATTTGCTGTCCGTCTTCTACGTATGCTCAAAGTAGATCAAGTGTGTTCCCCTGATGCCGTAATATTCCAGCTTGTAGACTATAATTTTAGAACCTACCGAGTCAAATGCTTTTGACAATTCCAACTATGCTAATATGTGGTACTCGCAGTTGTTAAATCTCTTCTCAATGCAATTTGCTACCGCCAGCATACCAGTTGAAACCGAGGAAATTATTCTTCTCCAAGTACGCTATAATTCTATTTGTGATCGCTTGCTCGAAGATTTTTGATATAGCAAGCAGATTACTGATTGGGCAATAATCTCAAGGCGATTTTGTCGCCCTTCTTAAAATCAGGCACAACTTTTACGAGTTTTAGCTATTTTGGAAACTCGCCCTGCTCCATTCACAGATTAAAAACTACGGAAAGAGCCTCACTAATTTCACTCCGAATGTGATTTAGTAATTATGTAGATAAGTTGTGTATATTTGAAATTATTTATGTTTAAATCCGGCTATTATATGCTCTACTTCGCCAGGCGTGATCGCAGAGAGATTTTTTACATTTAACTTATGTGTGAGATTTGTTGCAAGAGTTGAAGATTGCATACCGTTCGCAATTTCTTCTTTAATGGTGCAGAAGTAGTTATTCAAACCATTTGCTGTGATGTCAGTTGAGCACATCAATCAAGTGCGTCTTTCTTTTTGTCTCCCTATTGAGCCCTTATTTTACTGTTTGACTGTTAAACTGTTCATTGCGAAGCTTGTTTAATCTCAGAAACCTTAATCATAAATATTTGAATTCTAGCCTACGGTAATAGTTAAAGAACATTTGTGCCAAAAAGAAATCAACATCGGCGTGACGTCTTTTCTTTCAGTGTTTGATTCCTCTTCCTATAACCTTTGCTACTTCTATTTTTATTCTATTTGCAGACTCCCGTTTTCTTTGTATTTACTTTGTTCCTGCTCGGCCACAAGCGCTACTGGGATGACTCCTACTACAGCCGGTTCTGATACTGTACGATACGCTGAAGCCAGACTAAAAGTAGCCCGCCCGCCTCTGATACTTGCGCTAACCTCTGGCGATATATTTCTTTATCCAAAACATGTGTTCATATTTCAGATCCGTACAGCATGAACGATTGTATCACGATCAAGAGTAATTTTCGTTTGCTTGAACAAGAACCTTCAATATGGGTCATAAGTCAACTAAGATTCGTAGTCATTTCTGTTGCTTTATCAGCTTCTTGAAGTACTTGCTGCCAAAAAAGAGTAGACCATTATTTTTATTTTCCTTATTAATTATCTCACACAGAGGCAAAAATGGATGTGTAAAAAAAAGAATATTCAAAATGATTAAAATTTTGTGCTTTGCTTGTCGCATCAAAAACTTTTTTAATAGCGTCAAAAGTAGATCTTTCTTGACGGAATCCAAACTGACAAGGCGATAATCCGCCTGTTTCTTCTATGGCAGCAGTTAATCATTTTCGAGAAGCTTTTCAAGAATTGTCCCCGCAATATCTAACAAAAATAACGGTCAATAAATGCATGAGTCATCAAGGTCTCCCCATTAATTAACACCGATTTAGCAACCTTCTAATATGCAGGAAATACATGCGCCATTAAACAGGAATTATACATGTCTAGGACAATGTCAGCATGTCTGCATTGTACTGGCAAACTATTTTAAAGATTTCATTAAGAATATGTGTAGTCCTGACGTTTTTTCCAGTTGAAAATTCCTATTTTCAACTTTCCTTCAGAGAGTAGTTGTACATAAACGATTGTTTGGAAATTTGTATCAAGACTAATGGGGTGAGGAAGAAAGAAAATTCGAACAAAATGCTGGATTTTAGAAGCATTCAAGACAATTGGCAATTTCCTTAGAAGACTGCGAATAAAAATCCTACATCCGAAGCCCCAAAGATCATTGTCAACTTCTTCAACCAGCACTTTCCAATAAAGCTGTGTAAATATTCGATAAAACACATATTCAACATACAAACCTTAAATAATCTTGTAATATAAATAAAGCGTTTAATCATGTAAAAAAATTACATAATTAAATGCATTAAATGCTTTACTAATTTACTACATATACTATATCAATTTATAATTTCCTAGTCATGTTTTGAACAATATATTGACTAAAATTACACAAATTGGATATTGTAGAACGTCCTTTATGAAGCCAAGTTGACTGCAGTGTATAAGTAGACTTATATACCAAGAAATTAAATTATTCAAAATCATTTAGAATATTTTAGAAAAATTACTTCATAGTGCCTTTGGCCAATAATTATTAATCATTCCCTTTGCTTCAGATTTCAACAGCCACAAATTTTGTTTTTTCTTCAGACTACTATATTATTATAAGCATTATTTAAAAAAAAAGGAACTAAGTATACTTACGTCCTGTAAGGAAAACTCTGGTTATTAAACCATGAAGTCTTGTCATATATATTTCTTTGTTTACAATTTTATATTTGTTTCTTTTCATAAACTATATGCTTCTATTTGTATTTCACTTGCCATTCACGTGTCAGTATTGCTGAAGATGCAATCAATTTCTGCGAAATACGTATACAATAGAGATTTTACATTGTAATTTGGACTTTTCACTTTTACCATTAACATTTCGTTCCACATTCGCCATTTAATTCGAGCTGTTTTATGTATTTAAGAAGCAACGACACGTAGGAAATTATAGGGTCATCTAATTAGTTGAATCAGTCAGTCTGCAAAGTTTACGGGACAACATACGAGCTATCGCATGTCGGAATTAAAACAAAAGTTACTCGCACCGCTTAATAAATATTGATGCTGAGATCTCCTACGTGCCCGTATTGTGAGAAGAGACCGAAGGCGCAGACCGCGCGCTAAATCAAGTGAATAACAACGAGCAACGGCAGCGGAACTTTTTGCTTTAAAATATTTTCTACATAACCTAACTATCCACTTAGCCAGAGACTGAGCCGACATATGTGACAACTCTCCATTCCGCTACAATGAATCACAAATTAATCTCACAAATGGATCCCGACCGCAATTTCTCAGCTTGCATACTATGCGCCATATTGGTGCCGCACATACATCACAATCTCATAACCTCAAAATTATAATTCAAACGTCGACGGTCTTTAGTGGAGATCTCCATTCGGCACGCACGAATATAATATCTCCTTCTTGCCGCATTTGTTAATCGAATGACTAGGGAAATATGCTTTGCTTTATGGCGTCTTCATATTTCTTATTTGCTTTTGTTTCCATAAAATCATACTTTGGTGTAATTTAGTCCTTCTGCCAATTTACATTACATATTAACTAACCAAATTTTTTGAGTATGAAAATATTTTAAATACATAATGGGTTAATAATAGAAAGGAAGATCTATAAATGGTTACGTTTGTAGTATCATCTGTATAAATAAATATGTAATATATAATTTCGATATATCCAGATCATTAATCATCTGCTTTTTTTTAAATGCTTAGAGCAATAATTAATAAAAAAATAAAAGTGATTAGAACATTCGCCTTCATGTATAGGCCCAGAACCCGTTCTAGGAGTGTCTAAAAACACAGCACGAGAGTAGGTAAGGAGTTGGGTCTCAAGAAAAACACAAAGAACTCTGAAATAATACAGCTAGGCAAATTCATGAAAGACCTTTATTAAGGGACCATCAATAAAGAAGATTGAATACAAAGCATCATTGTCAGTAGGAATATCTTCGCGTCGTGAAAGGATTATGAATATAGTTATCAGCAGGACACTGTACACTGAAAGGACACCTACAAAAAATTGGTATCAACACTGGAGATACCAACTGCAGAATGAATTGTGCAGGCTCTCAACGCAAGAAAACAGGAAGTTTTTGGCGAGCTATATAGTGATCCAGCTAGAGGTCCTGCACAGATTTGTGCAAGTTACTAAGATATTAAAATGACTGGTGCAATTTAGTGGGTTTTGTTCCGGTAACAATAGAATTTCAGTACACTTAGCCTGTAATGATATTGCTCTGCTTTAACGCGACTTGAATGCATATAACTCAAAATAAGAACCTCGCCTTAAGTATAACGTTTACCAAAATCCGAGAGGTCGCGGCGCGTATTTCCGAAGACTGCATGTCAGATGCTCACACAACAACAAAAACAGAAAAAAACTACGATATACTTCAGGGTAATGTTGTACGTAAAAATAAATTGTTTTCGATTCATAGTTTTGACTGGTTGATTATAAGACGAATATAAGGTAATCCGTTAATTGTTTCCTGGTATCAAATCTATGCTGTGTGTGGATAAAAAAATAATTTTTGTAGGTTGAAAAAAAATGATAAGTTCTATCGAAACGTTGCTGTTGTTTAAGGAATAATCAACAATGAATGAGTAGCTTCATAACTGGCCGTTGTTTTAGGTATTGAAATGAAAAAAAAATAGAACATGCAAAGTTAGAGACAAAGAAAAACTTGATTTCCACAAGGAAATAAGTGAGCGAGAAACGGATAAAATTGAGGATATAAGAAAATGAATTATAACAAGAAATACCTATGTTGTTAGAAACACAATGGAAAACTGTCAAAGATATAATAATAGCTGTAGCAGAAATAATAGAATGGAAGTTAAATAACCAAAATGAAAAAAATATTTTTGAATAACAAAAATATCGAAACGTATGGTAGATATAAAGAGCAAAGGATGAAAGTCAAACAATTAGCAAATGAAACAAAAGGGATGGTAAGATTTTGGAGAGGCAACGGGAAAAGACAGTAGAGGAAAACAGAAGCTATATTAGAAATATGAGATTTACATAGAAAACAATTAGATTACCCAAGAACAATGATATAAAAACAAAAGAAATATTAAAAATAATAAAGTAATTAAGAAAGGGGCAAAGTTGTTGGAAATGAAAAAGAAAAGAGAGAAATTACGAGTAGGAGTATAAAAAACATTAAAATCTGTGAGAATGTGCAAACTAAGGGTATCGAGATGGTTGTTACAAGTGTACAGAAACAAATTTCTTTAACACTCGGAACTGAACTGCTCCAAAAAACACCATGACACTGACAGAAAGAACCCGATCAGCGAACATACTCAGCTGGACCGTACAAACGCGAACTAAGTGACATAACGCTCGACGGTGAAAAGCGCGCGTGAATCGCATTATAAATCTAACATCTGCAAGCAGATTTACACACATGGGATGAGCCCTGACGTCAATTTCGCGTCAAACGTTACCTCAAGTCTTAACCGAGTCATCACGAGGTGTGGAGAACCGGTCAAATTGGTAGTTAAAAAATAATTGGTTCTGATTTGGTTGTAGGTCACCACTCGCATTATCCACGTGACGCTAGCCTGCTACATTACCAAGTAAAGAGCGCATGAAGTTGGTCTTGAAGGTATTCGCATCTGAACATTGCGTAAAGCTGCAGATATTTCAAGTCATCCGCAAATAATAACTTGGAACAGGATAACTATGCACAGATCATTGGATAAGATAGAAAAAAGTAGCGACCCGAATTGCTACGCTGTGGTACTCAAATGTTGGTAAAAAATAATCGATTGATAATCCAAACAAGCCACGTAGCACTTTCTGTCAGACAAATATGTCTAAAAGATGACAAAAGTTTCGGTGAGAATCGAAATCTATCATTTTTATAGAAGAACTGCATGATCATGGATGAATGCCTTCGCCATATCATAGAAAAGACTCATCTGACTCGGATCAATTTTCTCGCAATAAATTAAGCTATAGTTGTAAAAATCGTTATGGATATATGAGGTAGAAATCCATGTTGACCGCAGATTCTCAGGCCTGGCCGCAGTGCAAATGTTTATGTAAATGCCTCTCAACGATTTGCAAAATTATTCAACGCGCAATAGGACGAAGTTACATACAGAATTCCTCTTCCACTGACAGGCATAAGTTTTGGGATTTTTCCATATAGAAGGTCTCAGAGGAAGATTGAAGAGGTACAGAGGGGGCAAAATGCTCGCAAAATCTTTATTAAATTAAAACAATCAGGATATCATAATAAATAAAAAATTAAACTGCAATAACATACATTATGTAATTAACATCGCTTCTTATTTATTATAACAGCAGAGGGAAATTTCAAAGATAACAAAATAAGTGCTTAACGCAATATTCAACTGACATATGTCTGTAGAAATGTGCCTCTATGTTGATGATGCGTCTTGATCGTTCAAGCTCAATCGCAGAATTGGTAATAGATTTAAGGGGGCTGAGAGGACGTGAGCTTGTTTACTGCAATTTTAAATTAAAAAAGAACAAATAGACTTTATTACACAAATATCGCAGATAAAAAGTACGTAAAATGTCCCTACGGCTAGAAATGGACTCAAACTAAAGTGGACTAATAACATAACACACTCTTGCAACCAAATTGATTTCGGTGCTATGCGTCGTTAGTAGGAGGTTGGCAGTACAACGTATGCCGTCGTAAGAAACTATGTATTTTGCTGCTTTCTACTCCTTATTCAATGTTGGCGTGCGGTTCTGTGGTCATCGAATGAGGTAATTTAGGGAGGAGTGATTGCTTACCATGGCATCAATCTTCATCCTAAATGTACCCCTTTTCGTATATAAGAACAGAGGTATTTTCTCGGTCAACCATAATTACTCAACGAGAAACCACCATCAATTCAGAACTCCACATCACAGACTTGTATGCACTCAGGATTCAATTGATTACTGGAAACTAAACTCTATAATGTGCTGCCATCTGCTATTGTTGAGGCTCCCCTGGAAAACATTTTAAAAGTAAAATGAATGTTTACTTGTGGCGATGGCAGTCTATACCAACCAGGAGTACATCGACCATATACCGGCGCGACACTATAGTTGCGTCTCTTTTTTTGTGATGTCTCTTTTTCAATTTGTTTTTGGTTCATGCAACTCTCGTGTCATACATAGTGCTCTTGAACAGTATTTTAAAATATATATTGTTCTTACATAACATGAATTTTTTTTTGTAATCTTATTAATAATATAATAATAATAATAATATTATTATTAGAACTAGATTCTAAACCAAACAAGCAAAGAGCAAAAATGTAAGTGCAGAATTTATTGAATGAGATTGGGGATTGTATGTATAAATATTGTCCTTGAATATTCATAATACGTATTTATTATATTGTTTAAAAAAACTTGTTTGGCTGAGTGCAATTGCCATCATAAAGGTTAAAAAAAACGGAAGGGACAATTATTTATACAAACCAAAATATAAATGTTAGAGATGTGGAATTGAATAGCAGTTGAAGGAGTCACTCGAAGCGATAGCATAAAAAAGTTAGAAAATAAGCAAAGAATTACAAGAAGAGCCTAATTTAGAAAGTGTAGGTAGGCGGAAGTTGAAATGGTTTGGCCATATGAAGCGTACCTATACATTTAGACATATTGGAACTTCCCTAGTGCAATAGTAGTTAATTCAATAAAGCGACGTGCATTTCATAATGGATTCTTCGCCGATATAAAAGACTGCACGATATTTATAGATGCCATAGTTTATTTCATCGTTGAAGGAGGGAAACTTTCGCGGAGGCTATAAACTATTAGAAAAATTTTCACGTTTTCAGGACTCGCATCAATCAGATCGCCACTGCGACGAAATAAATAGTCCGCCTCGTTGATATTACAGGTTATCGTGCAATTGCTTGCCTCACTTCTTAAGTAAAAAACGATAAATTCCAGCTCGTTTTACAAGGACATCTTCGAAATCGACGAGATGCCGTAATTAATCGCAAAAGTTGGCTAGTGTCCCGCCTCAACGTAAAGTATTCGTAGATTGTTTGGATGTCTTACCAGAAAATCTATAAACTATTGTCTATTAGAGTGAGACAAATTGCGCAATTCTTCGTGCACGTGCAAAGAAAACAATGGGAATGATTTGCTAGTGAGAAGTCATAGTTAAGTGACGAACAAATCTTATATCTCTTTATCATTCGTATTATTATCTGGTCTTTTATCTGCGCCTTCATAAAGATTAAGAGTATGCATATTTTACATACACTTAAAGGGATATGTAATCTGCACTGCTTTTTAACATCTAATAGATAAGATCTGCCTTAAGTTATTCCCAAATGATTTGCTTTTGTTTGCGCAGTAAATGAGTCAATTAGTGTCGTGATAATGCAGTTTCGAAAATAACTGAAAACGTTAAAAAAAGTTCTGTTCTGTTTATGGTCTGTTGTCAAGTACTTCGTCTTAATTTTGACAAGTAAACAAACGGCTTTCTCTATATAATGCGTGGCACGTTTCCAATTTGTGTTTTTCGTTATCTCTCTTCTCGACGAAAACGTCACTATCTTGTAGAAAAAAGGATAGGTCTCTGGCTGGTTGATCGAAGTATCCTAATTTTTGGCTTGCCTAAAAGCATCGCATTCACCCAAAATGTGGTCAGCGTTTTCAGTCACCTCATTACAGAGTCTACAGTTGATCCCATTTTTCTGTGGGCCTTCTTTTAGCGCACAGTGTGTTGTTAGAATACCTGTTATGACGCGAGGATGACCCTTATTGTTAGTGAGGTGCAGTAGTTCTTTCGGTTCTTCTTTTTCGATTGACTTTTCATAAAGTATACTACTAAACGTCATTATCTTGTAGAAAAACGACAGGTATAGGTCTCTGGCTGGTTGATCGAAGTATCCTAATTTTTGGCTTGCCTGAAGACCTCGCATTCACCCAAAATGTGGTCAGCGTTTTCAGTCACCCGATTACAAAGTCTACAGTTGATCCCATTTTTCTGTGGGCCTTCTTTTCAGTGCACACTGTCTTGTTAGAGAGACCTGTTATGGAGAAGAGAAGACCCTTTACAGTAGTTCTTTCGGTTCTTCTTTTTCGATTGACCTTTCATAAAGTTTTTGCATGGAGTTGCCTGGTTGTTGTTCCAGTGTTCTTCTTCGTATTCCTCTTTGACTTAACCCCTTAGCTGCTCTCGTGCTGTGTTTTTAGACATTCCCAGAAGAGGTTCCGGGTTTATATATGAAACCAATGAACCCCTTCTAGTTTAATGTCATGGTTTTTCGTTTCCTTGAACTGTCGAATGTCGGACACACAGAACAAAAATTAACTTTATTGTGGTTTATTAGGCTATTCAGTTCTAGAATACATTTCCAAATCAACCTTGATTCTATGTTAGGTTCACTAGTGCCCTCAGTGTCACCTGACTGTCTCTTTCGATAATATCCGTTTATTTTTATAAGCCCTCAGATTGATTTCAGTGCACAGCGCAATTTTTCGTATCCTTCTGGTTAAAAGACTGCGAGTATTTTCAAGTCCTGTTTACGGCGTTTGGCTTATCGTAAACCAGACATTCTTCGGAACGTGTCTGTGGTAGATGATAATTCCAGCTTATCCAAACCGTGATTTCCACCTCGAATTTTAAGTTCAATAGATATGTTGAAATCATGTGGTTTGATCTCAATTCCAGAAGGTTACCTTGGACAATATTACCCAATCCTGCAAATCTGCTGTCTGCTTCTTATTGCAATCTAAGATGGCACATTCATGCCTCTCCCATTATCACCAAATGGAGAGGAGGGAGGTCTAGCAGGTATACCAGTACTGCTGTAGGAGTAGTCTTGATTGCTCCTGTTATTTCTAAAACACGCAAAGGCCTCGAGACCTTGGTAAGTTCAGTTATAAGAGCTTGCGCTACATACTTGTCCACCATACTAGTGATACATAAGTCATCATGTGTCTGAGCACAGTTCATCATACTAGGTCTTAAGTTCATGTTTTTCCGTGGGCTTTTCTAGCCAACATAAGTGTTATCTCCGCTTTTAATCGTTGGAAAGCTGTCGATTCCAAATAAATTTGGAATCTAGGATGACTTCTTACTGCAGATTCTTAGAGCTCCAAGACCATCTAAGTTCCAGCTTTTCGTAAATGTTATTGTGATCGTTTTGGAGGGACTGATATTTAGACTCTGCTTCTCAGTCCATGCTTGTACAATATTCAATTCTTGTTTTAGGTATCTTATTTATTTATAAGTTACTGATTTTGTTTGCCTGGAGTTGTAAAGAGAAGTGTTGTAATTTGAATTAAAAGTTTAGCAGTTAAACAAAAAAATCATTTGAGGAATAAATAACGTCACAAACGGCATAAAGTTTTCACAGATAATGGTTGAAACAAGAACAGAAGGCGGATTTGAAATTGTAGATATAAAATTAAAAGCGGTTGGATTCGAAAAAAAAATATATTAGCACTTGTGCAGCATATAGACGACATTGAATTACTTGACGCTGTCTTTAATATTGAATCTCAATCCGTTGCAGCAATCCTAAAAATGTTCCATATTTTAAAGAAACGTATTCGATTTTGAAAGAACAGATTAATTGTTTATCTAGATGAATCCTAGTCAACAATTCTATAGTTGGCGAATTGATTACTAAATGATAGAATTCTAAATGTGAATGCCGAGTCAAATAATGGATGCATCGCTCTGTACATTAAAAGATTTTCGGTAACCCGCTTTAATGATACTATCACTTGAAAACATTGCAACCGCGACTTTATTCGACGTGACAAATCAATTTGAGATATACAATGTAGCCGGCGATGTATGCACCCATTTTAGCTTCGAAAACATCCTAATACAACGAGCCAAAAGTACCGGGGCAGATATACTTAGCGTTGTTCCTTATTTGGGTAGTTTAACTTTACCCTGTGCCTTCCTTAGGTTCCGAATTACTTATTTCAGTCCAATCTGGCGCGCAAAATGAAAGAATGTAATTGATTATAGAATTAGAGTCTCCATTATTAATAAAAATATTTCTCATTTGAATAGGTGTTAATAAATCTTCTCCGTCCGCTATTGTCTTGAATATGTAGGGTTACGATTTAAAAACCTTCGCACGGTCTGAAACCACATTTCACTAGATATAATCGTATTGGGAAAACCCGTGGAAGAAGGAGATGTGGACGGAAAAACAAAGAAAAAAGGCAACCTAATAACGGCGAGAATTAAGTTGAAATTTCTATTCGAATCAATGCGGGCGCGTTTAAAATATTAACTAAATGCGATGTTATCGTTTTAAGTGATCCATGAGACTGCAATAAATACGCATTCTGTTTTAATTAGAGAGATGCTTAATTACCCTTCTGCCTGGTACTCGCAAAACGTTATCTTGGAGTATAAAAAGGATGCGAAGGAGATATTCGTGACGCTTGTTCAAATTTACTGTAAGTGTTAATTCCTCACTAATATTACAATAAAGCTTCAGAATATAACGTGAGCGCAAATATTATTTTTAATAATCAAATGTATACTCAAAGTGCACCAAAGGGTTTTGCATTCAAGGAAATTGAGTCAAATAAAACTATTTTTGCTTAACAAAGAAACATTATTCATTTGAAATTACTTTTTTTTTAGTCCAAAGCAATATTACTTTGAAATAAAGGAATATATTTAAAAAAATGCTTTCTTGGTTTAAATAAAAACAAACGTTTAAGTTCCAGAAATTAAAACAAAAATATATACAGTGGCCGGCATAAACGTTGCAAGATACGGTATTTTTTTATTGCTAAAATATGGAAAATCTTCTTTGAGGGATAGTTTAACACATCACTTGACTGTAAGTATGGCGGCTAATTTGTAAAGTATTCCATGAAGTGGCAAAAGGCCACGTTAGATGACATAATATCTAAAAAAGTTATCTGAAAATCTTGCTCCGAATTCAATTTTGATAAAAATCTTTGTAAACGTGTTAAAAAAGAATCAAGATCGCAATTTTTCCAAATATCTCCTAAATAAATTACACATTCCAATTTTTAACGTTTTCAGTAGTTGGTTTGAAGTATAATCTCTGAATTTGGTTGATACTTAAACTTTGTTAATTCTTGCATAACTACAGAGTTAAAACAAAAAGTATATTTGCAATATGGCATTTGCTGTTGGATTGTTTAGATCCGACGTTTTGGCAGGGTTTCTTTGCTTGCTTTCTTTGATTGCCGTCATCAGGTAGCATCGATAAGGGTAGTGATTTGCCAATTCCATAGTTGGCGATGGACTACTGTACAATTTCGGTCGTATACTGACTTCATCGGAATAGGTACACTGAGAAAAATAGATTGTAGAAATTAGAATGTAAATTTCCTTATATTAATCACTAAAATAATTATTGTCAAAAGGATAATGTGCTGTTCATTAATAATAAAGCAACTAGATTTTAATTTTAATTTAATATCTATAAGAGACACAATTTGGATTTTAACATCTACATTCAATGGAAATAAATGTTAATATATCTATGCTGAATCCACAAAGCGTGGATTATATAGAATAGAAGTGTGATTGTCTGCAATTTATTGGTATAATTCACTTCTACATTAAATTTTTATAACGCGTTGCCCACTCCTTGCTTTATTCATCGTCGAACTTTACCGATGAAACCGACCAATAAGACTGTTTAAAATTACCAGCACATGTTTATTAGTGCATTCTCACTGATTCCTGTTTATGTCTGATTGTTGTGTATTTCGTGTAATTTCAATTATAAAAATAATGGATACAAACGTGGGGTAAAATACTAATCGATTGGAGTTTACCCCAATTAGCAAACATATTTGATTAGCTAATATAGGTATAATATAGGTACTTCGTAGTGGATTATTATGTTTTGAGATAACCTAACACGTGGGTACTTGCGCGATGGTTTTATTTATGTTAATGAGGTAATACACATTAGAATTTTGCAAATGGTATTAGATAGATAGATAGATAGATATGTTTATTCATTGTAATAAAAACATTACAAGAAACATCAAATAAATAAATGGCCAAGTATAAGTATGTATATAACAAATACAACAAAAAAGCAATAAAACAAAGAAATACAACAACAACCAGATTAAAATTATACAC